>CAWUFW010007699.1:600000-977133 GCA_963921515.1 Calotriton arnoldi
TTTTTTAAGAGCAGGAAGTGGTCCCACTTTTAAATGCATCCCGTTTTCCTTTAAAGAAACCGGGCTGCATTTAAAAAATAAAACTGCTTTATTTAAAAAGCAGTCCCAGACATGGTGGTCTGCTGACCCCAGCAGGCCACCATCCCTGGGAGTGCTAGCCATTCCCAATGGGGTCGCAAATTGTGCTTGCCTCATGAATATTAATGAGGCATGCAATTTGCGACCCCATTGGGAATCGCTAACAGTGTCTGAGACACTGTTGTACATTCACTTTTGCGAGTCGCAAATTGCGAGTCGCAAAACTGAATGGTCGTACATCCGGCCCATAGCCCTCACTGAAATGCATGTAATGAAAGTCTGTTTTTGAGAGTCACAAAAACATGCACATGTAAACGTTACAGTCTTTAGCCCCAATTTGAATCAATTTGTTGGTGGTACCATACTAATTTTAGGAATTGCGGTGTGTTCTAAGGTGATTTACCCTATGAAAAATGATGATTCTCTGAAAGCATTTATTGACCCATGTTTCAGAGAAAACTGGTTTCTCTCAGGATTTTTTCATAGAGGTTATGAAATGCGCTCCAAAGCTAAAATGAGGGCGCATTTTCTATACCTTTACACTGTCTGCCTCAGCTATGTGAGAGTAAAACTTGCACCTTCAAAAGCAGGCGCAGCCTGTCAGTTGATTCCCCAGTGTTCCACTGCAGCAGCCCACAGTTGTCTAATGAAGAAACAGAGTGCTGACATTCTGTGTTTATGACAAAAGTGTGGCACTCCTGAAGTCATGCCAGCTTGATGGAATAAGAGTTGCAAAACCTAAAGCTTTTCCATGTTAATTATGTTATAGAAAGTTAACATGAGGACACATTTTCAATGAATCTCAAATATCTTCCTTATCTACTTCAGTAAAACATTCTGACATGCAGAGTGAATAATGTAATTCCAATGTCAGCAGTGTTCTGTTAAATCCCTAGAAATCAACTGGTGTTTACTACTGTGTTCTAATGAACAACTAGAGCACTATCATCTATATCTCTGGCAAATGTGTGGCACACCTGATAACATCTTGATGGAACTAAAGTTGTAAATGTCACCACAGAGTTCTAATGAACAACTAGAGCACTAACCTTATGGGGCATATTTATCAAGGGGTTGCGCTAGCCCTGCATCACATAGTGTGATTGATGTAAGTCTGGTGCAAGCAGTAAGTAATATTTAAAAAGCAATGCATCTACACAAGTGTGTTGATTTTTAAGGATTGCATGGGGCAAATGTTGAGCCGAATCCTGCTGCTTCATGCAGGAATTAATTTATGCAATGTGGGCATTCCAGCGACACACACCAATGCAACTGTAATGCAGTGGCATTTATTAGTGTAGCACTGCTTCACGCATCATTTATTATCGAAACGCAATGCTAAAAATGCGCCAGAATTGCTGCTCATTGGCAACCAAGGCCTAGGAAATTATGCAGTGGCTGTAGTTCAAATTCCTCACATCACACTACACTCTGGCAAGCTCAACTACACCATGGGTGTTGTTATACTGCAACTGGGAGTAGCTAGGAGACAACCATGTAGGCAGCGAAGGAAGAAGGAGCTTGTTTTCTGTCAGCGCATATCCCCCATTGACCTCAGGGAGGAGGTCATACAGTTCTACAGACTGAAGAGGGAGTCAATAATGGAATTGCTGGAGAAGCTAGCGCCAAGTCTCCAGGCAGCAACTGGAAGGACCAATGCCACCCCTCCACATGTAAAATTGATGGCTGTGATGCACAGGTTGGCCTCAGGATCCTTCCAAACCACAGTGGCCAGATTGGCAGGAATTTCACAAGGAGCATTTTCTGCTTTTCTTCCATCTGTGTTAGATGCCATCATAAAATTTGCACCCCAGTACCTTGTCTTCCCAAAAACTACACAACAACATCTGGATACCAAGCAAGGCTTCTGTACCGTTGCTGGATTTCCACATGTGCTTGATGCCATAGGTTGCACCCATGTCCAATTTGTGCCCCCTGCAGCAAATCTTACCTGTACAGAAACCACAAGCACAACTACTCCATAAATTTCCAGGTGATAGTGGTCCATTAGGGAATGATCATCGATGTCCTGGAAAAATTTCCAGGAAGTGCACATAATGCGTACATCTTCTGCCACAGTATCATCAATGAGCAGTTTCAAAATGGCAGATCTGGTAATGGTCTACTCATTGGTAAGGAAAAGCACAAATATACATTTGCACCAACTAAGAAGTTGTAATGTATAACATAATAGCCATCTCTGTGTTTGTGTCTGTATCTCTTGTCAAGTACACATAGTGGGAGTAATTTACTCCAACATGTTGTCAATGATGTTCTATTGTGTAATTCCCTCACTGATCCTGCATTGGAAGTAGGGAAAATCCAACAGTGAGAAGTATTGTGTCATCTCACACTGTGTGAGTGGACAGAACCACAAATTCTGCAATGTCGAACAATTAACCGACAAATCATGTGATCAACAATTAAATTCAATATGAGTAGAAAGGATAAATCTCAGCAAAGTTTGAGATGTGTGTATGTGCAATAGTGTTGCAACTCTGGATAATTTGTCAGTGTTCCACTAAAATAATGTTTGTTGAACAAATCATGTGATTCCAAGCATATGTGTCATACATAACAGCATATCTGTAGACTGCTCAAAGTATTCAGAGCACAAATGGAAAAATAATTTCTAAATGTATGTCATGAACTGAAAGTGTTGCATCAAATCTTGTGTACATGTCAACTCTAGGTTCATATGTGACACAAGGACGAAGGTTACCGACGTTTCTGGCATTCCAACATTCTAGGTCGAAAAATACACTTAGATACTTAGCCACATTGACATGCCTCATCAATGTGATAGCTGAACAATTTAGTTCCTCAAGTTGCCTACTGTTAGAAATGGGATTTCTGGTTGGCTAGGATATGCACTGAGCCAGATAGAAACCACCACTCTAGTCAGGGCAAGTACATTTCACACCAAAGATAACTTGTGCTCACCCACGGTGGCTTGGCACAGAGCAGTCAGGATTATCCCAGAGGCAATATGTAAAGCATTTACGCAACACTCTCACACCAGTGACACAATGAATACACCACAAAAGGGGCACCACACAGTAATATATAAAAATATCCTTTGTATTATAAAACACATAGACCACAGCTACATGAATCAGTTTGCTAACTAGGCAATAGTCATAACATCAGTTAGTGCGAGGAGGTAAACTTCATGTAAAAAGGTAGACTTTCATGTCATAAAAATACCATCACTGCCTTCTTATATATTATATGCATATATATCATAAACCAAAGAAATGGCATACATAATAAACATGGTGTACTTTATGCAATTACTGAACTGTCACTTGTTATCCCAACTGTGCAACGTACAACATCATGCAATATTATGAGTACATGTCCCAGACCAGAAACATTATGGATCCAAGGTATCATGCAGGTGTAATGCTCATTGCATTGAGACTCAGGATCCCAGTCCTGCAAAGAACAAACCATTATACAACATGCTAGCATGACCTGAGAATGCAACAGATGTGGTCAGGAACAAAATAAATGAATCAGCACAAGTCACCACAAACACCTCAGTAATTCTGTAGGAACATAGATCCCTGAAAATCTGCCCACCTATTAGCAGGATTATGATTATCACAATAGCCCGGTTACCAGGAGCGTGTTTGTGCCCAGAGCCCATGCACACCTACTACAAGTATTGTGGTAATTTTTGGTAGCTGTTCATGGGGTCAAAACATTCCCCCCCTTTAGGGACCGCTCTGGTGCTTCTGAAACCTCGGCAACATTGCCCCTGGTGAGGAGTGAAGGGAGTGGGACAAGCGCCTGGTAGAATATCGCGGGGAGACCCTGCTTGGTCTCCCCCGCATGCAGAGCCACCAGGGCGGCTGCCCGCGAACGAGGGGTCAAGTGCCAAAGTCATGTTGCAGCCCCTTTCAACCTGGGCGCCTCTCTGAGCTTGTGGAAATTGATGTAACAGGCAAACCTGGATCACCACAGCAGCGAGGGGGCCCACGCTCCCAACCTTCTGTTGATGCTGTGGCATCTCCCTGGCCCACAGGGTCAGCAATCTCGACCTGCGCTTCGCCGCAGCCACTTTGTTTTTTTTCTTTTGGGTTACACAGCGGGGCTCTGACTCTCAAAAGGAAGGGCTGGTGCAGCTCTTCTACAATAGATCAGTGCAGGCAGGCTTTCTTTCAGTCGGCGCTGTGGCTGATGCTTGGCAACTGACACGGCATGCTGCAGCAGTACACGCTGAGGCAGTCATGTCGGGCGGAAGGATAAGGCCATACACACTGTCTAAACAAACAGCTGTGTACACGCTGAGTTTCACAGGGAGGGCAGGCACAAAACATGCAGGCGGGCCAGCTCCTCAGTACCCATGCAAAAGTGGTGTTTTCACCTGCAGTCCAGCCATAGGCAGGAAGTAGGTCAGCACAGCTAAGTGGGCAACAATAAGGGCAATTTCTCCTGGCAACACAACAGTGACTGTTAAGAACAGCGTCAGGGAGCAGCTGACAGCAGGGCAACAACAGAAGAGCAGTCCAGATGAGTCCTTTTGAAGCTCAGTGGTCCTCCTGACAGAGGTTCAGTCCCAGTTCCGAAAAGTGTGCTTTGATTCACTCTGGAGGCAACCTGTAGCCCTTCCTGGCAGGGCAAAGGTCAGCAGGCATCAGGGCAGCACAGCAAAGCAGGGCAGCAGTTCCTAGGAACAGTCAGTCATAGCAATGGGGCAATCCTTTCAGCACAGCAGCCTTTACTCCAGCAGGGCTTCTTCCAGGTCCAGTAGTGTGCTACTAATGTGGGGTCAGAGCCTCTGTACTTATACTCTGGAGCCTTGCTTCTAGAAGGGGGGAGGAAGTTCCAGGATGATCTGGTTCGTCCCACGAGTTACCATCCACCCTTGAACTGGCTCCAGACATCAGCAGGGGGTACACAAGCCCTTTGTGTGAGTGCAGGACACAACCTATACAAATGTAAAGTGTCAACGCCTCCCACTCTCCTAGCCCAGGAAGACCATTCAACATGCAGATGCAACCCTGTTACACCCAGTCGTCTCTGTGTGATGGCTGTCTGGAAAGCATGCATAAGCTGAGCTGTCACTCTGCCCTAGATGTGGATTGAAGTCAGGCTGCAAAGCAAATACAGTAATAAGCACAGAGAAATGCCCACTTTCTAAATGTGGCATTTCTAAAATAGTAATAAAAAATCCACCCATACCAGAAAGCGTGATTTTTCACTACTGTTCAAAACATACCAAACATGGCAGCGCTACTCCTTTCAGATCAAAAATTACCACTGAAAAACATATCAGGGAATTTCCAATGCAAACCTATGGGAGAAGAAGGCCTCACAGCAGTGAGAAACCAAATAGGCTGTTTGCCACTTCCAGGACATGCCACATAGACAGGATAGTCAGAGCGCAGGAACGCTGTGATCGGGGCTCATTGAAACGAGGGGGCATACGCCTGTGGCAATCCTGATACTTTCCTCAAATGTATCGTATTGCTTAAGGATTGTAGAGGTGGTTGCTTTACTCCCTTTTTTGAAAAACAGAGTAACAAGGGTTATTTTTGAAAGATCTGTTTATTATGTGCATGGTTGTGGTTATGACATATGCAACATAAGAGTATTTACTGTAACATGCTAACTGTTATGGTTCTGGCATTTGCAAAGATGGCAAACTGCTTGTGATTTATTTGATTATGGTATTACGTGTTTATACACAATATAAGTGATATTTTTATATGGCCTGGTGCGGGGTCCCTTTTGTGGTGTGTGTAGTGTGTCACTGGTGTGTGTGTTGTGCAAACGCCTTACACATTGCCTCTGGGATAAGCCTGGCTGCTCCACCAAGCTACCAAGGGGGTGAGCAGGGGTTATCTTGGGTGTGTAACTCCCTTACCCTGACTAGAGTAGTGGGTTCTGCCTGGCTTAGGTGCATTCCTAGCCAACCAGAAACCCCATTTCTAACAGATGTGTACAGGTCTGTAGCATAAAGTCACTTATATCTACATCATGTTGTCTCATATGAAAAAGGGCTAAATTGTCATGCTTATGTGTCAATCTAAGTTCAACAAGACAACTTGCCATACAAAAAGCATTAGCTGATGTATGAATTAACCCAATTTAAATATCCATGTTGTAAATTGGTAATATTTACAAGGCAAATAGTCATGCTAAAATATTTGAACTAATCTAAGGCACTGCAACTGCTATGAGGGCAAGCAAGGATATCATAGGTAATAGAAGGACGCATGTATGTGTGAGTGTCTAGAATGTTGGCACTGCCACTAGCTATATAGGTCTAAATGTATTCAACAATGTCTGTTCATAAGTTTGATACTTTGCATACATATTGAGTGCACTTCTCATATAGCTAATAAAATCATTCTAAAGTACTTATCATATTAATCTCCTGGCTAAACATGAAAGTTACCATGTTGATGTGTTGTATGTTGTACACCATGGACAATATGTGCAATGACACATATAAGTTGAACATACATGTGTAAAGTAATGGTAAACAGTACCTAAGACATATCTGTCAAAAGTTAAAGAAATCTATATATGTTTGCCTGCATACATAACACACATAGTTATGTCGAAATAACAATACACCAAATCATTGAGTGTTGGTATTTTCCACTTTTCAGGTGACCAAGGATATGGTTTGCAGCCATGGATTATGACCCCATTCCAACTCCATTCTGAGCAAAATAGGAAATTTTGTGAAGAACTTGTTTGGGGTCCTAAAGTCCTGTTACAAATCAGGCGAAAAACTCCTGTACTCGCCTCCTACGGTCTGCAAAATAATCATAATGAGTGCAAAATTGTAGATCATGTGTCGAAAAATCAATGTGCTGTGGGACAATGAGACAGAAATCCCAAATGAACTGAAAGAGGAGGATGAAACTGATGCAGACATAGAGCACACAATGGCAGGTCATGTGAGACAGGACCAAATAGTTGCAATGTTTTTTAAAAAATAAAATGAAAATGATGGTAATAATGACAGAAATTATGTCAAACTTTCGGCCAATACATATTTCTTTTGAACTCATTCTTTGTGTGGTGTTTGTGTGAATCTCAAGGTTCATATATAGTAACTCACATCTCCTTAACTAGATGTAGGCCTCAACATGTATGAATTTTGATTTCTGAGCTGTTGATAAACATGGGGCATATCTCCAACTAAGAACAAATCAACGCATCAACACAATGTGATGCAGTGCCCTGCATGAAAGGGAGAGAACAGAATTTCCCCATATCTAGATAGATATGGGGCAATCCTGTCCTCCCTCTTTTAAGTAGTGCAGTGAAGCACATCAAGTTGTCTTGCTGTGTTCTGCTGCATGAAAGCGTATTCAATGTGGCACCCAGTGTATGATCGGTCACAACTCTCCCAATAAATCAGATCCTGATCCATTCTTCAAATTAATGTGTGTTTTGCGTATGGATTACCATGCAGAGTGGCAGCACTTTGCTGGAAGAAATGTTGCAGCAGATACCATCACATATGGGAGACATCTGTCATGGACAAAGGCATGGCCTCAGGTGCAGATGTCAAAATGTAATTCATAAAGATTGCATCCATGCATGTGTGGGGCTCCACAAAAAAGCACACATTAAACACCTTTCCAGGGCTGCTTGATGTGAGGTCTACATATCCTCACACTTGATACAATACACCTTGCTATGCAAGAAGACTCAAAGGCCTGTACCAAAACATACTAAACTGCTGAGGTAGCACTGCATGGCATTTATCTGAAAAGTAACACAAGGGAGATGCTTGTTAACCATCACATCACTTCAGGAATACAGAGATGTTTACTGTGTAAAGCATGTATGTCATAATGCAAGCACAAATGGTTGTGGACATACACAAATATTTGAAATATGGTGCAATGGTGCTGTTGGGTAGGAAATTTACCCAGCATGGTAAGAGTTGTCTACCCCTGCCCTGAATGCCCAACTGTATTGTTGCCTGGATCACTAATGCTGGCATATTCCCATAGCGGAGCATAGAAAATGTGTGTGAGCCATGACAGAAGACTGTGTCATGGACTGTGGCCTTGTTGGACCAGGAGGGGTACCCAAAGACCTACCCTCATAGTTGTGGTACGACGCTGCCTTTGCCAGGAGTAAAACAGCACAAACGTGGGGGTAGCAGCATACCACGTGGTGATCAGTAGTAGTGAGCATGACAATTCTACCCTGGGTCACTGGAGTGAGGCCTACTGGCTCACTCACCACTTCTAAACTTCTGCTGCTGTGTGTTCAGCTCACCCCTGCCCATCATCAGGTTGATCTGGAATTGAGTGCATGATAAAATCATTTGCTGAATGCATGTGCCTGTGCAAGACATATACTACACATAGGGTGAAATGTTTAGTACGTGTGAAGTGTGCACATGGTTAATGTGTGTATGCTGGTAGTGTGTGTTCAAAGTGACACACTTTGCTACAGTAAAACGGACTGTAGTACTGAACAGTGTGCACAGACTGAATGTATGTGCTGCATGTCAATAAGCAGGTGGTAGCATAATACACGTGGATTACAGTACTGAATGTGCTGTGACTGTATACTGAGTACAGAAGTGCCTGCACTGCTACATAACATGGAGAAACTTGGGTTCCTTTTTGGGTAAAGTCATGGCTGCCTGGGAAAAACATGAGGAGTAGAGGAATCCCACCAGACCGAGTTTAATAGTCCAGCAAAGCTGCAAGCTGGGTGGGACATACACTGGGGTATGGGAGAGCCAGCCTGTCTCTATTCTTACCTTGGTGTTGGATGAAACAGTGAACGATCACAAGGAAGGAGCCAGGACACATCTCAGGGAGAGAGAGATTGGGCTGAATAGGAAATCTAAAAAAGTGGGGCAGAGGGCCCAGGTTCAACATTTTAATGCACATATGACTGTGACTGACATCCAGGTATGTACCCTGGTAACCCGTATGAATCTTGATGTGGGCGCAATCTGCTTTGGAGTACTACCTTGCTGTGTTGCCCTGCTGCCTGCTGTTCCCCTGGCTGGGTGATAAGGACTGGACCTGCATCTCTTGAACCCAGAATGACCCCAAGGGCAAGCTGACTGGCCTTCTGATTGGAAGTCTCAGGGATATAAAAGACTTCCAACTACTCTGCTTCTGCACCTGGACGCTGCTCTCTGTCAGTCTGCCCTGCAAAGTGATGCCACTCCAGTCCTGGACCCTTGGAAGTGGGCCTTAGGTGTTTGCTGTAGCAGAAGCCAAGCATCTTCTGTCGAAACGGCGCATCACCTCTGTTGCGTAGGTCAGAACCGATGCTTCGCTGCCATTGCTTAGCCCTTATCGTTGCTGCATAAGTGCAACTATGCAGTGCATCACGCAATGTACATTGTATTCCAATGCGTCAGCAAAATAAATGAAAATCTCAAGAACTTACCTGTTGCACCCAGGAAATTATGCAATGGTTGTGGCAGGCTGCATACCACTTTCACTTTCTGTTAGTGTCTGTTGGTTGGTGCTTGTGGTTTTTGGAGTGGTTTTTGGAGTTTGTGGTGTAGTTTTAGTACCTAAGTGTTGTTTTTTGTCTTTGTAATGGTATTTGTATTGTTGGGTGTTTGTGCAATTTGGGGAAATAGTTAATTAGGTATAGTTCGGGTTTTAAGGGGGTTATTTTTCTGTTTAGTGGGGAAAGTTAGATAGGGCACATGCCATTGTGTCCATGTCACGAAAGGGGAGAGGAAGAGGGAAGAACTTCAGTCCCAGAAAGGTTGACGGTCTCATGGTGCTGATCCTGGCTACAGGGGAAAGGGTCAGCCAGGGGTACAGAGCAAAACATCAGAAGGATCAGTGGAGCAGGTGCGTTAGTACCTGAGCAAGGTGGCCTATAAGGAGTGCTCCATCTCACAAATCAAACATTGATGGGCGGACGTCACAGCCCAGGAAGCAGATGTTGTGGACAATCTGGTATTGGAGATCGAAGGCCCTGTAGTAATGTATTAATGTACCATCTGCATATGGTAATGTAGATAACTTTGTTTAGGCACATATCAATATCAAAATCAGTAGCGGTCGGTGGTGGGAGTGCCGCCGGGCGCTGACGTGGGGCGGGGAGGGGCAGGGTGGGGGTAGTAAACTACGGATTACGGGCGATTACAGGTAAGTACACATATAAATAAATAAAACGAATTTCGTTTCTCGTGCTGCATCGCCAAATGTGATGCAGCGCGAGAAACGAAATTCGTTTTATTTATTTATATGTGTACTTACCTGTAATCACCCGTAACCCGTAGTTTACTACCCCCCGCCCCACCTCAGCGCCCGGCGGCACTCCCACCATTGACCGCTACTGATCACAATGTATTTGCAATGTGTCACACAAGGAAAAACAGAGTGACTCCAGGTGGCAGATATATCATACTGTCACACAAAGCAGCACACATGGCATAAATGCAGTGTTGCGTTACGGGGAACTACCACTCTTAATGCTGTACCAAGGGACATATCTATCAAATTTTCACGCAGCATAGCACAGCACAGCACAGCAAGTCACCTTGCTGCGCTGTGTGAAAGTAAAAGGGCAGGAATGCATTTTATGTAATAATTTACGGTGCATTCCTGTCCTTTTCTAGTGCTGGCACACTTTTGGCTGCCTAGTGCCAATGCTTGCACCCTTGGGTTATGGTATATGGGGTCCTGTGATGAAGCTGGTCAGCAGTTCTTACAACATCGCATGAATGCGGCCTGATTTTGACATATGATTTAAGGCATTTCAGACCTTTTATTTCTTGTCAAATCAGCCCTGCAAGATGACTAACTGCATTCCATGTTCTGAAATTGTATACATATGTGTGTAAGGGTATCTAAATGTGCCAAGACACTGGAATGTCCTAGTGCTTAGTAAAGATTTGGTAGTGTCTGCAGTTGCTCTATATTTAATGCAAGGTCTTTATTTTTGTTTAGCAGGTGGACATTGCCCATTTACCGTAGTCTAAGTTGACAGCTATTGGGATACTGATGCTCAAAAAATACCATGAGTACATAGTTGGAGCTCTGGGACATGTGTGTGTGATCTATGATAGTTGTAACAAATTGATGTCTATGGAGAGGTATACATCACCTGCCAACAAATCTCTAAGTATCCTTGAGCAAACACTCACATGTGTCAACAGATTTTAAAAAAACAAGGAGGAATGTTCATTTGAATACAGTATATACATAGGTGTGGGTAAGTGCTTTCTGCAGTACCCCACTTGAAATATGGGGATGGTATACCTGTGACACTACCTGTGTGTCATGCCTAACAACACTTTGGATAAATATTCATGACAGTGTTACCAGGCTAGTCATCACATTGCATTCATTAAACAACGGATAGATGTTGGAAATGTCCCAGTAACATCCCAACTTTAGTTGTATCCTGAAACAACCAATGAAAAGGTACAATTGACATCTCATCATGTGTTGCTGCAGGGGTGTGAGTCATTTGTGTGACATCTAAACCTTCTCTCAGTATTGCCACTTAGTTGAGCTATAGCTGTTGTAATCCTGTCTAAGGGGTGGCTGAGCCTCCTTCAGAGGTAACCATGTCAGGCCTATGTAGAATAGAGTGACAGTGGCCAGATTACACTTATGCCCTGGGCTGCTCATATATCGATCCAAAATTTGCTTCATCACAATAGCTCTCAGTCTGACTAATGCACAGGGTAAGTCAGATACACACCATAAATTAACCCATGCTCACCCTCTAGTAGCTTGGTGCTTGGCACAGAGCAGGCAGGCTTAACTTAGGAGGCAATGTGCAAAATATTTGTGCAACACAGCACACAGTAGCACAATTAAAACTTCACAAAAAGACTCCAGACCAGGTTTATAAATAAGACACGACCAAAACAACAAAAATCCAATGAGTCGAAGTTAAGATATGAACTTTTAAAGATTGAATATAAAAATAGTGCTTGGAAGAAATAAGTGCCTATGGGGGTTATCTGTTCACACCAGACCGGGGCAAAGGCAAGAGTTCAGGCCAACCACAATGGAGCGTGGGCTGGATACAGGAGCCATGCAAGACCCACTGAACACAGTGCCTTAATCCTGGTTGCAGCAGTGAGATATGGGTTGCAACCGAGCGCTGCATCGGTGCTAATCCCACAGTTGAGGCGATGCATTGATTTTCTTCATGCAGTAGTGGCAATGCACCGGTTCCAAAGACAAATCACCAAGCCAAGAGGCATTGGTTCCGTAGACAGTGTGCCAGGTCTCTCCACGCAGTTGAGGGGGTGCGTCGATCTTCCCACACTAAAGCGGCTGTGATGCGGCGGTGCCGATGCAGCAATTCTTTATGGCTATGTGCTGGCTTTGAGTGTGATGCGCCGATTCTGCTCCCGCAACAGCGATTAGGCGTCACTTCTGCTACATGCAGACAGGAGATGCATTGGTTTGACTGGAGCAAGCACCTGGGTCCACTCCAATTGATCAGGCACAGGAGCAGGGGGTGAAACTTTGATATCCCTGAGTTTCAGAAACAGGAGGCAAGCCAAAAAGCCCTTGGAGGTCACTCTGGGTTCAAGTAGAGTCCAGTTCTCCTCAGCAGGGTCAGATGGTGGCAGGCAGCAGGGCAGAACAGCAGAAAAGCAGTTCAACCAGAGCAGTAATCCAGCAGAGTGACAGTCTTTGTAGCAGCACAGCAGTCCTTCCTCCTTACAGAGTTACTTTATAGGTCCTGAAGTGTCTGATTTGGTGGTCAGAGACCCAGTACTTACACCCGGGTGTGTCTTTGAAGTGGGGGTGACTTCAAAGAATGGTCTTTGAGGTGCACAGAGTTTCTTTCGACCTAACCCTGGCTCCAGGCTCCCTGCAGGGAGAGAATCAACATTTTGTGTGGGGTCAGGTATAAATGTCAGCTCCTCTCTCCCATCCTGCCCAAGATGGGCCATCAGGATTCATTTAGGCCCACAGACACAACTAATCTTTCTTTGTGTGTGGCTGTCTAGAGAGAATGCACAAAGTCAAGCTGTCACACACCCCAGACTTGTATTGGAGTCAGGCTGCAGTCACACAGAGCTTTAAGAGCAGAGAAATGCCAACTTTCTAAAAGTGGTATTTCTAAAATAGTAATGTTAAACCCAACTTTACCAGCAGAGAGGATTTATCATTGCTATTCCAATGATAAAAAACATGAGAGAGCTTCTCATTCTCAACCAGGAAATAAAGCTTAAAAGTGTAATAAGGAATTTCCAAACGTTAACCTAGGAGAGGAGTAGCCCTAACAGTAGGAAAAATTGGGGTGTTTTTCACTGCCAGGGCATACAAAACTTGAAAGCACATGCCCTACCTTTTACTTACCAAGCACCCTCTCCCTATGGGCTACCTAGGTCCTACCTAGAGGTGAAATAAAAACGAGTTTAAGGCTTGGCAAGGGTTTTAAAAGCCAAGTCAACATGGCAGTAGAACTGCACACACAGGCTCTTGTATGGGTTACAAGGGCTACCTATATGGGTGGCACTGTCAGTGCTGCAGGCCCACTTGTAGCATTACATTTACAGGCCCTGGGCAGAGGTAGCGAACTCTACTAGAGGCTGACAGGTATAACAAGCACTAATTCTAAATCTGTGAAGCCGTCACAATTAGGATGTTGATGCAGTGAGACACCCAGCCTCCATCTATGGAATGGCTTCCTATGCCAGAGTAAGGCAAGTCAGCAATGTGCACTGTCTTGCAATACTCAAGATGATTTAATACTTGCAGAGCAACATAAGCTGCCTTTGCTTACCTTTATATATCTCACTTAGGTTTATCCTTGACTTTGCCCCCCTCTTGAATGATGCAAGACCAACAGCAAAAGTGGACATATCCTGCCAATGGGTTTTAGTTACCATTGACACATCTGAATGAGTGAGGAACACTGGTGTGGGTGAACTATATTGTTCTATATTGTGCCTAAATAGATGTTTTGTACACCTAAACTGAACTTACTTGGGTTATTTTGATATATTGTAGTTGGAGAAGTCATTGTAATGAAGGTTTTCTGGACATTTCAATATACCAAGATTAGTTGTAGGAATGGAGAGGCACTTATGAGTGCACTACAATGACAGTTATATTTTGTGATACGTGATGTACATATTATAGTTGTCGTAATAAGAGGTACAATTTTATCCTTAGTTCACATGACACCAAACCCTACAAGAACCTTTGTCTTGAGACAGGCATGGTATGACCACATAAAAAAAATATATGCCTTCCGTAATATGGGCCTCACTTATTACAAGGCCAAGTCTGTTGTCATTAGTGTCCAACCTTCATCCACCCAGGAACCAATGTCCACCTCTGCTACATGTTCACATCATGGTACTCATCACCCAGGCACATCCCACCCCACCCCTGGACACTCAGGAGCACAGCAACAGCAAATCACTGATCGAGTCCACGTTGGGGGTTCTGCACAGGACAGATATAATGAGTTGCTAGTCAGGGGAATGGGAAGAATGGACAAGAGGATTGACAATTTAAAGAAGGAGCAGAAGCGGCAGGGTAACCTTTTGGAGAAGTGCCATGAGACACTGGAGCAGATTGTGGAACAGATTTAACCTCTCCTGTGGTTATTCCCATCATTATTTTTTGTGCATTTTACATAGATATTCTTAGTAGTTATAGCTATTGGTATAGTATTTAGTGTAGGTTTAGGAATAGATTAGGTTATTTTTATATGTGTAAGATGTTTTTGTGTAGTAGTTTTTTACTAAGTTTTTATCATGGTAGGTTTTGAGGTGGGTGTAGGGTTGATATTCTTCATAAAAAAATACAGTTGTGGCTCCTGCAGGTAAGCGCAGTGGGGCAGGGTGGGGCTTGGCACGGGGGGGAAGCTAACAGACGATGGAATAGGGCAAATATATAAATCCTATTCTGTCGTCTATCGACTTACCGCCCACCCCGTCCTACCCCACTGCCCCACAGCGATTACCTGCCTGAGGCGCGACATAAAAAATACCCCCCCCAAAATACAAATATATATATATTTGTTTAGCCTTCTATGTGTAGTTAGTGTATGTTTAGGATGTAGTTGATGTTTGTATTGCACTGAACTATGTATTTTAAGGAGGGCAGGATTGATGTTTAAACTCGTCATGCATCAATAGTTGTTAAGTTTAAACTCGTCATGCATCAATAGTTGTTAAGTTTTAGATTAGCCAGTATAGGATAGTTTTTAATGATGCTGTAGGTTAGTTAGGGATAGTTATTGTTTTTAGATTTTAGGTGTTGCATTTAAATAAATGAATCATTGTTCTCTAGTTGGATAATATTTATTTGTCATGAGTTAGTACTATTGTGTTAGGTGAGTACATGATGTTCAACTTGTCATGAGTGCATTTAAGGAATATGTTGCACTGTCAAAGTCCTCTGGACAACTGTAGGACTTCCTCATATTACAGTTATGTATGGAACCATCTCTATACTTTAAACATTGTAAGGGTGGCCCAGTATTCATTTTACACACTGCACAACACAGTTAGTCTCCGTATTGTATGGCCCTGTGTGAAAGGGAGAAGGTATGTTCTTGTAGGATTTGACATTTGACTACAGATTGCTGCTCCCTGGCTGCACTGGCACACAAACCACTGCCTAGAACTAACACATACACCCTTGCACCATTGTGCCAGGGGGTCTCTATTGTTGGCTGGTTTATAATTGTGCAGGATGTCACACCTCCTTTGACAACATCCATCATCATTGGGATTTACTACTTGCTACGAGTGGCACATCATGCAGCTCACTTACATGAAACTAACAACAAGGATTTTTGTCCATACATCTCCCATTTTCCCCTCCCCTGGGGAGGTGTAGCATTGTTACAGGTCTACCACTTATGAAAAATTGAATGTATGAATGATGTAATATATGGATGCGCTCACACTCAACCCATGTAAGGGCTCTCTGGGCAGAGTAACAAAAGTTGGCATTTTTTTGCCAGTGCTGCATTACTTAACATTTGCTAGTATACACAGGCCCTTGCATGTCTTGATTGCTGTTATTCAAGGTATTAGGCTGTCCTTGTGCTTCCTTGTTTGTCACCAGTGCAATTCCATGAGGAATATGGGCATGTTTATCAGGCTAGTATTGGTACAATCATCCAGATTTATGTACTGTTGATTATGCTTTGTGTGAGGATTGAGGTTTTCACATTAGGTCATGATGCTCTCATATTTACTTTGCGACATATATGTGGATGAGTGGAACAGTGTTTTGGCCTCACATGCCTCACATTTCTCATCCACAGGTGGTAAGTAACTATGCACTTTGCATAAATTCTCACTGTGTCTCTATCAAGAAAATGCAGCTTGTTGATACACTCTGGGCCCGATTCACAGAACTAACTTACGTCAAAAACGTAAAGTTAGTACTTTTTGGTATTTACAGAATACACTTACTCATTTTGGTATTCACAGAATGCACTTACTCATTTTGGTATTCACAGAATGCACTTACTCATACTAACTTTATGTCCGCACTCGGGCCGGAGATTCCGCCCCGGTGGTGGAGATTCCGGCCCGGAGGTGGAGATTCCGGCCCGATGGTGGAGATTCCAGCCGGTTGTGGAGATTCCGGCCGGTGGCGGAATGTCCGCCTCCAGCCGGAATCTTCACCTCCGGGCCGGAATCTCCACCACCGGGGCGGAATCTCCGGCCCGAGTGCGGACATAAAGTTAGTATGAGTAAGTGCATTCTGTGAATACCAAAATGAGTAAGTGCATTCTGTGAATACCAAAATGAGTAAGTGTATTCTGTGAATACTAAAAGTACTAACTTTACGTTTTTGACGTAAGTTAGTTCTGTGAATCAGGCCCCAGACGTTATATTGGCAAACTACACATTGCTCATCATAGCATTTCAATGGATGTAATTGGTGTAGGTACACATGAAAGCATGTGCAATTGACTTTAGCTCACTCTTCTTCAGCTTCCAAAAAGTAGTTTGGGGTTTTAAAGTTACATATTATCATGTAGACCTTTAAGAAACAACTATGCAAAACTCATAATGCTTTTAAAATGTATATTTGTTTTGTTCCAGACGTTCAGATACTCATATTACAACAAGTTTATTTGTTATCGCCATCAATATGTGTCAAAAATAATGATATATTGTACTTAAACAATTCAATTGGTTACACATGTGAGTTCACATTTTCATGTGATTATTCTGATCAGTGAGGAGGAACAAATTGCTATTAGCAAGCGTAACATTTTATTTTGGACCACAAGTGGACAAGATAAACTACTGCACAAACAAAAGGTATTGTACTGGGTTCCAAAGAAGATGGCATAATGTCCTACGCAGGGCAGTCAGAAAAACTGGCCAGGGGGTACTCACAAATGTTTATTCGGATGCTCTTCTTTGGAAACTGGGGAACTAAACATTTTCCTCCTTTGATGAGTTGTCTGCCTCCCCTGGAAGTTGGCGAGTTGGAATGGAAGGCAGCTGAATGATGCTATTAGTCTCAGGCACACACATCAGAGTCAGAAGATGTATCTCCCATGTTCCCAACAACATTTGTGAGGGCCAATAAGGCAGCACGGTACTCCTTGGCAAGGGTTTGCTGGTTAGCCAACAATGCCACAATGTTGCTATTGAGAGCACTTGTTGGTGCTATGATGGAGTCAAGCTTGGCCTCCAGGAACTGGATGGATGTATTAATGGCTCCCAGCTCCCAGCTCCCTGACAACTTCACTGGTGTCAGCCGTAGAAAGCTGGTGTTTTTGTTACTTCAGCATCAAGACACTAGCGATGTCAGATAGGGACTCATCAGTAACATGGAGCCAAGAGTTGGTGTCTGATAGCCTTTGTCAACCCCTTATTAGGGCTAGGAAACCTACAGACTCCTTCAAGAATGCCCACTATGGTCTCCATTCCCAACCAGACTTCATCAGCCATTTGCTGCTGGACTCCTACCACTCACCACTGAAAAGCAACTTGTGGGTCCTCGGAGTTGTCAGCTGGGGTATCAAAGGTTGATGGTCCATTTCCAGTCTGTGATCGTTCATCTGGAGATCCAACCGTCTTTCCTTACCAGTACCAGAGAAGAAGTTTCAAAAGTGTCCAGGAGCTGTTGGAAGGTGTCCACATCCATGGGGGGGCAGGATGGTGTCCTCAACAGGTTAGGCATCATGGAAAGGCTGATCTCCAGGGGGTGTCCTTTGTCTGTCTGGAAAGAAATATAAGTATGTTATGAAGATTCCATAATTGAATATGATATAAGTGATTTCTGTACCATTCAGAGAGTATTTTTCTTCACTTTCAAGAACACATTGATGTGCGGAGCATATGTTTCCACAAGTGTATATGGCCATGTTGTACTATTGCTGCTTTCCACATGGCAATACATGTACATTGTTCACACAACCTCAGTACTCACTTAGGGGGCCTATTTGTGTAAATTTCACACAATGCAACACAGCTAGGCAGCTTGCTACCCTGCCTTAAAGAGTGAGTACAGGAATGGGCCACATGTTACATGTTACATTGCATTTCTGCTGTCTGCTTGCATTGATGCTAAATTTGTGTCTCAGCACCAATGCAGAGACTATTGCACCATGTAGCAAGGATGCCTGGATTTGCTATAGCCATCAGTTTGCGGCCCAGCACTAGCCAAGAAATGTCATATATTGTTATACCTCACACTATCCTGCACTCTGCCTTTCACACAGCACTACACATCAAGCTGCCTTGCTGTACTGTCTTGTATGCAATTTGTGCATTACGACTCATTAAGGTTCATAATTCACAAACATCCACACAACACTACACAGCAAGCAACTTTTTTGCACAGCAAGAAAGGGGATGGGCTGTACATGCCACAATTCCAATTTTTCTGGGGAATCCTGTAGTTTCCTAGCACACACACAGTCAACTCCGACTACACAACACTGGAAACTAAGGAGCATCTCTGAAGTGGATAGCTTCCTTTATAATGGGAAGTATGCAACTGCTCAAACTCACTCCATTCCCTCAGAACCCAAGGAGCTCAGCTGCAGAGTCCCACAAATCTCTTCACTCAGCCCCACTCTCTTAAACCTGTACATGACTCCTCTGAAAATCATCAGTCACACCCAGGGACTCTACATCATCTTTTACACTGATGACACCCAGATCATACAATAACTCTCAGGAGACACCAACACCAACAGCATGCCATTGACCAACAAGGCTAAGTATGTGTGAGATTAATTTCTCATACTCAACCTAACAAGACAGAAGTGATGACATTCTGCAACATGTACTCACCCTGGTTGCCCTCATAACTAGACCCAAACCCCTCCCCCTCTAACCACCCCAGATACATGTCCATCATCCTGGAAACCTACCTCACCATGAGACTTTAAATTGCCACTATCAACTCCACTTGCTTACATATTATTGGTATGGTCAGACATTTCTTTTTATGGATCCCTCCTCACACCTGTAAGAGCATCACTCATGCCCTCATCACACGTAGACTGTAGTACACCAATGAATTCTACTACAGTATCTCTGCACACCTGCTACACAAGAGGCAAACTATCCTACACACCACTGCCAGAATATTACTCAGCCTACCTTGCGGCACGCACCAAACATGTCACCTCAGAAAAATACATTGCCTACCTATTCAGACACACTGCCAGTTCAAGATGCTCAGCCTCGCCTAAAATGCATTACACCGCCAGGGACCCACCCAGCTCACACACCATCTACGCTTCCATCAGCCAATCATGAACCTCCGCTCTGCCTCACTTTCATTCACCCACACCTCCCATATCCATATGAGCAAGACATGAGGTAGGGTGTTCTAATATGTGGTAGACTACACCTGGAACAAACTCCCCCTGCACATCAGGTCAGCTGCGTCAAAAATGGATTTGCACTAGGAAAGGGACACCTGACTCTTTGAGTGATACTACTAGCAGTGCATACACCTACACAGCACCTGGAGACCCTCTTGGGTGACACATTGACCCTCTACAAAGCCACATTAACTGAATTTACATTGCAGTACACTTTGGCTATCTAGACCCAATAGAAGCACAATTGCATCATGGTGCAAGGGGCTTACATTAACACTGGCATATCTGCCAGGTTTCCAGGGTCCATGCATTTTGTGCTGCTCCAGTCCAGGTTTTCTACTTTGTATTCAGGAACTTGCTGTCATGCTTTGTGGAGGGATAAATGACACACAAAGTACCAGTATTCAAAGGAAATACCTTGACTGGCACAGCACATCATGCATGGACCTGAGGAAATTGGCAGGGCTGGACTGGGCTGCTACAATTGGTACTGCCCAGGGAAGGACAGTTATGTGAAGGATGAGTAAACATGTGGGGCATTCCTGCCTTTTCCCTTTTACACAGTGCAGCACAGCAAAGTGACAGTTTGCTAATATATGGTCCCTCGTTTTGACTCACTCTGTGGTGCTTTCTGGTCCTATACTTCAGCACTGTCCTGCCCTTCCACTCTAGCTTCCACCTCTGTTGAACTGAGGGATGCCACCTGCTCTTCCAATGGATCCAACTCCTCCTGCACATCATATCCTCCTCCAGTCTCCATGGATGCCTTAAGGTTCCTGGATTGTTTTTCTTTGGTCCTGCATTTGCAGTCGTGCCACCACCTCTTGCACTCACTCACACTCCAGGATGTTTCTTTTTGTTTGTGCTACGCAGTTTATTTTGTCTACTATGGATTGCCAAATGGCATCCTCCCTCCCCAATGGCAATTTTGAGAAGACACATAGGAGATGCTCATTTTTTGTCACTTCACTTATTAATATCCGGTTCTCCTCCTCATTAAAGTTGGACTTCCTCCTCCTATTGCCCAGGGATGATGGCAAGTCTTCTGGGTTCTTCCATGCTTCTCTGTATTGAGGAGTATTGCTTTGTAGATTGAGTCCCTTTTTCAAGCACTCCCACAACACACAGCACTCCTGCGTGATGCAATGATGATTTGAAGTATATATAGGTGCTTTAGGACACGCAAATCAACTTTGCACCACTTAGGGAGTACTTGGGTTATGGCACTTTGCGTGATTCCCAAAACCATTGTGTCGGAATCACTTACACATCTTTTGTCCTTGTGCAATGAGGCACTGTACCATAAATACAGTGCATCCATGGTGCAGGGAAATGCCACAACACAGCCCAGATTTTTCTGACGCAGCACTCATTTGCATCAGTAATGATAAATATGCCCCTTACTTTTCAAGTCAAAAGTAAGGCAATCCTGGATACCATTTTGCTGGCATAGGAGTTGTTGAATTTAAAGCCTTTCTTGAAGAGAATGCTGAAGAAAATGAGCATTGAGATGCTATTGCAAGCATTAAACAGAGGTTAAAAATGTAAGCTGGTGATTTTATATAATTTGATGCACAAAGTATTTTTAATGGGACTAAACAATGAGAAAGAGAGACGTCTGCATAAGAACAGCACCCCCTTTCCACATCTGTTTATTCCGCCTACCCGTCTTCTCAATCGATTAACAGCCCCATAATGAGATGCAATCAAAGATATCATTTAACATTTGATGATTGATATATTATGTGAGGTCATAAGCAGTGCATGGCGGGGAAGCTGGTTATAGTTAACTCTGTAAGCTATAACTGGTGATGTTCAGAGGTTTTTGGGATTTTAAACATTAGAATGCTGTCATTTATTGTTAAAACAACAGTGGTCTGACGCGGTTTAGCTCAGAGGTGAGCCTTTGTCAAGGTGATTGTCACCCACCACCTCTCGAAATAAATAACAAACCCCAATCATAGACTTTGAAGAATTAGTGTGGTTCCTAATCATAGACATTGTGGAATTAGTGTGGTAACTAACATACATGAAATCCATTGTAATATATGTTCATAACAATAAAAATAAGTACAGTAGTCAAAATACAATATATACATATACAATATAAATCCCTTTTGCTCAAACATCCATCAAAGTAATTGTCCACTAATCGATATCAAAGAACTACTATGTTAATATTCACAACAAGGATGATTAGTCAGGCAATCTGCCAATATGAATAATGTATATTCCAATATTCATTTTTTTAAAACTCGTCCTCACATACTAAATGAAAATAAACAAAATTTGAAAAAAATCTGGCCTAGCACATTGTAGATAACAGAACTGCTGAAGAATTAATCTGTGCAACATTGTATGTCCCTCAAGACAAAACACGTATGAGTATGTGTGTAGTCAATGAACCATACTAATCTTCACCACTCACACCCTTTCCAGAGATCGTGAATAAGTTAAACAACAGGGATAAAAAGGATTATGAAAGTCACCAACAGAAGCTTATACCAAGAATATTAGTAGATGGTACTGCAATAGTAGAGTCCAGTTGTGATGTAACCCAAGTGGGATTGCCTATTATCCTACTTCCAACTTTGTGGCAGACATTGCTTATGCCAATGTATCAAAAGGAATTACTAAATAATGATTAAACCATTGTAGTAACAAAAAAATGGATTTTAACTAGTATCGCCCCAGCGACCACACATAGCTATGTCTGCCACATAATGTGAAAACACATTTTTCCATGTAATTTTCCAGAGGAATTTTGGGAAGCAATCCAGAGAAAACAGAGATAAACAACATTCCACAAAATTTGGCAGAAAGCTAGATCTTTACTCGGAGGGTTGTTCCCTCTGGAGTATCACGGTTCTCCTGAGGTATCGCAAATTGAAAAAACAGCACATTCTGATTGGCTGAGATACCATCTGCCCCTTCTGTATCGCAGGACCAGTATGGGTGCTGTGGTACCCAGCAATCGCATTTGCTGGCTGCAACATCAACAGAAATTTAGTGGCTGCCATTTTAGGACTAGGGGATTCTGTTCTTGTGTTTTAAGTTAAAAACAAAATAAGGGACAAGAGGTTAAGGTAGGGGTAACCTGCCCCAGGCCCCTTGCAAGTGGGTCCAGAGGAAATCTCCCTGGGGGGAAATAAAAAAGAAAATCATGTCTCAGGTCTCACGGCACTCCTGTGGAACCCAGAGTTGCCCCTGTGTTGTCCCACAGAGGCAATGCAGTACAATGAAAAAATAATTCAAAAAAATGAAAAATGTGTGGTGCGTGTCTGTGGGGGCTGGGCCAGCAACGGGGCATTGGCTGCCCTCGTGTGGTTGATGCAGGTCCTGGCAGTGCTGTCATTTGAGATGGTCTCAGCGATATCATTAAAGATGTCACTTAACATGTTATGAGTGATATAATATGTGAGGTCATAAGCAGCTCACTAAACTATAACTGATGAATTTCATTTTTTTTGTTTTTATTTCAAAACAATAGTTTTAATATAATTCTGAAGTCTAACTATGATGTCACTTTAAAATGTGTTTATGTAAATAAATATAAATGTATAGATATATAAGTATATTAATATGTTTAGCTTGTATTATTTTGCATGTCTGAAGAGATACAATACTTAAAAAAGGACAATATTTTTAGCTATATATTAGTTTTTGAGAAACCACCCATTAAGATGAATATTGCGTTTGTTTAAAGCAATTGTTTTATTTCCTTCTTTGAGACTTTTTCTTTGTTTTCTGTAAAAGAAGAGGGATTTCTTATCAAGATGATGTGCCTGTCAAAACAAGACCTTATGCAGAACATATGACATTGTCTGAAGGAATGTAACTGAATACCTTTAAATAAGTGAAAAAATAAAACAGCTCGAGATCTCATTTATTCCTACAACCTCTAATTTTAAAGGTTCCTTTATGTACCATTGGAGCTATGCCAATGAGAACCTGAATTTAATGCATATATTAGTGGCATCACTGCATTCCAAATTGTGCAGAAACGCTCTGCAGTTTCTGACCTGTTTCAAAACCTATGCAAAAGCATTTGCATCTTTTCATTTTCCCTTCAGGCAGGATGATAAATTGTCAGCCTCAGAAAGAAAAATCATAAACATTTGGATAGTGGTATTTTGTACGAATCTTTATGTAAAAAGAGTGAATGCAAATCCCTTCTGTTGCTTTCATGTAACAACAAAACATACTGGCCCTGATTTACAAAGAGTTGTGTCTCGCTGGCGCTCCTTTTTTTTAACGCGAACCTGACACAAAGTTTACTGGTGGGATTACACTACAACACAAATCGTGTGTGTAGGATTGTAAACCAAAGTAACGAAATTCAGCTCTATGTGCTGCCTTGCATTACTTTGCAACAAGGGGTCATTCCATGGGTGGTGCATGAACCTTCCCATCCAACCGCCTATGGGTTTTGCTGCAAATTCCTATCTACAAAGAATTGTAGAAAGGGATTTCTCCCAAAATCCTTGCCTCCCTAAGTCAAGCATAACAAAAAGAAATGTTTTTATTTTTTATCATTGTTTCCTGCTACAAAACTCATACAAAGAGGAAAATGCCTTAAAGCATTGTTTTCGTCCAATCAGGGGCCCCCTTCTTTACAAATCTAGGCTGACAACAAATCAGACACCCTTGCACCATGGCGCCAGGGTGCCTGCATTGGAGCATGGCTGCCAGCGCAGGGAGAGAGCGAAACTGTGACTCTTCTTTGTGAATATGGCTCAGTTCTGATCTCTCCTGTTCATGCAACTTGACTTGCTGCATTGCACTGTGTGAACTCTTTGTAAATCTGGCCCATTATATTTTTTAAATAACGGTTTGAAGCCTATGTGTTATAATCACTACCTTTGTTCTTCTGTATAGAGGTGTTGAAATGATAAAAAATGACCAGATTCATAAATGAATATCGGATTGCAAGGGAAATATGCATCTGCAGGAAATGCACATGTACATGGCCCTTATTATAAATTCAGAGAAACATGATCTACTGACATTTCAGAAGTAAAGATCACTTCCGCAAAATGCAAAGCATCTGTCAGTTTGGAGGATTATTTGCTAGTGATAATTACTGGCTATGATTGGAGAGAGGGATTTCATGGGTGTCAGCCATGACCAGTCGAAACTGTGAGTTTGTGAATTTGGCATCACTCTAATTTCTCAATTATTGGGGGATGTGTGTCAAGAGGTTTTACACAATTTTCATGGCAGGCTTTTCCTAACAAAAAATGTCTTACAGGAACAGGAAAACGAACACTAAGGGCCCGATTCCGATCTCGGTAGGAAAGCCCTCCGTACGACTCGGATCTGGAGGGCTTTCCGAGTGAAACGTGCTCCGGGGGTCCGAACGAGCGAGTACGATGCAGCCGTATGCTTACGGACTCATTGCGCTTGGACTCCCATTTAACTCTATGGGAGCCTGTGTACAGACGCGTACACAGGCTCCCATAGCAAAAAAAAGGTGGGTGGGGAAAAGCGTACACCCTGTGGTGGGCACCCCATGGTGCCTGTCACACTGTGCATGCCTGGATCGTGGGGACCAATGGGCACACCCCCATGATAGATTCGGAGTGCCCTGGGTGAAGGGGGGCCTGCTACGGCCCCCTGAAGTACGCTTCTGACAGTCGGTTCGTCTCACTGAGACCAAGGCGAAGCGGCTGTCCGAATTGTGCATTGTAGTTGCTCGGTCGGAATTCGGCTCCATAGCACAGCACGATTTGGCTACGAACGAGTTGTACAGACAGGTTTGGGTCCCGGAAACGATTCGGTCGGCGCATACACGATCTTCGCATCGTACTTGGTCGTTCGGACCTGTGTACGATTTGGTCGCAAACAAGGGCTACGAATCGGATCCGGGAAAGCCAAATCCGATTCGAAGGTATTCCGAACGACATCGTAACCGGGCCCTAAGTTGTGTTTTCTCTCAAGGCAGTCTCCCACAAGTATTCTACCTTCTATCAATAATATCCTCAGTACATAATACTGTTGCTAGAATATTGTGATGTGTAGATCATTATGGAACATAGGGCCTATTTAGGATGTCAGTCAGTAAGCCTTGTAGGAGTCTTACTGTCCGACATCCTTAGTTTGAAGTCCAACCGCAGTATTACAATGACGGCAGTCAGATTCCAAACCGGCCGGTCAATCCAGTTGGTTTCCAACTGGCTCAAGGAGCTCGTCAGCCAGTCGGAACCGCCACACAGTCCCTTATGGATGGCGTTTCCACCGTCGGGATCATGATGTCGGTTTCCGACAGGCTTTCCATGTCGGGCTTTCTGACATGGAAAGCCTGTCAGAAAGTGACTTTGGGGGCTTCTCCCCGGCCTGTGGTTGTGGGCCGGGGGGGGGGAAACTATATTGCCCCTTGTAAATCCCTGCACCGTGTGCCTGGCACACAGTGCAGGGATTTACAGTAACTCCCATTTCTCTATGGGAGCTTGTGCTGCGGCCGGTTTGGGACTGCCGCACAAGCACTCATAGGGAAATGGAAGTTTGTGACCGCACTAAGGGGCTGAGTAGTATGGCGGGCGGATGTCCACCGCCGGGCTGGCGGTGGACATCCGCCCGCGATCGCAACCCAGGAAACTCCGACCAACATCATAATCAGGCCCATAATATTGAATGTAAGAATATATAATTCTAATGTCATAAAAATGTTGTTATTAATACTGTTTTCATTAATATCGTTGCATCTTTTGATTTTGTTATTTGTTTACTGCTATATTTACTATTTTTGCTGAATGAAAATGTTTAATTCGTTATTTGGAAATAATTGAGAAGTCATTATAAAGTTTATTTCAGAAAATTGATTCCTTAAAACTTGCATACAATAAAACAATAATTTAAATACAATTATTCGATATAAAATCACTTAAAATCTGTTATAAAAAGAATGTAAACCAATTCTCATAATAGCCTGGAGTAACAAACACGTTCATTTGCAAAAGAAGCAGCCAGTGCACACAGCCAATTTGTCCTGGCCTAGAATTTAAGATCTTTAGCTTTCCTTATTAACCGAGCCATGAATGAAAACTGACTCATAGCAAAAACAGTGTAAATTGATGTGTTTCCCTTCAAGGTTTTCATTGCCTCCTGGTATCTCTGAAAGCCACAATACTTGCACAGTGGGTATATCCATTTCCCTCCAGGCTTTGCATATGCTGGGCAGAAAAAAAGCACATGATGTATAGTTTTATTTGCACCTAACGAACATAAAGTGCATACAGGTGAATAAGCAGCACTTCTGTTAGAGCCTCATAGTGCCGTGAATGACCCCAGTTCCAATGTAAAATTGGGACATTTTAAATATAAAGTATTTGCTAATTGGTGGAGTGGGAAGTCAAGAAAAGATTTGTAAGAGGTACGATTCTTTGTAAACAGGAATTAATCTGTCAGCCTACCAAGAGAGGAACTACAGTGTAGATGAACTCCCAGTAATGATTTTTTTAGCTGCAGCTTGGAAGTAGCCACCAGCGAGGCAGGTTCTGACCAGAAGGATCCGAGGTCCAGCTTTTCAAACCATTGGTGGGTGTGTTTGAACCCCAGGAAGGTGAGTGCTTTGTCGAGGGCTAGCAGTTCCTCGACTGCCATCCAGTGTGGCCTCAAAACTTCTGTGATCCAAAGCCTTACCCAGTAAAGGAGGGGCATTAGTCTAGCTACTTCTCAAACTCTCTTTAAGTTGCCATTATAAAACACCTGTATTAGGGGAGTGCTTGATGGAAGGTGAAGTAGTGAGTGCACAAACTTATTTTCGCTTATGGTGAGAACATCTAGATTAGCATATACCCAACTTTCTGACCCATACAAGGCAGCCGACTGGGCCTTTAGTTTATAGAGTTCAAGTGCCGGGAGTAAGACTCTCAAAACTGTTCCCTGGAACCTCCTGTAAATTGCTGAGGCTTGTGTTGGGTCAAAACCCTTCTCTTCACTATGCGAGGAGACCATGACAATTTGTTATCAAGCATTATATCCAGGTACTCAGATCTAGAGACTCAACCAAGTTTTTCACTTGCCAGAGAGATGGTTTGCTTAAATGTTTTATGCAGCCTGACAGTCATAAATTTACCTTTCAAGATATTACTAATTGTATTAACATTTTTGAACCATTTATTATATTTTACAATATTTTCTATTTAAATGGAATTATATTTGAACATATTTTTGTACTATTTGATTAGCTCTTTAGTTTTGTAGAGTTGATAGGTTTGGAGGAATCAAGTGGGAAATATGTTAAAATATAAATTGATCAATTTATTATTTCATTATTTTTTTAACCTTTGTTAATTATGTCATTATGTTTTTTATTTTTTAACATTGTTTGGTTCAATATGGATTGTAGCATTTGTTGGCAGTTTTTTGATGATAATAAATGGTGATAATATTATTTCTAATACTTGCTCACATTGTAATTATTGGATTTATTAATGTATTAATTAGATTGAAAGTTTTCATTGTGTATTTATCAGTTGGACAGTCTGCACCGAAATAGGATGGGAAATGATTTATTTAGAGCAATAGAAAATGTTTTATATGATTTAGTTTTCAATTATTTTTTATTGTAAAATGTATAAATATGTTAATGCATTTGTATTTATTATTATTAAACAAAACTTGATTTGTAAAATATAATTTTTAATGTTAACAATTAAAATCATGACTTTTTATTATTTAAAATTAATATACGTTTTTTTTTATTCACCACAGAAGAGGTCCCGATGGAGAGGTGGCTGCAGGTTGGTAGCAATAGCTGCTGCATTACTCCTGGCCCCCACCTTTTAAGGTGGTCAGATCTGCTTAGAGTCACTACACCAACAAAGACCTATTTGCTCCTCAGGATTTTCCTGAACATTGAGTGCCCCTCCCACACGAAGTGAGTCTTGTAGAATTTGCTATTTATCAAACAGGCTGAGAAGTGCAAGTAGTACCCCATTATAGCTATGCAACAAACTCCTTTCAAGTTTTTGCTGCCAAGTGTCCCCATGGTTATGTGTCACACTTTCAGCCACATATATCACTTCTAAAAAAGTATATTGTATTTAATAAATATTTACATAGTCACTACGTTTTTTAATATTTATTGGGGAGAAATGATGTTAGTATAATATTATTTACATTATAGTATTTTAGTTTTATTCATTCATTGAAATCTTCATTTTTATTTTAATAGTTTCAAATGTACTTAGGTCCTTTAATTTTAAATATGAAATATCCTTTTTGTTGTGTTTTTATTGAAATTAGATGTGGATATCTTAAGTAAATCTTTTCATTATTATTATAAATTAACAATTAATTTTAAATTGGTATAATATAACATTATAACATAATAAAATAATAATTCAAATTAGGCTTTTTAAGGGATAGTGAAATAGTTTTCAGTAAGGCAAACAGGTTGTCCTGTAAAAGAGGGAGTGTCCAGGAATTACCTCCACACACTGACTGGAATTGTACAAAAGTAGCACCTAACCCTCAGTTCCCCAGAGCACATTTGGACCAGTGGATGAACAGAAGAGGAAGAAGCCTTCAGTTTGTGACCAGTGTGGAGACCTGAATTGCTGGACCTGCTCCCACTTCTACACAGAACTAAGATATGGACACTAAGGTTCAGTTGGCTGATCTCCTGTGTGGCTACAGAGACATCAATCAAAGGCCTGGGTGAAATTTAAATTATGGTGTTTTTTTTTCTTTTTTCTTTATGCTTGTTACATGAAATTTCCAAAATCATGCCACTGCACCACCCCATGTGTTTACGTATGATTTGTGGTAAAAAGTTACTGTAAAAAAAAATCTTAACTCAAGCCACTATTGCTTACAATGTTTGTATTTTGCATAATTAAATGTAATTTCACATAACTGTGCCAAAATTTCATGTAATTTACTGAAAGCAAATAACACACATTTAGCACACTCATTGTGAAAATCTGCAAGATACCCTTTTCTGGAGTGACAATGATGACCAGCTACAACTGGACCATGCAGGTGGCCCCTATTTGCTGTTCCTGAAGTTTTTGGACCCTTAGTAGTTAGCAAGGAAAGTTACTCCACTAAGAAGAAAAATGTTTGGACTTCTAGATCTCCAAAGCTTCAGTGGAATTTTGTGGATATGGTACTTGATTTTGAGACCAATTAATTGGATACTGCTTCGAGACATGTCACCTAATGACATTTATTCAGCTGTATAAAAGAGACTGGCGGACTGATTTAGAATTTATCAGATAAGTAATATCCTGTTCACCTAATTATACATGCATTAGGATGTAATGCACTTGTAATTATGTGGACGAGAAATATCAAACTCTAAATCAGGCTGATCTAATGCACTGTTAATTATGCAGATGGGATATGCAAAACTCTAAATCAGGCCCTAAGTCTAAACAGAGGAAATCTTGACTGGACAAATGTGAAAAAAGTATCAGGGTCTGATTTACTTGCTGGGGTAGAAATATATAAGGACCTCATTATGATAGCGGTCAGACATTCGTCCGACCGCCATCATATCGGGCACAGGACCACCCAACTACCTGTCGGCGGTCCCGCCATGGTAATTACAATGCGAGAGCCTTCAAGGCGATCGCAAAGTGTATTTTTTGTATTGCGGTGTGTGCTACGGGCTGCAGCACACGCCGTAGTACAAAAAATACACTTTTTGCATATCCATGCACTATGTGGCAGGCACCATGCGGTGCCTGCCACATGGTGCAGGGATATGTAGGGGGGCACCGGAGGTGCCCCCCAGGGCCCATGTCAGAGGGCCAGGAGGGAAGAGGAGTATTCTGTCCTCTGAGATGACTGAGAGTGATCTGAAGTTTCTGACATACAGACCTTGTCATACGATTATGTTAAAGCAATAGCATTTGTAGTGAAAGGAGTTTGGACAGGATCACCATGTGCAAACCTTTTTATATGTCCACTTATCCAGTGGAGTAGGGATTGAGTTATCGTCATTTAGAAGTTCAAGTCTCCAGAGACTAAAGGGTATTTCACTCTGAGGAAGTGTGGTGCAAACAATGCTGAAAAGTGCTCCTTGAATGCCTTTGTGAATCCCTAGAAGCAGTTGAAGGTTACAACTCTGTGAAGGGTATATGCAGCATATCTCAACATAAAGGCATATGATGTCACAGCATCAGCATGGGCTGCAGTCTAATAGGATATCTTTAAAGATGTTTCTTTACTTCCTTCTTACCCTTCAGTAATGCAGTCCCTCTATGAACGATAATGGAGTCTTTAGGTGCAGCATAACATGGGTATTTATAAAGCACCCATTTGCACCTTGGGGCATCCTGGTAACATTTGGGTTTTTTCTTAATTCTTTGGTCAATGAGTCTGTTTTTATCAACCATGGGAGGATGAAGGGTTGACCTACTGGAAATTGAACCATGATATCAAACTTAGATCTTAGTTCCCTGAAGTGGATGCATAAGTACACTGAACCACCAGACCTAGATGCAATGTTCAAAGCATTCAAAAGTTATAGCAGATGTCAAAATCACATTTCTGTGAGATCAAAGGCGAGATGTGAAAATCTTTTTTGCACCTGTAAATGCTCTGATTCAGAGTTTGCAACCACAAAACTTTTTTTTACTACGTTTAAAACCCATTTTGATAGTCTGTAAAGTTTTACTGACTTTTAAAATGAGTTCCAACTTGATACAGCTTCGGTATTTGTAACAAGCGTGTTCAGAGTGTCCCTTCCAAATATTGAATTTGTACCAGATATATCAGTGGTTTGTGACCAGAACAACATCGCAAAGCATTGAAAAGTTACCAACTCACAAGTTGGAATTGTCAAAGGTCAAAGATAATTGTATTCTGTTAATAAAAACGATGAAATATTGCACAGTTAAAAACATTTAAAAAAAGTGTACTGCTATGTTATAAGTCAAATTTCCACAATTTCCTTTAGAATCACAGGAGTTCATATTGTGCTCTGTTTGGATAAAATCACTGTGGAGCCATCCTTACATTACATTCATCAGACTTTTTGCGGTCAATGGGCGTTCTGCTTTGAGATAAAATTTTATGAAAACAGCTATTGTTTGTGGTGATTCCCCTTTCATGCAGAATAGTAAAGTGTGACGACATAATCTAATACCATGAATATTAAGAAATCTTTTCAATAAAATTGTTCTATCCGTTAATAAGATTGGGCAGATTGATCAAATGTGAGTTAAGCTTTCTTCATGTAGTGAGCAGAGTCTGCACTTTGTATTCAAAGGTTTCCGTTGCCATTTGGGGGTGTATTCTAAAGTTTGGCATAGACCAAAACGTAACTGCAGTAGCTTATTTTTATAAAAATGATCTTAGTAAGATATTTCTGGGCGTGTGGCTCCCTGTAGTTGTTGATCGTTGTCCATGCGTGCCTTCTTTTTCTGAAATCTTCTTTATCTTCTAGCCATGATAACCTCCTTGTTTGCTTGTTAATGATGAAAAGGTCTGATGATGAAAATTATGTATTGACCCCAAGATGTGTGATTGTGATTGCCACTTCCTACCACCCGCACAAATTAAGCACTGATCCAGAGATCTGGAACAATGCTTAGGGGTTGCATGGCTAGTTCTAGCTCATTTTGATCAGTAGAAGTGGGCACATTGCAACACTCACTCCATGAGTTGTGGTCATGCTCCTTAATGACTGTTCCATTGAGGTCTCACACCATCCTGCAGAAAAAAAATATCCTTTGATGCTCATTCCTCTTTTTGTGTTTGTTGTAAAATGCTGCGCATATGGAACCAGAAAATAATGAGCAGAAATGAAGATACTTTTCCTCTTCTGCATTTCTGTGCTAGGCATGCCACTTTCGTGTAATCCCAGGTTTATTGCCTTTGCATTAGATTTCTTTACAAATTACCCCCTGCCGGGCTTTGTAATCCCATTTAAGGGCTTGCATTGCATTGCGATGACTTGCTTCACGCAAGGACAAAGCAAATCTTTAGTAAATCTGGCACATTGTGGTTACAGAGTAGTCCCCCGAAGTACATAGGTGCTTTACCCTTGATTGCACAATGGTCATAGTCAAGACCTTGAACTTCACAACCGCCCTACCCAGCTTTTCATTCTTCTATGATCAATAAAATTAGCATCATTGAGTTAGGTAACAATAAACATCTGTTTTCTGTAAGTGGAACCAAGACACTTCTCGAGTTAATGCGCACAAATGTGCATGACATACTACTTTTAGTTTTGTGTATCATGTCAAATTTTGTTACGCTGTTGACGCAATCTTGCCTTGTCAGCATTGTTGATTGAACCAGAGCAGTTGTATGATGAAAACTGAGAAATAGCAAATAATCCTCAACAGATTAAAACAAAATTTGCAAGCCTTGACCACTTGAGATATTTGAGACAGGTGACGAAGAACAATTAAAAAGGGAAGCACTACTGAGCAAATGCCCCTATCAATATATTTCCATTTAGTCTCTATTAAGTACCAGCATCCTCTAGCGAACATATACCCGGATCTTCACCACAGGGCCTCAAATGATTGTTATACAACGTCCTTTTCCTCTTGATCCAGGAGCTGGTCACTCACTCACTGGGCTTCAGGAGTAACCCAACCGCTGCCAGGTTATACAAGTTAAATAGAAGGGCAGGTTATACAAGTTAGATAGCAGGCAAGGAATAAAAATGGTTCTATCAGGGAAATCGTTTGGTTGATGGTAAATGTCTCCTAGACAGTAATCCAGAGTTGACAATAAGAATCCCACTTTGCCAACATTGGGGCAACCTGGTCATGGTCATACTCTCCCATTTCACTATGTGAGCAGGAATTATAATGATGGATGAGTGTCATGATTTTGTACCCAACACCACTGGATGAAGAAATATCTCTCCTTATTCCCTAGATTTGTTTATGGAACTCAGGGTTTCTATTACGGGTGGAGAGCCAGGGGTGCACTCTGGGAGCAGCGTACTTGTTGAAGTTCCAAGAAAGTACTGCTTACTCGATTACCTTTGAATATATTTCCTAATTATCTTTAAAAAATGAAGCTACAATGCCAGTATACAATCCCGATTTCCTCCACTTCCCTTGCAACTGCAAACAACCTTCTTGCTCATCCTGATGTGAGCCTGTTACTCTTTCTGGCAGGCACTCTATTCTGAAGTGATGTAATTTTACTAACTAGATACTCAAAGGCATTCTACTCAGAGTCTTCAGGCAGGCTCCATCATAACTCCTTTCTCCTGGAGCGAGCAGTGCTTACCAGTAATACTCATGACTATCTTTGAGTGGACCCCCACTCTCTCTTTCCCCTGCCAGAAAAATTTTGTGAGGAGCGAAACGAATTCTTTGTGAGTTTTGTTGCAAATGAGGGAAAGGTGACATGGTGGATGATTCCACTTAAGCTGTTATCAACCCAGTGAATGTCCTGCCTTTGGAGTAGGCGTTGTGAATGTGTCGTTCAGTCAGTCAATCATTTTTTTGCACAGCATTAGCAGAATAGTCTCCTTTGGTGATTAATTAAGCCATCCATGATATCCTTTTGAATTTAGCAGGGCAGGTTTATAAAATCATGTAAATATCCACTTGCATTGAAGACTCTAGGGTGTTCTGCTGGCCTATAAAGAAGTTATGCTTCTGAGGAGGTGTTGTGCTTTTGCATGTACAATTTTAAGATGGGGTGTTTCCAAAGTATTATCTAACCCATTGGATTGTGAATTGCCATCCATCACCTCCATTACTTTCCCTATATGACTTAAATCGCCTAAAGCGGATGATGAGAGGTCACCAACGAATACTTAATTCCCATCCACTAATCATATGACTCTCCAGCACTATACGTTTTGATTCTTAACTATAACTTTCAGAAGCAGAGCTATAATGATTACAGATCTTAATTTATCATTCAAATGTTCCAAATCAGGATCTGGGGAGACTTCAAGTGGCAGGGAGAGTGTGACCTCTTATGTGTTTCCTGAAAGCTCATAGGTTAACATCAGGTACATCAAATAGTTAGTAGTCTCCCATTATTAGATCATTCGTACAGTGCTGCAGTAAATGGAGGCTGGCAGATAAAACTGTATCTGGTACTTTGCAGCAAATCAAGACACAGACGAAAGCCCTGGGTATAAACACTCAGTACTCTCTACATTATTGGGTTAAATATTCTAAGTTTGTAACTAGAGTGATGCCACATCAAATGTAGTTGTCAGTAAGAGAATGATTTCAGATGGCAAACATCTCTTGAAGATTGTCACAGGTGGGTTTATCACTAATTGGAGCTCATTAGATGTATGGACTTTCCATTGTTTGAGAGTGATACAGATGCACATCAACAATGCCTTTCTGCACCGCTTCTCGCATTTCTGTGTACAGTGTGTGTTTGCTATTGTGCTTTTTCTCAATGGATAAGTATGTAATTTCATGAAGGGATATGCTGAAGTTGCCCACACAGAGGACAATTCTTTTGGGAGCTAAATCATAATTGGCACCGGCTAAAGGTGCACAGTTGAATTACACAGTGCATTACTGATGCATATGGAGGTTTATGAGAGATGATACTTTTATGGGTGCTGAATAAAAGAGGATGGGCATTTATAGACTGTCCTGACACTTTTGATTCTAGCACTATCATGATTTAAGCCTCTTTAGTTGGCAGCAAACAAATGATGGACGGGATGCTGACAATGCAAACATTCTCCCCCAGTCAAAAGATCTGGGTTAAATCCATTGTTCTTTTGCCCACTACGCCACCCCAGTTTGGACCCAGCCATATGCAAATCAGTCTTGACCCTGTGCCCCATGGGAACAGTTCAGATCGAACTCCCAGGCCAGGTCCTCCCTGGACCGGAAACAAGCATCCTGAGACCGGTTTCAGGGTATGTCACCCTTCTTCAGCCAGGCTAGCTTGAATCCAGTGGCACAGTGAGCAATGGACCCACGTCTGGGCATACCCATCCGACTTAGGGCGAAACGTTTTACAGCAAACAAATGATGGACGGAATGCTGACAATGCATACATTCTCCCCCAGTCAAAAGATCTGGGTTAAATCCATCGTTCTTTTGCCCACTACGCCACCCCAGTTTGGACCCAGCCATATGCAAATCAGTCTTGACCCTGTGCCCCATGGCAACAGTCCAGATCGAACTCCCAGGCCAGGTCCTCCCTGGACCGGAAACAAGCATCCTGAGACCGGTTTCAGGGTATGTCACCCTTCTTCAGCCAGGCTAGCTTGAATCCAGTGGCACAGTGAGCAATGGACCCACGTCTGGGCATACCCATCCGACTTAGGGCGAAAAGTTTTACAGCAAACAAATGATGGACGGAATGCTGACAATGCAAACGCTCTCCCCCAGTCAAAAGATCTGGGTTAAATCCATCGTTCTTTTGCCCACTACGCCACCCCAGTTTGGACCCAGCCATATGCAAATCAGTCTTGACCCTGTGCCCCATGGGAACAGTCCAGACCGAACTGCCAGGCCAGGTCCTCCCTGGACTGGAAACAAGCATCCTGGGACCGGTTTCAGGGTATGCCACCCTTCTTCAGCCAGGCTAGCTTGAATCCAGTGGCACAGTGAGCAAGGGACCCACGTCTGGGCATACCCATCCCACTTAGGGCGAAAAGTGTTACAGCAAACAAATGATGGACGGAATGCTGACAATGCAAACATTCTCCCCCAGTCAAAAGATCAGGGTTAAATCCAACGTTCTTTTGCCGACTACGCCACCCCAGTTTGGACCCAGCCATATGCAAATCAGTCTTGACCCTGTGCCCCATGGGAACAGTCCAGACCGAACTGCCAGGCCAGGTCCTCCCTGGACCGGAAACAAGCATCCTGGGACCGGTTTCAGGGTATGTCACCCTTCTTCAACCAGGCTAGCTTGAATTCAGTGGCACAGTGAGCAAGGGACCCACGTCTGGGCATACCCATCCCACTTAGGGCGAAAAGTGTTACAGCAAACAAATGCTGGACGGAATGCTGACAATGCAAACATTCTCCCCCAGTCAAAAGATCTGGGTTAAATCCATCGTTCTTTTGCCCACTACGCCACCCAAGTTTGGACCCAGCCATATGCAAATCAGTCTTGACCCTGTGCCCCATGGGAACAGTCTAGAACGAACTGCCAGGCCAGGTCCTCCCTGGACCGGAAACAAGCATCCTGGGACCGGTTTCAGGGTATGTCACTCTTCTTCAGCCAGGCTAGCTTGAATCCAGTGGCACAGTGAGCAAGGGACCCACGTCTGGGCATACCCATCCCACTTAGGGCAAAAAGTGTTACAGCAAACAAATGATGGACGGAATGCTGACAATGCAAACATTCTCCCCCAGTCAAAAGATCTGGGTTAAATCCATCGTTCTTTTGCCCACTACGCCACCCCAGTTTGGACCCAACCATATGCAAATAAGTCTTGACCCTGTGCCCCATGGGAACAGTCCAGACCGAACTGCCAGGCCAGGTCCTCCCTGGACCGGAAACAAGCATCCTGGGACCGGTTTCAGGGTATGTCACCCTTCTTCAGCCAGACTAGCTTGAATCCAGTGGCACAGTGAGCAAGGGACCCACGTCTGGGCATACCCATCCCACTTAGGGCGAAAAGTGTTACAGCAAACAAATGATGGACGGAATGCTGACAATGCAAACATTCTCCCACAGTGAAAAGATCTGGGTTAAATCCATTGTTCTTTTGCCCACTACGCCACCCCAGTTTGGACCCAGCCATATGCAAATCAGTCTTGACCCTGTGTCCCATGGGAACAGTCCAGACCGAACTGCCAGGCCAGGTCCTCCCTGGACCGGAAACAAGCATCCTGGGACCGGTTTCAGGGTATGTCACCCTTCTTCAGCCAGGCTAGCTTGAATCCAGTGGCACAGTGAGCAAAGGACCCACGTCTGGGCATACCCATCCCACTTAGGGCGAAAAGTGTTACAGCAAACAAATGATGGACGGAATGCTGACAATGCAAACATTCTCCCCAGTCAAAAGATCTGGGGTAAATCCATTGTTCTTTTGCCCACTACGCCACCCCAGTTTGGACCCAGCCATATGCAAATCAGTCTTGACCTTGTGCCCCATGGGAACAGTCCAGACCGAACTGCCAGGCCAGGTCCTCCCTGGACCGGAAACAAGCATCCTGGGACCGGTTTCAGGGTATGTCACCCTTCATCAGCCAGGCTAGCTTGAATCCAGTGGCACAGTGAGCAGGGGACCCACGTCTGGGCATACCCATCCCACTTAGGGCGAAAAGTGTAACAGCAAACAAATGATGGACGGAATGCTGACAATGCAAACATTCTCCCCCAGTCAAAAGATCTGGGTTAAATCCATCGTTCTTTTGCCCACTACGCCACCCCAGTTTGGACCCAGCCATATGCAAATCAGTCTTGACCCTGTGCCCCATGGCAACAGTCCAGATCGAACTCCCAGGCCAGGTCCTCCCTGGACCGGAAACAAGCATCCTGAGACCGGTTTCAGGTTATGTCACCCTTCTTCAGCCAGGCTAGCTTGAATCCAGTGGCACAGTGAGCAATGGACCCACGTCTGGGCATACCCATCCGACTTAGGGCGAAAAGTTTTACAGCAAACAAATGATGGACGGAATGCTGACAATGCAAACGCTCTCCCCCAGTCAAAAGATCTGGGTTAAATCCATCGTTCTTTTGCCCACTACGCCACCCCAGTTTGGACCCAGCCATATGCAAATCAGTCTTGACCCTGTGCCCCATGGGAACAGTCCAGACCGAACTGCCAGGCCAGGTCCTCCCTGGACTGGAAACAAGCATCCTGGGACCGGTTTCAGGGTATGTCACCCTTCTTCAGCCAGGCTAGCTTGAATCCAGTGGCACAGTGAGCAAGGGACCCACGTCTGGCCATACCCATCCCACTTAGGGCGAAAAGTGTTACAGCAAACAAATGATGGACGGAATGCTGACAATGCAAACATTCTCCCCCAGTCAAAAGATCAGGGTTAAATCCAACGTTCTTTTGCCCACTACGCCACCCCAGTTTGGACCCAGCCATATGCAAATCAGTCTTGACCCTGTGCCCCATGGGAACAGTCCAGACCGAACTGCCAGGCCAGGTCCTCCCTGGACCGGAAACAAGCATCCTGGGACCGGTTTCAGGGTATGTCACCCTTCTTCAACCAGGCTAGCTTGAATTCAGTGGCACAGTGAGCAAGGGACCCACGTCTGGGCATACCCATCCCACTTAGGGCGAAAAGTGTTACAGCAAACAAATGCTGGACGGAATGCTGACAATGCAAACATTCTCCCCCAGTCAAAAGATCTGGGTTAAATCCATCGTTCTTTTGCCCTCTACGCCACCCAAGTTTGGACCCAGCCATATGCAAATCAGTCTTGACCCTGTGCCCCATGGGAACAGTCCAGAACGAACTGCCAGGCCAGGTCCTCCCTGGACCGGAAACAAGCATCCTGGGACCGGTTTCAGGGTATGTCACTCTTCTTCAGCCAGGCTAGCTTGAATCCAGTGGCACAGTGAGCAAGGGACCCACGTCTGGGCATACCCATCCCACTTAGGGCGAAAAGTGTTACAGCAAACAAATGATGGACGGAATGCTGACAATGCAAACATTCTCCCCAGTCAAAAGATCTGGGTTAAATCCATCGTTCTTTTGCCCACTACGCCACCCCAGTTTGGACCCAACCATATGCAAATAAGTCTTGACCCTGTGCCCCATGGGAACAGTCCAGACCGAACTGCCAGGCCAGGTCCTCCCTGGACCGGAAACAAGCATCCTGGGACCGGTTTCAGGGTATGTCACCCTTCTTCAGCCAGACTAGCTTGAATCCAGTGGCACAGTGAGCAAGGGACCCACGTCTGGGCATACCCATCGCACTTAGGGCGAAAAGTGTTACAGCAAACAAATGATGGACGGAATGCTGACAATGCAAACATTCTCCCCCAGTGAAAAGATCTGGGTTAAATCCATTGTTCTTTTGCCCACTACGCCACCCCAGTTTGGACCCAGCCATATGCAAATCAGTCTTGACCCTGTGTCCCATGGGAACAGTCCAGACCGAACTGCCAGGCCAGGTCCTCCCTGGACCGGAAACAAGCATCCTGGGACCGGTTTCAGGGTATGTCACCCTTCTTCAGCCAGGCTAGCTTGAATCCAGTGGCACAGTGAGCAAAGGACCCACGTCTGGGCATACCCATCCCACTTAGGGCGAAAAGTGTTACAGCAAACAAATGATGGACGGAATGCTGACAATGCAAACATTCTCCCCCAGTCAAAAGATCTGGGGTAAATCCATTGTTCTTTTGCCCACTATGCCACCCCAGTTTGCACCCAGCCATTTGCAAATCAGTCTTGACCTTGTGCCCCATGGGAACAGTCCAGACCGAACTGCCAGGCCAGGTCCTCCCTGGACCGGAAACAAGCATCCTGGGACCGGTTTCAGGGTATGTCACCCTTCATCAGCCATGCTAGCTTGAATCCAGTGGCACAGTGAGCAGGGGACCCACGTCTGGGCATACCCATCCCACTTAGGGCGAAAAGTGTAACAGCAAACAAATGATGGACGGAATGCTGACAATGCAAATATTCTCCCCCAGTCAAAAGATCTGGGTTAAATCCATCGTTCTTTTGCCCACTACGCCACCCCAGTTTGGACCCAGCCATATGCAAATCAGTCTTGACCCTGTGCCCCATGGGAACAGTCCAGACCGAACTGCCAGGCCAGGTCCTCCCTGGACCGGAAACAAGCATCCTGGGACCGGTTTCAGGGTATGTCACCCTTCTTCAGCCAGGCTAGCTTGAATCCAGTGACACAGTGAGCAAGGGACCCACGTCTGGGCATACCCATCCCACTTAGGGCGAAAAGTGTTACTGCAAACAGATGATGGACGGAATGCTGACAATGCAAACATTCTCCCCCAGTCAAAAGATCTGGGTTAAATCCATCGTTCTTTTGCCCACTACGCCACCCCAGTTTGGACCCAGCCATATGCAAATCAGTCTTGACACTGTGCCCCATGGGAACAGTCCAGACCGAACTGCCAGGCCAGGTCCTCCCTGGACTGGAAACAAGCATCCTGGGACCGGTTTCAGGGTATGTCACCCTTCATCAGCCAGGCTAGCTTGAATCCAGTGGCACAGTGAGCAAGGGACCCACGTCTGGGCATACCCATCCCACTTAGGGCGAAAAGTGTTACAGCAAACAAATGATGGACGGAATGCTGACAATGCAAACATTCTCCCCCAGTTAAAAGATCTGGGTTAAATCCATCGTTCTTTTGCCCACTACGCCACCCCAGTTTGGACCCAGCCATATGCAAATCAGTCTTGACCCTGTGCCCCATGGGAACAGTCCAGACCGAACTGCCAGGCCAGGTCCTCCCTGGACCGGAAGCAAGCATCCTGGGACCGGTTTCAGGGTATGTCACCCTACTTCAGCCAGGCTAGCTTGAATCCAGTGGCACAGCGAGCAAGGGACCCATGTCTGGGCATACCCATCCCAATTAGGGTGAAAAGTGTTACAGCAAACAAATGATGGACGGAATGCTGACAATGCAAACATTCTCCCCCAGTCAAAAGATCTGGGTTAAATCCATCGTTCTTTTGCCCACTACGCCACCCCAGTTTGGGCCCAGCCATATGCAAATCAGTCTTGAACCTGTGCCCCATGGGAATAGTCCAGACCGAACTGCCAGGCCAGGTCCTCCCTGGACCGGAAACAAGCATCCTGGGACCGGTTTCAGGGTATGTCACCCTTCTTCAGCCAGGCTAGCTTGAATCCAGTGGCACAGTGAGCAAGGGACCCACGTCTGGGCATACCCATCCCACTTAGGGCGAAAAGTGTTACAGCAAACAAATGATGGACGGAATGCTGACAATACAAACATTCTCCCCCAGTCAAAAGATCTGGGTTAAATCCATCGTTCTTTTGCCCACTACGCCACCCCAGTTTGGACCCAGCCATATGCAAATCAGTCTTGACCCTGTTCCCCATGGTAACAGCCCAGACCAAACTGCCAGGCCAGGTCCTCCCTGGACCGGAAACAAGCATCCTGGGACCGGTTTCAGGGTATGTCACCCTTCTTCAGCCAGGCTAGCTTGAATCCAGTGGCACAGTGAGCAAGGGACCCACGTCTGGGTATGACATTGTTCTGCATTCTGTCCATCAATTGTTCTTTTTGCATTTGTCACCCCGAGTGGGATGGGTATGCCCAGACGTGGGTCCCGTGCTCTCCATGCCACTGGAATCAAGCTATCCTGGCTGATGAGGGCTGAAAGCCCGAAACCAGTCCTAGGATGCTTGTTTCCAGTCCAGGGAGGACCTGGCCTGGCAGTTCGGGCTGGACTGTTCCCATTGGGCGCAGGGTCAAGACTGATTTGCATATGGCTGGGTCCAAACTGAAATGGCATGGTGAGCAAAAAACGATGGATTTAGGCCCAGATCTCTGTACTGGGGTGAATGTATGACATTGTTCTGCATTCTGTCCATCAATTGTTCTTTTTGCATTTGTCACCCCGAGTGGGACGGCTATGCCCAGACCTGGGTCCCGTGCTCTCCATGCCACTGGAATCAAGCTATCCTGGCTGATGAGGGCTGAAAGCCCAAAACCGGTCCTAGGATGCTTGTTTCCAGTCCAGGGAGGACCTGGCCTGGCAGTTCGGGCTGGACTGTTCCCATTGGGCGCAGGGTCAAGACTGATTTGCATATGGCTGGGTCCAAACTGAAATGGCATGGTGAGCAAAAAAACGATGGATTTAGGCCCACATCTCTGTACTGGGGTGAATGTATGACATTGTTCTGCATTCTGTCCATCAATTGTTCTTTAGTTGGCAGCTGCAGCTGACACAGCCACTCAACATGCAGGGGCGAGTCCTTTTTATTGGGAAGCCTTTTCTGGGGCACTCTGCAGCCACCACGCCATCAGTATTGATCCAAGTTTAAAAAAGGAATCCAGTGGCTTAAAATAAAACAAAAACAAAAAATATGGGGCTTCGGGCCCAGTGGGGTTCCCTACAGAGGCGTAGCTACCATTCGTGCGGCAGGTGCAGTGGCACCGGGGACCATTTAACCCTCATGATTGCTGTATTTACTACCCCAATAGTAGCCAATGAGACCAGCTTTTTTGCTTGAATGAGGTACAGGTATCTGCATGCAGAGAGGACTCTGGTAATCTGACATAGCCAGACTTGTGACATACTCTCTGTTCCTAACATACATTTAACAGTATGTTAAACAAGTGGCAGATGCCTGCGCGCCTCCACCACACACAATATATATTTCCTCTCTGCTATGTGAAGGGCCCATTGAACATACATATTAATGATTGAAATGGTCTCAGTTATAAGCCCCGATCTGCAGGTCAATGGTGTATGTACAATGATCATGTCTCATTTCAGCTAATGTAGCGCGCTCAATTATAAATGCTTTACAACCACATAAAATTGCTAAACACATTGGCAACTGCTGAGGATTTCCAGCAGTTCTACAAGGCTGTATGCATATTGTGACCAGAATAGCTAAATCTACAAAAGCAATGACGTTTCTGACAAAAACACTGGCGCAAGAATGGTATTGAGAAGACAATGCCTGGAGATTGATTTCAGTCTAAAAAATAGAGCATTTTATGATGTGAATCGAAAATATAGAAAACAACTGTGTGCGAATGTAACCTTTTAGCAATATGTAGTCGCTCATCCTGGTTCAAAGCTTTAGGTTTGCATGTAAAAGTAAAGAATGATATTTCCATGTATCTGCCCAACGCAGTACTTTCACGTGTACTACTTATTTAAATTATGGCATTCTACTTTTTAATGGAAAATACAAGGTAGTAAAAAAAAGGATTGGAGGCTTTTTCTTATGTCAAATTTTCTCAAAAGGCTACAAACCTAATATTAAATGTGATGTGAAGGTATGTGTGTGTATACATATATATATATATATATATTATCTATTGGCGGTCGCCAGTAGATAGTTATAGTTAGGACCTATTTTCCACAGGAAATCTGCAACATTCTATTTGAAATAACTCTTGCGTCGGTTGAGGAATCTTCGCGAAATTTTCAAACTTTATGGCCCGCTCCGGTCCGCTCCTACCCTGAAAGTTTCGGGGTGATTCGTCAAGCGGGGGCCGAGAAAAAAAGGGGGTCCCAAAACGTGTTTTCCCCATTCATTTTCCCATAGGAAACTTTAGCCACGGCTACAGCCCGAACTGCTGAACGGAATTACACAAAATTTGGCAAAGAGGTAGTTCTTGGTTCAGAAAGAACCCTTTTTGTTAAATGGTGTAAATCCGTTCAGTAGTTGCGGAGAAATTAAAAAAATAAGAGTCAAAAAATCAATTTCCCATAGGAAAGTTTATGCAAGGCTACAGCCCGAACTGCTGAACGGAATTACACCAAATTTGGCAAAGAGGTAGTTCTTGGTTCAGAAAGAACCCTTTTTGTTAAATGGTGTAAATCCGTTCAGTAGATGCTGAGAAAATCAAAAGTAAAAACACATATATATCTGGGCGGAGCCTAACCACACATGTCATCGTGAGATCTGATTGGCTGTCAGCACTTCATCCTGGAATTGCTGGCAGCCATCTTGGGACCAATATAAATGATAGTACCCCATTGAAATGCATTGTAGTGAATCGAAGATTTTGAGGGTTACCAAAAGGAGAACTATAAAGGGTGATAACAGACTTTAGTTACATTAGAATTCATTTGTTGATGGTACCATACTAATTTCAGGAATTGTGGTGTGTTCTAAGGTGATTTTACCCTGTGAAAAACCTTCTGCTGGGATATCATGAATCATGTTTGAGAGAAAACTATTTTCACATGCTTGTCCCATACAGTTTTGGAAGGTGCTCCAGAAGCTAAAATGAGAGCATATTTTCTGTAAATTCACATTATCTTTCTCAGTCATGTGAGAATGAAGTCTGACATTCTCAGTAAAACATGTACATCCAACAATGGCAGAGACTGTCAGTTGATTCCTTTGTGTTCTACTGCAGCTTCCCAGAGTGTTCTAAAGAACAACTAGAGTGCTAACAGCCTTACTTATGACAAAAGTATGGCACACCTGAAGCCATCTTGATTGGAATAAACTGGTAACACTTAAAACATTTAATTTAAAAAGGAACAAAATGAGGGGGTTCATTTTGCCATAGAAATTATGGTTAGTGCTGTAGAAAGAAAAATTAGGACATGTTTTAAGTGAGATCTCAAATATCTTCCTGTTATATTTCAACAGGAGCAGCCTGTCAGTTGATGCCTTTGTGTTCTACTGAAGCTTCCCAGAGTGTTCTAAAGAACAACTAGAGTGCTAACAGCCTTACTTATGACAAAAGTATGGCACACCTGAAGCCATCTTGATTGGAATAAACTGGTAACACTTAAAACATTTAATTTAAAAAGGAACAAAATGAGGGGGTTCATTTTGCCATAGAAATTATGGTTAGTGCTGTAGAAAGAAAAATTAGGACATGTTTTAAGTGAGATCTCAAATATCTTCCTGTTATATTTCAACAGGAGCAGCCTGTCAGTTGATGCCTTTGTGTTCTACTGCAGCTTCCCAGAGTGTTCTAAAGAACAACTAGAGTGCTAACAGCCTTACTTATGACAAACGTATGGCACACCTGAAGCCATCTTGATTGGAATAAACTGGTAACACTTAAACATTTAATTTAAGAAGGAACAAAATGAGGGGGTTCATTTTGCCATAGAAATTATGGTTAGTGCTGTAGAAAGAAAAATTAGGACATGTTTTAAGTGAGATCTCAAATATCTTCCTGTTATATTTCAACAGGAGCAGCCTGTCAGTTGATGCCTTTGTGTTCTACTGCAGCTTCCCAGAGTGTTCTAAAGAACAACTAGAGTGCTAACAGCCTTACTTATGACAAACGTATGGCACACCTGAAGCCATCTTGATTGGAATAAACTGGTAACACTTAAAACATTTAATTTAAAAAGGAACAAAATGAGGGGGTTCATTTTGAAATAGAAACTATGGTTAGTGCTGCAAAAATAAAATTTAGGGCATGTTTTAAGTGAGATCTCAAATCCTCTTCTATTTCATTAGAAAATTCTGACATGCAGACTGAAACAATCACTTTCAATACCAGAAGTAGACTTCCAGTTAACTCCTTGGTGAGCAGTAGCTTTACTACAGTGATCTAATGAACAACTAGAGTGCTAACATTCTGAATTTATGGCAAATGTGTGACACATCTGAATGCCTTCTTGATGGAATCAAAGTAAAAAACTGAAAGCATTTCCTACTGAGGAGACTGTAGTAAATGAGGAAATTAGGAAACTTCATAACAAATAAGTCTCCCAAGATGGCCACCAGAGAAAAAAGAGCCCAAATGTAGCACAAATATCACCCAGAGGTAGCCCACGTATAGCCCAATGACAAAAGTGTGCAAAACACTTTTTTTTTTTTTTGCAGTTTTATATAGTGCAGACTGGTCAGGTATTGGAGTGCTTTACATGAGCATTGGTTACATCACACAAGGACAAATTCATGTTGGTTGACCCCTACACTACCCAAACACCACTGCACTACCCTAAACCCTAAAACACTACCCCAGCACGACCCCCTTCACTACCCAAACACAACTGCACTACCCTAAACTCAAAAACACTACCCCCAGCATGACCCCCTACACTACCCAAACACCACTGCACTACCCTAAACCCTAAATCTACCCCCTACACTACACAAATACCACTGCACTACCCTAAACCCTAAAACACTAGAACCCAGCACGACCCCCTACAGTACACAAACACCACTGCACTACCCTAAACCCTAAAACACTACCCCCTACACTACACAAACACCACTGCACTACCCTAAACCCTAAAACACTACCCCAGCACTACCCCCTACACTACCCAAACACCACTGCACTAACATAAACCCTAAAACACTACCCCCAGCACAACCCCCTACACTACACAAACACCACTGCACTACCCTAAACCCAAAAACACTACCCCCAGCATGACTCCCTACACTACCCAAACACCACTGCACTACCCTAAACCCTAAGTCTACCCCCAGCACGACCCCCTACACTACCCAAACACCACTGCACTACCCTAAACCATAAAACACTACCCCCAGCATGACCCCCTACACTACACAAACACAACTGCACTACCCTAAACCCTAAAACACTACCACCAGCATGACCCCCTACACTACTCAAACATCACTGCACTACCCTAAACCCTAAAACACTAACCCAGCACGACCCCCTACACTACCCATACACCACTGCACTACCCTAAAGCCTAAAACACTACCCCCAGCATGACCCCCTACACTATTGCACTACCCTAAACCCTAAAACACTACCCCCAGCACGACCCCCTACACTACCCAAACACCACTGCACTACCCTAAACCCTAAAACACTACCCCAGCACGACCCCCTACACCACCCAAACACCACTGCACTACCCTAAACCCTAGAAAAGAAACCCCCACCCTATGCCCAATCCCCCTTACCTCTCACTCCTCGTGGTTCCTCTCTCCTCGTGCTTCCTGCTTCACGTCGCCTCTGAGGGGCGGTGCACGTCGTTGTGAGGAAACGGAACAGCCTCTGTTTCCTTACAACGACATGGATCGATCTACATGTTTTTAGAACGCATGGTCATTTACCATACATACCTTTACAACAAAATTCGTTGTAAAGGCATGCGTGGTAAATGACCATGCGTTCTAAAAATGCGTAGTAATGACTTTGTGATGTACAACGCATGCGTGGTAATGCATGCGTTGTAATGGTATCGCAAAGTAAAAAAGTCGTTGTAACGGCTGTTTACCGATCGAAGCTGGCCCCTGTTCTTCAGTGAGACGTTTATTTGATTAATTAGGAGGAAGGAATGTGTTTTTTTACCGAAAAGTGCATTCTTGGCTGTTGTATTGTGAAAGTGTCCGCGTGGCCTGGTTTCACTTCCGGTGAGAGAGTGGAAGAGTCTGTTTGGATCTAAAGGAGTTCTGTTGTTGGACGGGGCCGGCGCAACATGTCATCAGAAAACATAGCTAATGGAAAGCGTCCTCCCTGAAGTGTGGAGCAGTGCCATGAGAGGTCAACGAGTGTGCGTCCCACCGCAGTATGACCGTACCGCGTGACCCATGTGCCACCTCCAGGGTACGGGAGGCAGAAGCGGCATCGCAGGTCCTCTTGAAGACCGTTGTAGCACTAATTCTACATTTTGGTACTAGGGCATTTTAACTTCGTTGTTCCTGCCAGATACAAAGAGAAGATCCTGTGTTATTCAGTGCCCTCGTTCCCTTTTTAGTGGGTTGTCGTGCTTGTCACTTCGCTGCCCCGCCGGTGCACACGACTGGGCACCCCACCTCGTGTGCCATCTGCAGGGCCTCTGCCCTCAGATCACTGGTTTCGGTTTCTGGAGTGGCAACATAAACAGTTGCTCCCAAAGGACTAGCCTGAACACTTAGGTGAATATCCCCTGCACCAGCATTCCATGGAAATTCTTTCCTAGCTCTCCCACGTCAACGAGGACGTCATAATAGCACGGCTCCTCTCGCGACACCGTATGACGTCATCGGAGCCATAAGAGAACCTCGTCGGCGTGCTGACGTCAGTTCTACCCATTTTTTCCGTGCCACCGAGGCAAACAGGGGACCGAGACATTTTCACATGTATACATAGTATAATAAATATATATATATTCACTGAAAAAACCATAGGTTTCAGGCACGTTATAGTTAGAAATTAGCATTTAAAAAACCTTAGAAATTCACTGAAAAAACCATAGGTTTCAGGGGCGTTATAGTTAGTTGGACATTTCACTCGTACAAAACCATAGAAATTCCCCCGTTATAGTTAGTTCAGCTAACTATAACTTGCGCGCCCGCAATGCACTGCTGATGATGTCACATATTACATCACTCATGACATGGTCAGTGACATCACTCATGACATCACTGATGACATCTCAAATGACATCACTGATGACATCACTGATGACATCATCCAGTGAATGTGTGTTTTCTGAAAATTAAATATGTTTTATATATGTATATCTCAAGGTCGATGGAAGAATAAATGGGTATATAAGTGTCTAAATGGATGATTTTGTTTTGTAAAACTGATTGTATAACTGACTAAGTGTATCTTAGTGAATACATGGGTTAGTGAGTAATGTTTAAATATGAAAATATCTGTATCAGTCTCTCACTTTGTGTATAAGTGGCTGCATGGGTTGGTGAGTAGCTACATGAGTGTCTATATGGGTTATTAGTTGGTTTTTTGAGTATCAGTATGAGTGTCTGAGTGTCTGTATGGTTCGGTGGGGGTATTACTTAATGCATAGATGCATGAATGAGTGACTCACTGTTTGTATGTGTTGAAGACAGCATGTGTGCAGGACTGTATAGGTGGATGAGTATGTGTATGGGTGTGTTAGTGAGTGAATGACTGTCTCAATAGTGTCTTTATGAGTAACTACATATGTTTTAAACTAGTATATGTGAGTATTGGTGTATATAAGTGAGTATATGTGAGAGTGAGAGATTGGAAGAGTTCCTGTACAAATAAGTAGGTGTTTCTATAAGTGATTGTTTAAGAGAGTAAGTATGTGTAAGTTTCTGTAGAAGTAAGTGTGGTAGTGTGTGTATAACTGTATATGCAAGTAAATGGATGTTTGATACTTTGTTTGCATGTGTGACTATGTGTGTGAGTAACTCTATGGATGAGTGGTGGTGTGTAACAGGATGTATAGGTGTATGAGTACATATGATGAGTGAGTACATGTATGAGTGACTGTATAGGGACTGTTGATGAATGAGTGGATGTGTGTGTAGATCTTGGAATTACTGAATAGGTGTGTTGTAACTGGTATTGGTATGTCCATTGTTTTGAAAATGTTAGTTTGTATTTTTGAGTGTGTGTATCAAAGGTTATATTAGGGTGAGAGGAGGTCTGCCACTCTATCACAAGGATGATGTCATCAGTGATGTCATCAGTGATGTCATTTGAGATGTCATCAGTGATGTCATGAGTGATGTCACTGACCATGTCATGAGTGATGTAATATGTGACGTCATCAGCAGTGCATTGCGGGCGCGCGAGTTATAGTTAGCTGAACTAACTATAACGGGGAATTTCTATGGTTTTGTACGAGTGAAATGTCCAACTAACTATAACGCCCCTGAAACCTATGGTTTTTTCAGTGAATATATATATATATATATATATATATATATATATATATATATATATATATATTCACTGAAAAAAACCACAGGTTTCAGGGACGTTATAGTTAGGCTGACATTTCACTCGTACAAAACCAGAGAAATTTGCCCATTATAGTTAGCTGAGCTAACTATAACTATAACATGCACTGCTGATGAAGTAACATATTACATCACTCATGACATGGTCAGTGACATCACTGATGACATCTCAAATGACATCATCCAGTGACTGAGTGTTTCTAAAAAGTTTAAGAATGTTATATATATATACACGCCAAGGTGTATTGAAGAATGACTGGGTGTATGAGTGTCTGAATGGACGATTTAGTGGGTGCGTGACTGACTGTATAAGTGAGTGATTGAACGTGTCTTAGTAAATGCATGGGTGAATGACTAATCTGTGTGAATGTCTGTATCAATTTGTCAGTTGGTGTGTAAGTGGCTGCATGGGTTGGTGAGTAGCTACATGAGGGTCTATATGGGTTAATGATTGGTTGTTTGAGTACCTGTATAGGTGCCTGAGTGTCTGTGTTGTGTGTGACTCCCTGCATGGATGTGTGAGTGGGTGATTCACTGGGTGTATGGGTTCATGAGTGCGTGTGCGAGGGGCTGTATGGGTGAGTGAGTGTGTGTATGGCTGTGTTGGTGAGTGAATGGATGTCTCAGTGGTATATGTGTAAGTAACTACAAATATGAAAGGCAGTATATGTGACTGTTGGAGTATATAAGTGACTATATGTGAGAGTGAGGATTGTGAGAGTGACTGTATGGATGAGTGTGTGTTTGTGTCAGTGATTGTAGAAGAGAGTAAGTATGTGTTACTATCTGTATGAATAAGTGAGGTGGTGTGTGTGTAACTGTATAATGAGTAAATGGCAGTGTGATTGATTCTTTGGGTGACTGGCTAGGTGTGTGAGTAACTCTATGGGTGATTGGCGGTGTGTGAGTGTCTGTATGGGTGTATGAGTGCATATATCAGTGGCTGTATTGATCAGTGGCTGCGTGTATGACTGACTGTATGGGTGAGTGGATGTGTGTGTAGACCTATAAATCAGTGAGTGGGTATGTACTAACTGGTATTGGTGTGTCTATGGTTTTGAGAATGGTAGTCTGTATTTTAGAATGGGTGTATTAAAGGTTATATTAGGGTGTGAGGAGGTGCATCAGATACTAAGTGGATGATGTCATCAGTGATGTCATTTGAGATGTCATCAGTGACGTCATCAGTGATGTCACTGACAATGTCATGAGTAATGTAATATGTGACGTCATCAGCAGTGCATTGCGGGGCGCGAGTTATAGTTTGCTCAGCTAACTAAAACGGCTGAATTTCTCTGGTTTTGTACGAGTGAAATGTCAGCCTAACTATAAAGTCCCTGAAACCTGTGGTTTTTTCAGTGAATTTCTAAGGTTTTTTAAATGCTAATCCCTAACTATAACGTCCCTGAAACCTCTGTTTTTTTCAGTGAATTTTTATGTTTTTTAAATGCTAATACTATCTATAACATCCCTGAAATATCAGTTTTTTTCAGTGAATTTCTAAGGTTTTTTAAATGCTAATTTCTAACTATGCCTACATAGGTAGGCCAGTGCAGAAAGAGGAAGAAAGGTGCAGAAAGAAGCAAGAGAGGTGCAGAAAGAGGCAAGAGAGGTGCAGAAAGAGGAACAAAGGTGCAGAAAGGAGCAAGAGAAATGCAGAAAGAGGCAACAGAAATCCAGAAAGAGGAAGAAAGGTGCAGAAAGAAGCAAGAGATGTGCAGAAAGAACCAACAGAGGTGCAGAAAGAAGCCTACTTTGCCTGTACCATACCACAGACTCATACAAAGTAGCCTAATCACTACTCCATCTCCCAAGATGTCTTAAACCTCACTTTTCTCTTGAAGGTTCACTATTCATTGACTGCTCAGAATGTTAGGTGTACCAATGTAAAACAGCAATCCTCAGCATATCACTGTTATAAGTCTGACCAAGTTTGTGAAGGTATGAATGTGTGTGCCTCTGCTTTTACCTAGTGACATGCTACATAAAAATAAACATACAAATACTTGAATACCTGTGTTTCAAACAGCATACTCTGTAACTTTGTGTACAAAAAGGTAGAAGTAAGAGAAGTGCAAAAAGAAGCAACAGAGGTACAGAAAGAGGCAAGAGGGGTGCAGAAAAAAGCAAGAGAGATGTAGAAAAAGGTAAGAGAAGTGCACAAAGAACCAACGGAGGTGCAGAGAGAGGCAAGAGGGGTGCAGAGAGAGGCAGGAGAAGTGCAGAAAGGAGCAACAGAGTTTCAGAAACAGGCAAAAGAGGTGCAGAAAGAGAGAACAGGGGTGCAGACAGAGGCAAGAGAGGTGCAGAAAGAGGGAAGAGGGATGCAGAAAGAGGCAGTAGAGGTGCAGAAATTTGCAAGAGAGGTGCAGAAAGAAACAAGAGAAGTGCAGAAAGAACCAACAGAAGTGCAGAGAGAAGCAAGAAGGGTGCAGAAAGAGGCAACAGAAGTTCAGAAAGAAGCAAAAGAGGTACAGAAAGAGGGAAGAGGGTGCAGAAAAAGGTAAGAGAAGTGCACAAAGAGGCAACAGAGGTGCAGAAAGAGGCAAGAAAATGAAAGAAGGGTGGAAAAAGAGACAAGAGAAGTGCAGAAAGAAGCAACAGAGATGCAGAAAGGGGGAAAAGGGGTGGAGAAAGAGGCAAGAGGGGTAAAGAAAGAAGCAAGAGAGGTGCAGAAAGAAACAAAAGAAGTGCAAAAAGAAGGAACAGAGGTGCAGAAAGAGGCAAGAGGGGTGCAGAAAGAGGGAAGAGGGGTGAAGAAGGAGGCATGAGGGATGCAGAAAGAAGCAAGAGAGGTACAGAAAGAAGCAAAAGAAGTGCAGAAAGAAGGAACAGAGGTGCAGAAAGAGGCAGGTGGTGCAGAAAGAAGGAAGAGAGGTGAAGAAAGAGGTAAGAGAGGAGCACAAAAAGGGAAGAAGGGTGCAGAAAGAAGCAAGAGGGGTACAGAAAGAAGCAAGAGAAGTGCAGAAAGAAGCAACAGACATGCAGAAAAAGGCAAGGGGGCAGAAAGAGGCAAAAGAAGTGCAGAAAGAAGCAACAGAGATGCAGAAAGAGGCAAGAGAAGTGCAGAAAGAAGCAAGAGAGGTGCTGAAACAGGCAGGAGAGGTGCAGAAAGAGGGAACAGGGTACAGAAACAGGCAAGAGAGGTACAGAAAGAAGCAAGAGAGGTGCAGAAACAGGCAGGAGAGGTGCAGAAAGATGGAACAGGGGTACAGAAACAGGCAAGAAAGTTCAGAAAAAGGGAAGAAGGGTGCAGAAAGAGGCACAAGGGGTGCAGAAAGAAGCAAGAGAGGTGGAGAAAGAAACAAAAGAAGTGCAGAAAGAAGGAACAGAGGTGCACAAAGAGGCAAGAGGGGTGCAGAAAGAGGGAAGAGAGTTGCACAAAGGGGGAAGAAGGGTGCAGAAAGACGCAAGAGGGGTGCAGAAAGAAGCAAAAGGTGCAGAAAGAAGCAAGAGAAGTGCAGAAAGAAGCAACAGAGGTGCAGAAAGAGGCAAGAGGGGTGCAGAAAGAGAAGTGCAGAAAGAAGCAACAGAGGTGCAGAAAGAGCCAAGAGAGGTGCAGAAACCGGCAGGAGAGGTATAGAAAGAGGGAACAGGGGTGCGTAAAGAGGCAAGAGAGGTGCAGAAAGAGAGAAGAAGGGTGTAGAAAGAAGCAAGTGAGGTGCAGAAAGAGGCAACAGAGGTGCAAAAAGAGGCAAGAGAGGTGCAGAAAGTAGAAGCGATGTGCAGAAAGAGGCAAGAGAAGTGCAGAAAAAGAAAGAAAGGAGCAACAAATGCAGAAAGAGGCAAGAAAGGTGCAGAAAGAAGCAAGACTGGTTTGCACATGTTTAGTACCAATTTAACACCCACATTTAGCATTAAGTAACAGGTGACCATTCTAGGTTTGCAAAGGGCCTTCCACCAATCTGTAACACTTGTCGCTGCATTTTTGGTAAAGTTTGAGCCATGTGAGCTAGAAACAAGGTTTTTTTGTTTAAATCTGCAGATTATGGAGCAGATGATGGATTATGTTGCAAATGCAGAAAATGTATACTTGTGCAAAAGTCGGTGCAGCCAAACGGCTATGTACCGTGACCAAGACCTGTATGGTTTAAATGCGTAGGAGGAGTGAGCTGGCTTGCTAAATAAATGAATCATAACATCCCCAGGAGAGTGCTGCGATATTTTTGTTTTAGTGAGAAACATATTTTCAAGGTTTGTCCTACCTTGCCGCACGCACCACCTGATAGGTGCGCCTTCCGTTGATGGACTGTTTGTTGAATTATATATATATATATATATATATATATATATATATATATATTTTCACCAACAAAGACGCTGCACTCTTCCAGGGGATTGTTTTAACGGTTTATTGTGCCATGGAACTTCTCCTTCCCTCACCAACGCGTTTCGACCAGCAGGTCTTGATCACGGTGCACCGTGATCAAGACCTGCTGGTCGAAACGCGTTGGTGAGGGAAGGAGAAGTTCCATGGCACAATAAACCGTTAAAACAATCCCCTGGAAGAGTGCAGCGTTTTTTGTTGGTGAAAAATATTAATTCGAGGCGAGTCCGGCCTCGCAGCGCGCACCAGCTGTGTGACAGTGCGCCCTTCGTGTGGACAAATTTGGTGGATAAAAAAAAAAAAAAATATATATATATATATATATATATATATATATATATATATATATATATATATATATATATATATATATGAAAGCTCCTGGTTGCCCTTGCAATGAGCAGCACTCAAAACCAGCGTTCGACACAAGGCCTTTAATCAGGTAAAAACATCGCCTGCCACACGATCAGGATAACAGCCATCCCATCCTTCATTGCCTGACGCGTTTCGAAGGTGTGTCCTTCTTCCTCAGAGGCTGGATGGATCATTTGAGATGTCATCAGTGATGTCATCAGTGATGTCACTGACCATGTCATGAGTGATGTAATATGTGACGTCATCAGCAGTGCATTGCGGGGGCGCGAGTTATAGTTAGCTGGACTAACTATAACGGGGGAATTTCACGGGTTTTGTACGAGTGCAATGTCCAACTAACTATAACTGTCCCTAAAACCTATGGTTTTTTTTAGTAAATTTCAAAGGCTTTTTAAATGCTCATTTCTAACTATAACGTCCCTGAAACCTATGTTTTTTTCAACAAATTTCAAAGGTTTTTTAAATGCTAATTTCTAAGTATAATGTCCCCCAAATTTTTTTTCTTAGTTTTCTATTTCTTATAAAAATAATGTAATATTTTATATTTTCTAAAATATAAATATACATTTTTATTTTTTATTTTTTTATGAAAAAGTGGATTCGCTTACCGATCGTGTACCTGTCTCGGTGGGTGCGCGATTTCAAGCTGCTTTATTGGTTAAGTCGTGTAGGATGCGTGTTGGGTATGTGACGGGTGCGCGGATCGTGGCCCCACATAACGTCACATACGTAGTTCCGGGGGTTGCGCCGTGTGCGCGAATCCATCGCAAATCTTCAAGTTTAAAAAGTATATGTACATAACTTTATTATATATATTATACCAATACATTATTTAAGATAATTGTAAATAGCATATATTTGTAACTGGAATAAACATATATTATTGTTAAATATATTTTTCCGAAAATCACGCTAGGTGCGCGCCTGTTGCGCCCCAGCTGCGCGAATCTTGGCCCCGCGTAACGTCATGTACGTAGTTCGGGGGTCGCGTTGTGTGCACGAATCCATCGCAAATCTTTACGTTTTAAAAGTATATATATATAACTTTATTATATATATTATACCAAGAGATTACTTAATATACCTGTAAATATTATTTATTTGTAGTTGTAAAAAAGATATATTATTGTTAAATATATTTTTCGGAATTCGCACAGGGTGTGCGCCGTTGCGCGCCTGGTGCGCGAATCCCATGAGACTTCAAAAGAAAGTATTTGATTGGTTAAGAAGCTCTTGATTCTAGAACTTGAAGGACCCCACCCTTTTTTTTATTCTTTCATCTGCATCTCAAGAGTGGCAGGTCTTCTGTTTTGCTCTTCTTCTTTGTTTTTTTTGGTGTTTTGTATTGTATGGGCTTTCTTCACATTTCCACCTGGCGAGAAGAAAGTTAATGCCCGTAAGATTACGTGCACCTTATGTAACAGTGTCTTGTCACGAGGATCTGACAAGAAGTACTCCTGTGGCACCTCCTCAATGCTTAAGCATTTGCAGACTATTCATCCACGACATCTTGCAAGACAACAGCACAGACGTGACCTTGAAAATCAAGCAAGACAGGACAACAGTGGACAAGCAAGCACTTCATCTGGTTCATCTGTAACATCAACACCGCAGATTGTACCTCAATTTGCCAGAGTGCAGCAGACTTCGATAAAATGCAAAGCAATCTTGTGCCATGACGAGCTATCATTGGATGCCGTAGTGGTTGCAATTAATAACCACCATTGTTAATTTTTTTTGTTTTGTTTTTTGCAATGACTTTGAAATTGCATATTGTTTTTTAGCCTTTCACCGTTGGTTCTGTTAATTTTTTCATTGTTTTAAAAAAACACCCAAAAAATTCAAAAAAGAGTTGAAAAAACACAAAAAAAATATAAAAGAAAAAAGAAGAAAAAAAATGGTTCTTTTCAGAACCGCCTATTTGGTTTAAAAATAGACAAATTTGCAATTATTGTATGAATTGTGGTAAGTGTAATATGTGGAGAAGTGAATGGGTACTGCATGTGTGATTGCATGAATGCATGAATAGTGCCTCGGTGATTGGAGATGTGCAAGTGTACTAACTGAGTGATTCCATGATTATGTGGCTAATATTGGGAGATTGTAAGAGTGCATGGATAGTGGGTGCATAATTGATTGCATGACTGCAGTGGTAGTGTCTGAGTGATTGAAGGAGTGCATGAGTAATGCCAGGGTACATGGAAGAGTACATGGGTAGTATCTAGGTGATTGCAGGAGTGTATAGATAGTGTCTACGTGATTGCATCAATGCAGGGGTAATGTCTGGGTGATTGAAGGAGTGCATGGATAATGCTTGGGTGCATGGAAGAGTGCATGGGTAGTGTCCTGGTGCATGAAGGAGTGCATGGGTTCTTTCTGTGTGATTGGATGACTGCATAAGAAGTACCTGGTTGATTGCATGAGTGTACGTGTAGTGTCTGGATGATTGGAACACTGTATGGGGAGTGGTTTAATGATTGCATAAGTGCAGCAGAAGTGCATAAGTACATGTATAAGTGCATGGCTAGTGCCTCAGTGATTGCATGAGTGCATGGGTAGTGTCTGGGTGATTGCTAGAGTGCAGGAGTAATGTCTGGATGATTGCAGGTGTGCATAGCTAGTGCTTGAGTGATTGTATGAGTGGAGAGGTAATGTGTGGGTAATCGAAAGAGTGAATGAGTAGTGTCTGGGTGATTAGAGGAGTACATGGGTAGTGCACATGTGATTGGATGCATGGGTAGTGCCTGGGTTATTGCATGAGTAGATGAGTAGTGCCTGGGTGATTGGAGGAGTGCATGGCTAGTGCCTGGGTGATTTTGTAAGTGCTTGGTTAATGCCTGGGTGATTGCATGAGTGCACAGGTAATGTATGGGTGATTAGAAGAGTGCATGGATAATGCCTGACTGATTGCATTAGTTTATGGGTAATGCCTGGATGATTGCATGAGTGCATGGGTAGTGCCTGGGTGATTGTAAGAGTGCAAGCGTAGTGCGTGGTGCGTGGTGATTTTAAAAGTGCTTGGTTATTGGTGGAGTGATTGGATAAGTGCATGGGTACTGGCTGGGTGATTGGTGGAGTGCATGGGTAGTGCCTGGGTTATTGCATGAGTGGATGAGTAGTGCCTGGGTGATAGCAGGAGTACATGTCTAGTGCCTGGATTATTTAGTAAGTGCATGGGTATTGCTTGGTTGATTTTACAAGTGCATGCTTAGTGCCTGGGTAATTACATGAGCTTATAGGTAATGTCTGGATGATTGGTTGAATACATGGTTAGTGCCTGGGTCATTGCATGAGTACATGGGTACTGTCTGGATGATTAGAGGACTGCAAGGATAGTGCATGGTGAATTTATAAGTGATTGGATATTGGCGGAGTGATTGGGTAAATACATGGTAGTGTCTGGGTGATTGTAGGAGTGCATTGGGTAGTGCACGGGTGATTGGAGCAGTGCATGGGTAGTACCTGGGTAATTGAAGGAGTGAATGAGTAGTGTCTAGGTGATTAGAGGACTGCATGGGTAGTGCACAAATGATTGTAGCAATACATGGGTAGTGCTTGGGTTATTGCATAAGTGCATGAGTAGTGCCTGGGAGATAGCAAGAGTACATGGGTAGTACCTGCATGATTTTCTAAGTGCATGGGTTTTGGTTGGTTAATTTTACAAGTGCATGCTTAATGCCTGGGTAATTACATGAGTTTATAGGTAATGTCTGGATGATTGCTTGAATACATGGTTAGTGCCTGGCTCATTGCGTGAGTACATAGGTACTGCCTGGATGATTAGAGGAGCGCAGGGATACTGCATGCTGAATTTATAAGTGTATGGGTATTGGCAGAGTGATTGGATAAGTGCATGGCTAGTGGTTGGGGGATTAGAGGAGTGCATGGGTAGTGCCTGGGTAATCGAAAGAGTAAATGAGTAGTGTCTAGATGATTATACAACTGCATGGGTAGTTGATAGATGATTGGAGCAGTGCATGGGTAATGCCTGAGTTATTGCATGAGTGGATAACTAGTGGCTGTGTGATTGCAGGAGTACATGGGTTGTGCCTGAGTCATTTTGTAAGTGCACAGGTATTCCTTGGGTGATTACAGAGCTGTATAGGTACTACCACAGTGAACAAAGCTGTATATTGGTAATGCATAGGTGATTTTCTAAGTACAGAGGTTATATTTCAGAGATTGAAGAAGACCATGGGTTCTGGTAAAGTAATTTGATGAGTGAGATAATTCAGTTTTTAAAAATGAATGACTGCAATAAAAGTGACTGTAAATATTATTTTATAACATTATGCTTATTACATTACTTTATCTTACCTTCTTTTTTGAAGTAGATATGTAACGAATTGAAACTATTTTTTCAGTTGCTTTATTATAATCTAAATTTAAAATATTTTCAAACTTTAGAATTAGTTTCTGTAAAAGAGAAGAAAAAGTACTGTTATTGCATATAATATTATAGTTTTAAGAACAACATAATTTTAGAATTACATAACATATTCAGTTTGCCTTTTTTGCTGTTTTCAGATTCTATTGAATTTCACTATACACAATGATTTCAATGTTGAGCATCATGTAACAGCGGGCAAAAAAATACAATCAATAAGATTGTTAAAAAAAAACAAATCTGTGTTCAAAGTATTTACAACAAACTCAACTATCTGTTTACATTTTCAAAAATAAACACCCTCATTAACATTGCATATAATACAAAGATCAAATATATGAACTGCTTCTTTCAAAAATAATTTTCTAAATGCAATATCAAAAAACAGAAACGATAATTCAAACAGTAATTGTTGACATCTTCCCAATAGGCCGAATGATGTTTCCGAAATCATTTGCATTGAAAATATCCAAAATAAACTCGTTAATTGAAGTTTACATCTTCCCAATAGGCTGAATGATGTTTTCAAAACTTTGGCACCAAAAATATCAGATATGAATTCGGTAATTCATTAGGCAACCGATATTTGAATTCCAAATGGGCATCATTACAATGTGTCCATCCTTTATTGCACTTTAAATACACAGTATAGTTTCCAGATGTTGTAGAAGGTCCATCGTGGAAAATAATAGCCACTGCTTTAAAAGTTCTTCCTGAAATTGGCAGTTGACTTGCCACAAAATTTTTAATTTTAGTTTCCAATTTTCTTCCATCTGCTCTACAACGTTGTAGCATTAAAATGACATATTGTCCAAATCGTTCTATAAATAATGTTGACAACTTTTCAGATTTGCACTGAGTACATTGCATATTTTGATTAGCTGATTTTACTAATGTGTTAAAAGACACTGATTTGCAATCTGGTATTGTCAAATATATGAATTGTTCAGCGTCTATTTCAGTGGTAGAAGAAAATGAACAGTCTTCACATTTATGATCCCATCTGTAAAGTACTCCAAACACATTTTCAATTTGTATTCCTTCACCTTCCAATACTGCAAGCATAAGCATAAGAAATTCTTGAGCATCTTGCTGTACATTAAGTGTAAATTGTGAAGAACCAGAACATATATCCAAAAGATGCCAAATGCCAGAAGCAGTTTGGATTTTAGTTCTATCAGTTGTCAATTTTCAAAAATATAATGCAACAAAGAACAAAGGGGCATATTAGCAAGGGCTGGCGATATAATTATCGCCACTTTAGCGTCCGTTTTTGGGCGAAAAGCGGCGTTAATTATATCGCAATATCATCAAGGACACGCTAGCGCGTGTTTCCTTGATGTAGAGCCCGTTTTTTCACAGCCTCGCCTCGCATCGCTAATGAGATGCAAAGAAGGCGTGGCTGTGAAAACAACACATGTTAATATCGTGAAGGCAGCTTCGCGATATTAACAAGGAGGTGCAGCGATAAAAAAATCGCGCTACCTCAGTCTTAACTCAGGAATTTAACGTCTGTTAAATTCCTGACTAAGGCATACTTTTAATGGGAGATGGATTATGCTGATACGACAACAGGGTCGTATCAGCAATGTTATCGCTGTTTTCAATGGAACATCGCTGGAAAACCAGTGCTGTTCCATTGAAAACACCGCTATCGCTGAAATATTATCGCCATAGCGCTATGCGTTGTAAATATAGCGTTATCATGGCGATAATATTCAGCGATAGCCAGCGATAATATTTCTATCGCTATGTACGGCCAGCGATAATTATCGCTGGCCGTTGATAATATGCCCCAAAATCTTTTTTCTCGATTCTCCATAATTTGATGATGAAGATTTTCTAGAAAAAACATGACGTTCACAATTACATTACCATGCAGTTGATACCTGAACTATTTTCTAACTGGTATCCTACAATATCATCAACAGTGTCCATTTTCATTTTCTTTGGAGCCTCAACATTCTCTTGATTTTTTTTCTTCTTTCCAACCTCACTACAGTGTTTCTCATATGTTCGTTTTGGACATACTACACACTTTTCATATATGGGATATTCACCTAAGTTGGGAGCATACAGTCTTCTTAACCGATTATACTCTCTTACACAATTTGCATCTGCACTAAACTTTCTCTCATCAAAATCAATCAAATACAATCCAGATAATGTTCTTACTCGAGACAATGCAACATATGCCATGCCCTCTTTAAACACTGTACTTCCAATGTTTACCAAAGCACTGTCTACACTTAAACCTTGAGATTTATGAATGGTCACCGCATATGCTAAAGAAAGAGGAAACTGTTTTCTACGAACATACAAGTCTTTAACAAGCATAAAACGAACAGCACAATGTCTAATATGTTTTACCTCTTCAATCTGATCAAATTTAACCTTCAAAAATTCAATTCCATCTCTATTTGGATAATTAACAAAATCAACAACTTTCCCCATTGCTCCATTTACTAAACCTTTTTCTACATCCAAATTACGCCGTAAAATTACCCGACAGTTTTCACATACATATAAATTCTTTTCTAAACCAGCAGTTTTAGATATAGATTTTTCCAAAGAATCAAATTTCGATTTTAATTTTTCTGACAAAATAATAGTAATTCCTTCGTGCTCGATTTTATCATTGGCTTCCATTTTCATTATTTGTTGTTTTTCCAACTTCTTGATTGAATGTAGAACACTCTTGCAGTGTTGGCATTAGGCAAATTATAGACTTCTTTTCTCCAATTGTTTTGTATATTATTTCCGGAGCAACATTTTCATTTGGAAAAAAGTTTGTAAGTAGCCGACTTTGCAAAGCTTCTTTACCATGCTTTGTCAATACACCAATTCTTATATCTTGAAGAATGCTTCCATAATGTTCATCACTTGCTTGTCGCATATTCTTAATAAGTTCTTTATATTCAAAATGAGACCAAATGTTGACATTTCCAATACTTCCAAAAGATTTCCTGGTGCCTTCATGCACAAGTGTTTTAAAAACCGGTTGCCCTTTTACAGGAGTAAGTTGCAGTAGGTCGCCGAATACAATCACATGTTTTCCTCCAAATAAGACATCATAATCTGTTTTTAAAATCTGCTGCATTCTTAAATGTACAAAGGTAAGCATTAAGTTTGAGACCATGCTCACCTCATCAATTATCAGAAGTTTCATTTTCTTTAGTACTCTTGAAAGTTCATAACAAGCTTCTCCAGATAGCTTGTGATATTCCAACTTGTTTTCATGTTCAACTGGTAAATGATGTAACGTAATCCCTTTAATGTTGTGTGCTGCTAACCCAGTTGGAGCGGTTACAACACAAGATAAATGTGATTCAGTGGTTTTCTGTAGATGACTGGTTAAAACTTTAATTAAGAAACTTTTTCCTGTACCAGCTTGACCACTGATATACATTCGAATAGGTTTAAATGATGTGCAGTTGCATTCTTTTTTTTCATGAAGTAAACCATGGTCTATCTGTTGTGTAACTTGCTGATATATTTCTTTCTGTTCAATATGTAGTTGTTCTTCCAAGTTTCCCAACTCCATAATATCCTGTTGAGCTTGTTGCATTGCTGTTTCTACTTCACTCGTGGCTATTGCTGCTTCATTTTCAAGAATTGGTTCTCCTAGTGGATCTTGACTCAGTGGAGCAGAACTTTGACTATCTTGAGAACTGTCTCTAGCAATTTCAGCTGCAATAGTAGTTTCTTGTTCAATCTCTTCATTCAACATTTGTAGATAATTTGGAAAAACTGTGCATTCAATGCTATCTTTACATGCATTAAAAGAATCTTCATAGCACTGAAAATCTCCAAGGAATTCCATTTCAGTTCGCCAAGGCTTAAAGAGTTGCAGAAGTGCTAAATAGAAACATTCCCTTTTATCTGGAGTATCACAACTGAGTTTCCTGTGATTAATGAGATTTCCTTTGGTATGTTTCACCAAACATCCATCACATCCAATGACTGCATATTTTTCTTCATTTATGTTTTCTGTAATAATTCTCTTAAAGCTGTAATATTGCAGAACTTCATAGAGACATATGTTTTCAAGATGAGCACTTCTTTTAGGATAGTACGTATCCAACATGTTTGTTTTAACAATATCTGTACTTTCCGGTTCATTTAATGCTAAGTATTCAATTTCTTGTACAGATTTCAATACTCGATTTCGTGTTGCAGCAAGACCTAGACTTACCCAAATGATTCCTCTTGACTTTGAATATAAACTTGCAGATGTCAACCGATCCGAACATTCGTAGGATCCAATCTCTCGATGGGAAAGCATCTTCAAACTAAAGCTGTACAATTTGTTACTAAGAGTCTTCTCTTGTGAAATTTCTTCCCACATTTCTTTCAACTCCGTCTATTCAGATTTTGTTATGTATGACGTAACATAGCGAGCAACAGCAATCGAATTATCTGCAACATACTGGATATCCATATTTGCATTCCACATCGTCAAAATCACTGGATTATAATCATTAATATACTTTGAATCTTCACTTCTTTTTATATTGTAAGTATTCTTTGGAGATTTTCGAGTTATAGTATGCCTCACTGCTGACATGAAACTGTTGACTCTTCCTTTGGAAATTACTGGACGTGGGAATCCAAAACGACATTTTGTATAACATTTTTCCTTTGACTTGTATTTTCGTCGACAATATTTCCCACATCGATGAGTTTGAAACCATAAAACTTGTTGTCTTAAGGTATTTTCTTCTCCTGTTTTTGGAATCCCACATGTAATGTCTTGTGGCTCATGGCCTGCCTGGCTACGTTGGCACAGGCCTGGCTGCCATGATGACTTTTGCGCACGTTACTCTTAAACTGTTGTTCTGTCGCCCTCTGCTACTGCCAAGTTATTTTACAACTGTCTGCATTTTCTGTTTCTCACCTTTTCTCCTATTCCCTTTTGGGCTCAGTCTGAACAACAGTTACAAGGTCGAATAACAAATCCCTGGTTCATACTGATTTGGCCCGTCCCTCGCACCTAGACATAACACCATGTACAGCTGCCATTGAGAAATTAGTGTGCTTTTAATAATGCGGTCGCCTGCTCTAGGCAGCACTTGGAGACGAACTTTCCAGAGAGAAGAGCTGTGATTGTATGCTGATGTAGTTTTGCATCTAGAGACTGAGGTATGGGGGTTCGCTAGTCAAAGCCCAAAGGTCTTCTATTCTCATAATAAACTGGTTTCCAGCACGGGGAGGGTGGTAATGTTAGTTAGACATATATCCACTGCTTTATGAGATGCTTTCCCCGTTCGTATTCTATGGAGTAGTAACTATGCTGATTATATTATTCATATGTATTATGCTATTAGTACTGACACGTGTACTGTATCTTAGAGCATGTAAGTTGAAATAAATATTTTGAACTATACAGTGTCTCTTCTTACGCATGTTGTGGACAGGTACGAGTGAGACGAAAGAGTGTTCTTGCCTCTGCGAGTCCTGGGTGAGAGAGAGATACCGTGTTCTAGGTTGTCTAATCATTGGTACATTAGTGCTAATGGGACGCTAAGGCTAGTTGGGTTGGGGTTTTGGGTGCTAAGGTCTATGGTTGGCTCACCACTATATTCCAAGGTCCTATTATCCTGTGCATAGCTCTGTATGTGCAGAAACCTTATGACATGGCGCGACCAACGAGTGGGGCAGCTTACTTGCGAGACGCTTGAGTAGTACTTGTGCTTGTCCACAAACCCCTCACATACGCTTCCGGAAGCGTGTGTGACGGCGATACCTCCTATATTGCGGATTTTGTAGGTTCTTTCAAGCTTGATGTTATTAAAAAAGGTTTCTTAGATATAACCCTTTTTTGTGCTGCCTCGTGTAAGATTGTTGAATTGACCCGTTAGTAATGGCGGGTATAGACATAGCGGCACATAGCCGCACAGCACTCCGGGATCACTTACGGGTGTATGGAGTGCCAGACGCGGGAGTTGAACTAGTCTTTGTGGTTCAAGCCGATCCGGCTTTCCACTTTGAAGTGTTCTACTCTTGGATCACTTTTCCAGCGGTAAACGTGAACGATAATCTGTTCCATGAATATGAACCCACCGCTGTTCCTGCTGTCTATAGACCTTATACTAATCTCGAAGTACCGCTCACGGCTTGGCAACACCGTGTTTGGTTTAATGGCGCCCTCCCACAACCGACTACCACGGTTCGTTTAGGCCCCTTATCAATTGAGGGGGCCACTTGGCCTGTTTTGGCCGGGTACACCCCACATCCGCGTTATATGACAATACCAGTCGCGGAACTGCGCACTATGTATGCGGCCTTGGTGCAGGTGCATCGAGCTTTAGTGCGGTATGTTACAGGCAGCCTCCATGGAGCCGCTCCTGGAGTTGCCGGCCAACCAGCTGCTGCAGGCGGAGTGACCATAAGTCCCGTCATGGTGAATTCTGTGATGGGCAAACGGCCACAAAATAAGGATGATTTTCCTTATTGGCTTGCAGAAAAGTTTGATCAGTTGGAGGCAGTTTTTCCACATACAACTCCAGTGGATAAACATCGTATTTTAATGATTAGTTTGCCAAAAGACTTAATTCCCGAGTTGACAGCATGTGACAACTGGGGTAAGGTATTCGCAGCAGTATATTCTAAATGTTTTGGTACTCCTTCCATGACGGTTCTCCCCTCTGTAATTAAAAAGTACAGGACGAACATGGCCCTGAAGCGGCTGTGGAATTAGGGATGAGACTGGTGGGAGTGTTTGAAGTAGTAGCTGAGCTGATCCTTGCGAATGTCAAGGGCGATGCAGTGAACTTTCAAGTAGCTAACGCTTTGGCTTTAGTCCCAGAATTGGACAAGCCTCGCGAATTACCGAAAATTATTACCCAGGCTTACAAAACTATTGGTAGAAACAGCCTGGGTAACAAGCCTTTTGCAAAACAGCAAACACAATCGCAACCACAACAGCAACAAACCAAATCTCAATCTGAGAAAGATGAGAAACCAGTCTTCACTAAAAAGAGCTGGAGGCTGAAAAAACAGGGTAAGCAACAAAAAAAGCCGGGGTCCCGAGGCGCATCCCCGGCTTCAGTTTCTTCTGAACGCACTTATGAAATACGCAATAGAGCGAGAATTAAGTCACCGGATAGGTTTCAAATCCCTGATACGCATTCTCCTCGTTCTTCACAGGCACAGACTTCGTCACAGGCCGGTGGAGGAGACCGCCAGGATAGAGGAAGGGCCCGAGAGGCCCCACAGGGACGAGACCAGCCTCAACAACAAGTCAGAGGAAAAGAGGAAGACGCTCAACGTTTTCGACCACAATTTCAGAAGAAGAAAGTTGCCGCTGTAACAGCGAAATATGCCACAGACGGTGAGAACGAGACTCCTGAATTGGACGTGGGCAGTAACCCTCCTAGACAGCGCCGCGGAAGTTACCATAGTGCGGGAGGCGCTACGTCCTCATATGGAGGCGACAGCAACTGAAACATTCATTACTGTTGAAACAGCAGACACCAGAGTGGCACCCCCTGACAGACTATTTAATATTGTCATCCAAATTGAAGGTGATATACAGCGTGTAATTAAAGGGATTTTTTGGGAAAATCTGACCTCTTCATATGACATTTTGTTAGCAGAGGCGGATTGGCCACCCCCATTCGTTCTTGCTGCACGTAAAGGGGAGGAGGTAATCCTTCCGAGCTTTTCTCGACATGTCCCAAAGGACAAAGCGGAGGCTCTAGCAGCAGAGTGGGCTGTGTCCCTGGCTCCAGCATTATTCCGCAATCACGTGGGTTGGGACGAAGATTCTCCCCCCCATGAAATACCTTTGCGGTCACTACCGCAGCCACAACCCCAATATCCCATAAAACGTGAAGCCAAAGGCCACGTTTCCGAAATTCTGACTCAGTTGGAATATCAGGGAGTAATTGAACCCTGTGTATCACCTATGAACAACCCCTTTTCGCGGTTTCTAAACCCGATGGATCGTACCGCTTAGTATTGGATTACCGGCATTTGAACTCACATTGTCGGACCTTCGCGGTGCAAAATACCCATAGTTCGGCGCTTGTAGACAGTCTTGTTCGTAAAAAATACAAAACGACACTTGACCTTTCAAATGGATTCTACACGCACAACTTGGCCCCGGAAAGTGGCCAATGGTGTGCTTTTACTTCCGGTGGTAAAATGTTCAAATTCAGGCGTCTTCCTATGGGCTACAAAAATAGTCCAGGCGTGTTCGCCGCTCGTGTTGTCTCGTTGTTAGACGGCATTGATCCAGACGCCTGTTCGTATGTGGATGACATTTATCTGACGGACGACGAATTGTTTCCGCATCTGACCCGAGTAGACCGCATTATTCTTGAATTCGCGGTTCAGGGATACAAAATTAACTTTGCCAAATCTCATATTGCTGAATTTACCGTTTTGTTCTTGGGCTATGAGCTCAACAATGAAGGTAAGGGTTTAGCCCCCATTTTCTGGAGAAATGTGCACTTCTGTGCCCTCCTACTAATCTGAAGAAGCTTCAGTCTTTGCTGGGTTTTTGAACTTCGGACGTACATATATTCCCGAATACGCCCAGCGTATTAAGCCACTGTATGCCTTGATACAACCTACTTATTCGAAGTCTTGCTGGCTTCCGGAGCATACCTCCATTCTGCAGTCTTTGCAAACAGACCTTCTTGAGTCTAAATACCTTTTGACACGTGATAACCACACAAACTTGGTGATTAGAATCATCCCAGGGGCAGTGGGTTTCACGTACTTAACCTTTAATGAAGGTGATACAGTACCCATCGCATACAAGTCACATCTGTACACCTCCGCAGAAATGCGGTTCTCATCTGTGGAGAAAGTGCTAACAGCAGTGCAAATGGCGATCCTGAAGGAGCGCGCACTGGCACAGGGAAAACGCATTTTGGTGGTAACACCATATCCTGCTCTAGAGGCAGTGACCAAAGCAAGTGTACCGAACTCTAAAGCTTTGCACCCCCGTTGGATTCAATGGGCAACATCTTTGACGTCTCCGGATGTCACTTTCATTTTTGACTCTTCTCTTCAGACTCAGGAGTTTTTACAGTATGAATTCTTTCATCCTCCTCCTTTGTCTTTATTGCCGCTTGAGGATTACGACTGTGTGATCTACACCGATGGTTCGGCACAACCGGCCACGGGTTCCAAGCATGCTTATTCAGCCGCATGTGCTATTGTTGCAGGTACGTTTGTGAACGGAAAGTTCAAATCCACTGTGGTGCATACACAGACACTCGGGGACAGTACCGCACAATTGGCCGAGTTGCGTGCATTGGTGCTTGCTCTTGAGTTCGTAAATCCTGATGTGACCACTTTAATCGTGTGCGATTCTTACTACTGTGTTCAATCATACAATGACAATCTGTTCTTTTGGTCGCAAAATGACTATAGAGACGCTAAAGGCAACACAATCAAGCATAAAATGCTTTGGGTTAGAGTGGCAGAATTACAAAGACGTCTGCCACTCACACAGGTGGTACACACCTTAGGCCATCAGCGAGTGGGCGCACACGCTGTTGGTAACCGTCTGGCGGATGAAGCTGCCAGATCAGCAGTACTCACGTGTACAGTAGCAGCAGTTACTAGATCCATGTCTAAAATAGACACTGATATCTTGGCAGCTATTGCTGCAACAAAAGAAGGAATGAATTACCCTAGAGGTTTCCCTTCTAAATATTCATACCAGATAGGTCCCGATCAGGCTCCTTATGTAACAATACCTGACGTTGGTGATCGGCTGATCCCCAACGCGGACCGCAGACTTTCCTTAATGGCAGCGGCACACGAAGGCATGGCTTCGGCTCATGCTGGTGTGTCTGCGACAATTTCCATTTTGCAGCAGCGTTACTGGTGGCGTGGTTTATATAAAGATACACGTACTTATGTGCTTTCCTGTGACGTTTGTCAACAGATCAAGCCTTCAACAGCCACAAGACCACCGCAGACCTCGCTTGCAATTTCAAACAGACCCTTTGGGTGTGTTTACTTGGATCACTGCGGTCCATTTTCTTCAGACACTGCCTATAAATATATCTTAGTGGCAGTGGACTCGTGCACACGGTTCATCTGGGTCTGGCCACAACGGAGTGCTGACGCTCGAAATGTCATAAGGGATTTGCGAGTCTTTGTGGGAATTTTCGCATGCGGCACCTTCCATTCTGACCAAGGTCCGGCGTTTGCCTCTAAGGCTTACAAGGACGCATTGGGCTCCTTAGGGGTGCGGGTGAAATTTTCGTCTCCGTATAGGCCTGAGGGCAACTCTATCGTTGAACGAATGAACCGTGACTTAAAGCAATCCTTGACAGCTAGAGTTATAGGTACTGGCAGGAACTGGCTGGCCCACTTGTATACTGTTCAGCGTGCACTTAATAATCTCCCTAGAAGGCCTCTGGGTGGGCGGACCCCTTACGAAATGCTCTTTGGCATACGAATGTTTGTGCCTGACCTTGATGGTCTAGACATGGCGGCGCAATCCGCCAAGTTTGATGTAGATAACCATTCTACTATGTTACAGGACTTACAAGAAGCCCGAGACAAACTTGCAATTGCACATTTGCCTTCAGCCACAGACCCTGCTCTGCAGATTCCGGTTGCCGGCTGGCTTCCGAAGATTGGCGACCTGGTACGAGAGAAGGTGGAGAACAAAAAGAATTCGGCCCCTCTTTTCGTGCACCGGTTCCAGTCCTGGGCTTGAAGGGAACACGTACAGTCATCTTACCACCGCTTCCCGGTCGCAAGGAAAACAGATACATCTCAGTGGAAAATGTCAAGCTACAACATCTGGCCGATCCTGAATAGTGTCACACCAGCGGTCTCTTGTCCTGCCATTTATCGGACATGTATCCGCGGCACGCCTGCACGAACAGTCACTGATGTTACCATGGAGATGGTCGATTTGCCTGAAAATATATTTGAACCCCCTGCATCCCCCTGAATTGATGAGGACGAATATACTTATCCCGCCACAGAGTCGGTGGCACACCAACCAACAACGCCACTGAGCCCGACACATTATTCCTTTGACTCGGATTCTAACTCATCAAAGGCCCCGTCCAAGTTTAGTCTTTTTGTATCCTGGTTTAGAGACAATTTTTTGATTCCACCTTGGACATATATTTGGATGGTACTTTTCTTGGTTTTTTTGTTCATGTCCATTGGCTTTGTCACGGTGTTTTTTCTACTCATCAATGGTCACTATTTACCTGAACGCTCTGCTGTGAACAGTGTGGCTGGGACTTTGGCTCCACATTCCTCTTCACACATCATGAAGCGTGACCACACATTTGTGAACATTTCAGCGTTTCCAGTTGCAGATGGCATCGTATGGGATGCGGTAAACTTTCAAATCCATGGCCCGACGGAAATTATTAATGTACCAAATGTCCTTCGAGTCTCGATGGGTGATGTAGTAAAAAGTAATATTCATTCTGATGATTGGGATGTGCATGCCGTTGAAGCATTGTTTGCTGATTTAAAATATTATGCTTCCTTTAATGCTGAGGACTTGTATATGAATTCTGCGAATTATGCCGATTTGTATTGCTACCAGCATTGGGGCAATAATTTTCTCCACAAACCGAGTGCACTACGTAGCCCTGTTACTTACACCCAATGGGAACATTGTCCAAACCCCATACCAGGTAGCTCCCAGACTCTTCGAAATAAATTCACCTATTTTACTGATTTTAATCGATCGAACCCTGGGTCCTATTATTTTAAATTAAAAACCCCATTGACTCCAAAAATAATGTTGACCCACACTAAATTACTTTATTCGGGTTCCTTTTTGAGCGCCTTGGCGGTGGGTGGTTATGAGTATTGGAAAGACACAGTGGATTTAAAATCAATCTGGGGTTCGAAGCCATGGCAGGTGCAAGGCACTGAGGCGTTGCACCGCGCTTGCCTTATCCCAGCCCAAATTATGTTTTTAAATGCTTCCATTTATCAGACCACGTGTTGGGGGTTGTCTTCCGTTAAACAACTAAACGCGCCAGCCATCCCATTCTTGTCGAGTTCGCCAAATGACAGTTTACGATTTAATATGTCCCTTTTACAGTTACAGGCTCAGTTCCAAAATAATTCCTTTAACGTTTCTGCACTGATACAGTCACCCTGGTTGGCATGGCCCATATCATCAAATGCATGCCAGCTGCGTTTCCATGGCACAGTTCCTGGCTACATACAGGACAAGCCTGATCCAAGATTGACTGCAACTCGTACTGTCACCACGTATTCGGTTGGTAAATTATGTAAACAATTGTTACAACATTCGTCCTTAGACTCTGTTAAGAAACATTTGTCTCTCCTATCAGGCACTATTGATTTATCTGACTTTATCTTGGGACCTCGTGGTCCCCGACCGAAGAGGTTCATTTATGAAGCGTATAATGAACTCTGGAAGCTGTCACAAATGGAGGCTGCTTCCCGCCTTCGGGAAATAGACCAAGCCAATTTGGAAAAGGTGCTTGCTGTTGTTGACAATAGTATAAATACCCTGTCTTCCCGCATTTACACATTGGAGAATATTGTATCCTCTGTTGTTGATATTGTACAAGATGATGTCTCTATGTTGTATCATGGTCAGAATCAGTTACGCTCAGTGATGCAGTTTGCCTGGACTTTGCAAACCCTTAAATTAGGTAAAGTTCCTTGGAATCTCTTGAACACCACTGCCCTTTTTGTGCCTTTTAATTTGACGGAAAAACAGCAGTTCATGTCCATGAAAGATGCATCTTATACCTTGTTACATATCGAGAAAGTTGATCCTTTACCATTCTCTGTAGCGGAACTAGATTCTGCGGTGTGGCTAGTTCATGGGGTTATCGCTTTACCTTTTCCCCTGTTTGAATTTAGCTCGTGCATGAGACATTATCCTGTGGGCCGTTTCCAGCCTTTGGGTAGTGCTTTCCTGCATGAACTTTGGTCCTTGCCTTTCATGTATAAATGCCTTAGAGAAGGCAAGGAAGTGTTTCTCACGGGGAGTCTTGTGATTCAACTGTGGGTCATTCGCTTATTTGTAAACATATTAAATTGCACGGGGCTTGTAGCGTTTCAGTTCCGAATCTGGCATGTGTGCTAAAGGGTATTCCTGCTCCTGCTATTTCTCCTACTTTTACTTTGCTTACTAACGGTAGCTATTTGCTTTTAAATAACGAAGACTTTTGTGGCCTACAAGCTGGCATTCCGTATATTGTTACGGTCTCACACAGAGTTGTCTGCTGCAAGAATGTGCTTTTTCCTCCCCCTCACGACAGCGTTGATAACTCTATTTGGCCTTCCATTCCTACCATGGAGGCAGATTTCAATAAGTTGAGCAGAATAAAGGCCCTATTATTGAATAAGGAGGTTATGCTCACATCCGCCCGGGAGACATTCATTCTCCAGGTGGCTAGTACACCCAGTGAAATACAGGCCCTTTTGAACACTGACCTCCCCCAACATTTTGGGGAGTTGATTCATCGTATTTTTAACGCATCAAACACTGAGGGTCTGGTGCACTTTTTTAAAATTGTGGGGTCTGGCCTGGTGTCCACCTTCCAAACTATTTTCGGTGTGATACCGGCGTTCATTCATTCTATTTTTTCTAGCGTCTTTGGTGGCTTCCCATTAATCCTCGCTTTGGCGGCTGGTGTCTTGCTGTTGGTCTGTTTTCTGCGCAATGGCTGCACACCACCGGGCCCTTCTCGATCCCGAACGCCTCCAACTGCTCCGTGAGCGACTTCTGGTTGGCTTCGATGTTCTGCCCTTGGCAACTATCAGTGTGTCCTAACACCCTTTCTTTTCGCTTTGCGTATTTCACTTGCGTGCAACCTGTGATGTCTTGCATCCGGTGTCCGTTCACATGGACCATGGATTATTGCCTCTCCAATTCGTCATTGTCTGTTCCGGATTTTGTCCAGTTGGTGGGTCCCTTAGAGGCCCATGAACGGGACTATTCCGCTGCTGGCTTTATGATGCGTGCGGCTGCACTGGGGATTTTGGCACAATGGGATATCTGGGCGGCTGCTCAGACTCTCCTACAACAAAGTTATATTGAATATCACGCAAGCTGTCCCGCATTGCTTCTAGATGCTCCATCCTCTGAGGAACATTCATGCAGCTTTGATCTGTTGGACTGGATGGCGTCTACGTTTTTTGACGATTCCAATGATGTCCTCTTGGACGGTATAGCATTTTTCTGCTCTTCCACGTTTTTGGATTAACTTGCCGTTCACTGTCGGTGGATTGCCTCGTTTCTGCTCAGGTGTTTGGAACTCTGTCTGCATTGATGACTTTTGCGCACGTTACTCTTAAACTGTTGTTCTGTCGCCCTCTGCTACTGCCAAGTTATTTTACAACTGTCTGCATTTTCTGTTTCTCACCTTTTCTCCTATTCCCTTTTGGGCTCAGTCTGAACAACAGTTACAAGGTCGAATAACAAATCCCTGGTTCATACTGATTTGGCCCGTCCCTCGCACCTAGACATAACACCATGTACAGCTGCCATTGAGAAATTAGTGTGCTTTTAATAATGCGGTCGCCTGCTCTAGGCAGCACTTGGAGACGAACTTTCCAGAGAGAAGAGCTGTGATTGTATGCTGATGTAGTTTTGCATCTAGAGACTGAGGTATGGGGGTTCGCTAGTCAAAGCCCAAAGGTCTTCTATTCTCATAATAAACTGGTTTCCAGCACGGGGAGGGTGGTAATGTTAGTTAGACATATATCCACTGCTTTATGAGATGCTTTCCCCGTTCGTATTCTATGGAGTAGTAACTATGCTGATTATATTATTCATATGTATTATGCTATTAGTACTGACACGTGTACTGTATCTTAGAGCACGTAAGTTGAAATAAATATTTTGAACTATACAGTGTCTCTTCTTACGCATGTTGTGGACAGGTACGAGTGAGACGAAAGAGTGTTCTTGCCTCTGCGAGTCCTGGGTGAGAGAGAGATACCGTGTTCTAGGTTGTCTAATCATTGGTACATTAGTGCTAATGGGACGCTAAGGCTAGTTGGGTTGGGGTTTTGGGTGCTAAGGTCTATGGTTGGCTCACCACTATATTCCAAGGTCCTATTATCCTGTGCATAGCTCTGTATGTGCAGAAACCTTATGACAGTAACATAGTCTTCAATGAATGATAAAACAGTCTCATCAGAATCAGTTCCAAATTTAGGTGTATCCTTGATCCATAAAAGCATATGTATATGAGGAGCACCTCTAGCTTGGTACTCCTTTCTCCAAAAGAAATCAATAACTTCTCCAAGAGGTGGGTTGATTTTATTGCAGTTAAAGACATCATAGCTTGAAACCTATGATTAAAATATCTGCACACATTTACAGGATCCAAGGAACACAGTTCTCCAGCTGTCTTGAATTCAATGTTTTTAATATTTGAATTTGCTTCTCGAAGAAATTGAAGTAAATTGTCCCATGCGTATTCAGCACAGCTTAGCGTAACAAACCATGTAGGGGTTACTAAGTTCCTTAACATACATTTAAGTTCTCCATGACGACGATACCAATACTCATTAGTACCATGTTGACACGCCATCAAATTAATCAATTGAGATTCTAACTGATCGTCTCTCTGTTGTACTTTGTCCATGAATTCCTTTGCAGAAACATGTTGAAGATGAACTCCTGTTTTTAATATGTGGTTCGCTGCATATGAAAGTCCAGACAAGTCACTTTCAAACAAAAGATGACATATATATGGAATATATTGTCGAAATCTTGGATCTTCTGAGTACAATCTTGTTGTACGATATTCTGAAGCTGGAATCTGCACAGGTCTTTCATCATATCGTCCACCTTTTCCAGTTGGGAAGAGCTGTGGAAAACAACGGGCTTCTAAACTTCTTTCCCAAACACTCATAGGAGTTCCCTTCACTTTCTTCATTTGGAATAATTCAATAGTATTTCCAATCACTTCCTTTGAATGTAAAGGATGTACACTATAATGTTCATAAATTTCTTCACTCCTGGAGATGTCCACTTTTTCAATTTGGCCACTTGAAATTTCACTATCATCTCCTAAAACTATTTCTTCTTCTTCCAGATATAAATGTTTGTAATAAAGATGGTTTTTTATGAGATATAACATAGCCTTTTGAACTTTGGTGACATCTACTAACTCTTGCCATATTTTCCAACTCTTTGTTGGAACACCATTAACTAGAATAACTACAGGTTCACTTTCCTCTCTGTCTACACCAATAGTTTCAATATTTTTCTTTAAATCTAAAGATAAATACACAACTCTTCCTTTTAAACCTCTTTGTAAATCTGATGGAGGCAGCTTACCTGTTTTAGGCTCCATACGAACAATAGCCTGAAATGGGTGCACAGATTGAATCAGAATGGACTCATACGTATTTAAATCTACCAGTTCTGCAGGAATAGCTACCAACTCTAGGTTATTATGTACAGCTCTAGCTGGCATTTTGTTCTCTTCTAATTTGCTGTAACAATATTTACAAATACGTTGATCAATACCCAACTCAAAAACACCTTCAACAAACAAATAAGTACAAAATTCCTCCCACTTATCATTGTTTTCCTTTTCACTTTTTAAATACAGATCAACATTCCTAGTTTGATTTCTATAGTGAGTACGTCGACAACAAATACAAACATAGAGGGTCATTACGATCACTGGCGGAAAAAAATCCAACCGCCATAGTAGCGGAAAATCACCGTCCGCAGGTACCGCGGAAACACCGCCGACCCTATTAGGATCAACCGCCAAAATATTCCAACCGCGACGGTAGGAGGCATCGAAAAACCGCCCGTAGACGGCGGAGATGGGGAAAATCCAACCGCGACGGTCGGTTTCACAGCGTAAACACACAAAACCGCCGCCAGGCACGCGGAGTGACCGCCAATGATATTATGATATCCCCGATGTCACAGCGGTACGTTCCACTGTATTCGACCGCCGCGGTCGCTAACAGTAATGAATGTGATATACGGTGGAAGGCATGCAGCATAGCTATCGCTGCGGATGCTCCGTCAACAAAATGGCGGACAAGGAAAGAAACACACAATAAGGCCACCAAGTGCACACAGGCAACTAGCCCTGCCCCCAAAATAACCTGAAACATCCTAATGACACACCCCCATGGCAAATTCAAATATACTAATCACAGGACAACCCACACAGCACACCTGACAGCATTACACCATCTTGACACACCCATATAGCTGAGCATAAAACCAGCCCCTTCCCTGACCACAATACTTTGCAAAACGACTCAACAGAAGGAAACAACACCAGAGCACTAAGGAGAGCCAAACCTGCACACATCACACCACCACCACAACACACACACACACCACCTACACCACCCACACCACCCTCACAACTGCACCCCAAAACATCTGCACAGCACACACCTTGGCACCACAGAAAATGCCAAAATTCACAGACACTGAGTTGACAGTAATGGTAGATGAGATAATTAGAGTAGAACCACAACTCTTTGGTAGCATGGTCCAACAGACACATTAGCCACAAGAACAAACATGTGGGTAAGGATAGTGGACAAGGTCAATGCAGTAGGGAACGTGCCCCGCAACAAGCAGGAAATCCAGAGGCGGTGGCATGACCTGAAGAGTGCTGTCAAGAAGAAGAGGGCCAAGAACCGTGAGCTGGCTGATGCGACTGGTGGAGGCCCTCCCATTCCACCAAAACCATTCTCTGCGTGGGAGGAGAAAGTGCTTCCCATACTGCAGCCAGAGAGTCTTGAAGGAATACCCGGGGGAGTGGAGGCTGGTAAGTACCAACTAATGTATACCATGAAACTGCCATGTACTGTCTGGCACAAGTACATTCATCTGCACCCCAATACCAAACACAGGTCTCACTGATTTAACATTCACCCCATCTGAATCATCACAAAGGTACACAACATCAACTGTGTTGTATGTGTCCAGGCAAGCAGCACTACAACTCCCACCAGCCACCCCTGTCCCACCTCTCAGAAGGAGGAGCACTACCCCCCACACAGAACAATGTGGCAGCCATTGTGTGCTTCACCCTCACCTAACAGGTAGGTAGCCATCTTTCCAGGGAGGTGTGTTTGGAATAGGGAGGCCTGCACTACAACTCCCACCAGGCCCCCTTGTCCCACAGCTGAGCAGGATGGACTACTCCCCCCACCCAGAACCATGTGGCAGCCATTGTGTGCCTCACCCTCACCTAACAGGTAGGTAGCCATCTTTCCAGGGAGGTGTGTTTGCAACAGGGAGGCCTGCACTACAACTCCCACCAGGCACACCCTGCCCCATCCCTCAGCAGGATGGAGCACTCCCTCCCACCCAGAAGCATGTCTCAGCCATTGTGTGCTTCACCCTCACCTAACAGGTAAGTAGCCATCTTTCCAGGGAGGTGGGTTTGGAATAGGGAGGCCTGCAATACAACTCCCACCAGGCCCCCTTGCCCCACAGCTGAGCAGGATGGACTACTCCCCCCACCCAGAACCATGTGGCAGCCATTGTGTGCTTCACCCTCACCTAACAGGTAGGTAGCCATCTTTCCAGGGAGGTGTGTTTGGAATCGGGAGGCCTGCACTACAACTCCCAACAGGCACACCCTGCCCCATCCCTCAGCAGGATGGAGCACTCCCTCCCACCCAAAAGCATGTGGTAGACATTGTATCACTACAAACAAACTGACAGGTAGGTATCCATCTTCCCAGGGAGGGCTGTTTGGGGGTGGGAGGCCTGCACCACAACTCCCACCAGCCACCCCTGTCCCACCTCTCAGAAGGAGGAGCAATGCCCCCCACCCAGAAGCATGTCTCAGCCATTGTGTGCTTCACCCTCACCTAACAGGTAGGTAGCCATCTTTCCAGGGAGGTGTGTTTGGAATAGGGAGGCCTGCACTCCAACTCCCACCAGCCACCCCTGTCACACCTCTCAGAAAGAGGAGCACTCCCCCACCCAGAAGCATGTGTCAGAAAGTTTACCTAAAAATGACAACTGGACAGGTAAGCAGACAGTGCATGCACCCCACCATTCCTCAACAAAAGCATTGAGCTAATGACAACACAAGGCCTCACATCACAACAAAATACACCCCAATAAAATAGCAATTGATAGTATGCAGACAGCTAAGCGTATGTAACTGTGACAGAAACAGAACTGTGACTCAACTAAACCCATGTGTAAGCAAATCAGGGACCATATATGCACTGCACCGAATGCTATCTGTAAATTCCATGGGTGCTGAGCATCAAGGACCATAGTAACAATAAACAGGCATGGTCTGTTGAACAATGAAATCCAAGCCCAGAACATTACAAAGGTATGCATGAGATAACAATGGTACAATGGCTAGTACATGTGCATATGTAACATCTGCCAGGAAGAGTAATCAGCAAAGATGCATCACATCAAGTTGTATAGCAGCCAGTTGTCAGATGACAACCTTTCAGTCTAATACTAAGAGCTTCACGTGGGGCATGGTATCCAATGACTTGTCACACCATGGAAAAAGATGTATGTACCTCCACATCATGTCATGACGCACATCACTGTGCAGACATACAATTTATGAAATACGTAACTGTGTGTTGCATTACATGTAAATAAGAGACATCAAACACAGCAAGCCTGATGGGTGTAAGTCAATGACTATGTACCCTCTGTTCCACAGGTGACCAACAACTGACTGCAGAGGACGACAACCTCAACCGGCAGAGCCAGTCTCCTCCCCCGAAACATGGACACTCTGATGCGGAGTCCCTGGATTCTTTGGATGAGGAGCTCCAAGACGGCCATCTGGTGTGCCAGGGAGCAACCGGTCACATGACCCCACTGCCCCCCCACCCTCAGCAACAACATCAACGCTGACCCCTGCTGGAACGACCTGTGCCGCCACACCACCACCACTACCACTGCTGCCTGCAACACTCGCCCTACCCCAGAGGATGCCCAGCCCACACCAACAACTGCGGAGGGCAGGGAGAGTAGGCGTGTGCCTAGAGTGGTGAGGCAACAGGTCAGTGATAGCAGGGCAGGTGGTAGGACAAGTGGGACTCCAACACCACAGGACACTGTGACCGAAGCCCTGACTAACATCACCAGAGTTGTTGGTGCCTATGAACACACACAGGCACAAATGGGCCAGGTCCACGAAGATGCCCTGGAGCTCCGTCTGCTGAAGTCCATGGACAACCATATGGGACAAATCGTGGACCTCATGGGCCAGTACGTGGCGGTACAGAGGGACAGGCCAGTGCCACATACCACACCTCCACCTCCCCCCATTGCCACGCAGGGTGACAGTTCATCATCCACCCCTGCGGGCACGGAGAGGGGTGACTTCTCAGACCCCACTGTCCCAGCAGACGATGCCCCCCCTGCCAAAAGAAGAAGGGGCCGTCCAAAGAAAAACTTGGGACTCACCCGTGGCAATTCACCTGCCAAACGCCAGTCAAAGAGCCAGCCATGATGGCAACACTCTTCACCCTGCCATTGACTTTGTACACTGTCCTCACCCACACTGCCATGGTAATGGCATCCGTCTGTTGAACTGTGTCACCACATCAATGTGGTGGCTACTCGATTGCCTCATCTACCATCACTGCCAACTCATTGATTCACCATTCACACTTATGTAAATATCCACTTCCCTCTCACATATACCCATTGAAACAACAATAACGCACCAATGTAGTTGTGTCTGCTCCATGTTTATCACAGTATGTGCAATGTTTACCATGGTTACAATGTCACAGGAGCATGGATTCTCTGTAGGCAAGGAGAGGCAGAAGGGACCTAGCAAAACACAACAGAACAAAAGTCACTAGTCAGGTGGTGGCATCACAGCCATCATACAACACATGTCATCAACGTACTCCAATATGCACACATTACAATGTGCAACAGTACCAACATAGACATCCTGTAGCTGTGCCAAACTACCCTGTACCCAACACATAGGCAGCCAGCACTGAGTCAACAACAGGATGCAGTCACAAAGATCACATAGACAATGGACCAGTTGTACATTGTCACTCACCTTCAAGTGAAGTAGCGGTTGATGAGCTGCTGACGCTGGTCGACACCTTCCTCCTCTCCACTATCCTCGTCACTGGACATTTGTGCGATTGCAGGTGGGGGCCTCGGCCGGTCATCATCCTCCAGGATCAGGGGGATTTCTTTCCATAAGGCCAGGTTGTGCAGCATGCAGCATGCTACCACTATCTGACACACCTTTTTGGGTGAGTACATGAGTGCCCCTCCTGTCCTGTCCAGGCAGCGAAATCTCGATTTTAGGAGACCAAAGGTTCGCTCCACCACCCGACGTGTTCTCCCATGGGCATTGTTGTAGCGGACTTCAGACTGTCCTAGGATTGCGTAGTGGGCTCAGCAACCAAGGTCTGTTGAGATATGCTGAGTCACCTAGGTGTGAAAAACACATACAGATTAAGTGATACAACTGTGGCAGAGGACAGCATGGCACACACAGCACACAACTTGACTCTGCCCACTCACCCACAATCCATGCCCGCTCCGGAAGTAGATTGGCCATCAACTGGGGCACAATGCTGTTGCGCATGATGTAGGAATCATGTGCAGAGCCGGGAAACTTGGCACAGACATGCGATATGATCATATCGGCCTGGCACACCACCTGCACATTGATGAAATGTGAATGTTTACAATTCCTATATATGTGTTCCCGTGCCTGTGGTGGAACCAGGCCAACATGTGTGCAGTCAATAGCACCTACAACATTAGGGATGTGACCAAGGGCATAAAAATCCGCCTTCACATCCGCCAAAGCCGCCCTCCTTGGAAAACGTATGTATCGGTCTTTGTATTGCATCATGGCCGACAGGAAATCCCATAGCACCATGCTGAAGGTGGGCTGAGACATCCCCCCTGCAATGCCCACCGTCTCTTGGAATGACCCACTAGCCAGGAAATGCAGTGCCGCCATCACCTTCGATTCAGTTGTTAATGCTGTTGGGTATGTCCTGCCAGCCCGCAGGTGTGGCTCAAACATGGCACACAGGTCTTGGATGTTTGTGCGGTCCAGACGGAATCTGCGTATTACGACATCATCCTCAATGTTAGCCAGCAGGGTGACTGGACAATACACATTAGGTCACCTCCTAGGTGAGATGAAAGGGGACACGTCATTGCAACAGAACATGAGATGTGCACAAATCCGTAGCTTTTGATTGACAGAGCAAACAATGACTGGCATCACAATGCAGCATACAGTGCAAGTCAAATGTTGTGACACCTTGAGAAAACATTGTTGTACACTTGTTCAGTATTCGCACAGTGAGAACAACCAACATGGAAACTGTCTCTGTGAATGCTAATAGTCACATTTCAAACTCTTGTGTAAACAGCCCTGACAGTATATGATACAGGACATGTGTGAAACAGAAACACTGCTGGCTTCCAAGTGGCTGCTGTACCTGCCACACATTCTTGTGCAATCATGACAGGGGACACATTAACGACACAATTTGTCTAGTTCTGAAGGACTCATTATGGAATTTGAGCCACTTCAAATCCACACAAGTTTAGAGACATTCACATACATATTCACAAGCCTGTGCTAATATCCACTGTCATCAGTAGACATGCCATACATGCTGGTAATCACAATTCAAAGTCAGTCAATGACTAATAATGAAAAGCATTTGCAGATTCTGTGTCGCCGTGGATCAAGACACAATGACACCACTGCACAATATCATCAACAAGCAGACAGATTGTCAATGTGGCACACAAAAAGTGGATAAGGTACGTGATCCAAAAGGACTGCAGACAAACGTTAATCTGCACTTAAGTTGCACTATGACATGCAGTATGAAGGTAGCACTGCCCAAACACACAACTGAAGTAACACAGTTGCCATGGAGCTAATCATCCAGCTGCTTGGAGACACAACAGTGCCACAAAAACAACCTACAACACCACCAGGACAAACCCACATCAGTATACCTACAAGTCAGGGCATGAATATACTGAGTACATAACAAAAACACAACAGCCTCATACACATAACACCAGCGGATGTCATTGCACAACACAGGTACTAAAGGACAAACATCAAAGGCATCCAGAGCCACATTCCCCACAGGCTGTCAGGACCAACACAGCGGACTATCAACATCCCTCCGCAGACAAAGATGCTGGCTGTGCATCACTTGTTGGCCTCTGGTACCTTCAAAACAACAAAAGTTAGAGTTGGATGAGTGTCACAGCCAGCCCTATCAAGGTATATCTCACCTGTCTTGGATGCCATCATTAGCTTGATTCAACAGCACCTTCAGTTCACCCACACTGCGCAGGAACAGCTTGTGCCCCAGAAAGGTTACTACGCCATAGCAGGCTTATCCACTCGTGTTGGTTCAAAATCACTGCACACGTGTCCTACTTGTGCACCCTGCAAACACTGCACACAATTACTGCAAATGAAAGCACACGCATCACATCAATGTGCAGCCAATTGTGGCACACCGTCTACTGTTCACAGATGCCATATCAAAGTTACCAGTCAGTGAGCACCATCACCACTTTTGGCTACACTCCATCATCCAAGCCAACAATCTTTATGTGAACAAGGTCAATGCATCTGTCCTTGGTGAGTACCAACGTAACACACCACACACATCAAATCCACTATCAACATAATCACAACTGTGGAAATATACATGTAACAAAATCACATATGACAGGCCGAACAACATGAGCACATACCAGACACAATGACACAAGTAATGGTGATAACCTTTGGCTGATATGGAGACAAAACATACCCAAAGGCATAGATACAAGTGAAAAATAATAAGGATGCACAGAATGCCAAGTGTGCCGGTGATGTAATTAACATCCTTGAGTATGTAGAGCACACACATGTCCATGTGGACATATACTGTTGGATTTGCTACTGTGAACAATAACATTACATGAAGGCTGTAATAGGTGTTACCAAACAGACAACAGTGTGACATATGTGGTGAGTAATGAAAATAATGCTGAAATGTTTGTAAAATCATGTAATGTATTGTGACATATTGTGTGAGATATGAATATGTGTGTAAATATTGGGATCAGATATGAAATTGGGGGTACGTTTTTATTGTCAGATATGAAATTGGGGCTAAAATGTGGAGACATATATGAAATTGGGGATACATTTGGGGGTCAGATATGAAATTGGGGCCAAAATGTGGTGACATATATGAAATTGGGGCTAAATTTGGTTGACAGATATGAAAATGTGTGTAAATGTGGGCTCAGATATGAAATTGTGTAGAAGTAATGTGCCCCATTAGTTCTTTCAGTGTGGCATGTGGTGTTAGATATGAAGTTAAGGCTGTCATTACTAATTATAGCCCATTTAAATTACATCCAGTGCCATGATATTTTGTAAGTGACCACTGTTCGAAGTACAGATATGACCCATGACGTTGACACAGCACGATGTGTCCATTGGTGCCTTAAACGTGCTCAAACAACACTATCACGCCCATAGTCAACAATGTCATGCAGCACCCTCACCGTAGCGAGCGCCTGGCACCAGCGGTGTGTCACCGCCAATGGCCCAAGACACACTCACTGTAGTGATAGGCATATACACATGATCAAATGGCGGTTGGCATGTCCCGCCACACAAATCATGGTCACTCATAGCAATGCATGCCACCCATATCGCCGAAACTACCGAATGGCACCAGCGGTGTGTCACCGCCATGGCCCAAGACACCATAGCGGGATTGATAGGCATATACACATGGCTAATGGCGGTTGGCATGCTCCAGCACCCAGATCCCGGTCACTCATAGCAATGCATGTGCCCGGAATCGCGGTAGCTACCGCCTGGCACCAGCGGTGTGTCACCGCCATGGCCCATGCATTGACAGCCAATTGGAAGCGCAATTGCGGTAGCCTGATGCAATTTTGAAAATCGCGGTAGGCGTGCTCCGCCACCGCGGGGCCGGTCATTGGATGCACTTGAAAGATGCACCACCGCAGTACCTCACGCCTGTCCCCTGCGGTGTGTCACCGCCATGGACCATGCCCTTCCAGCCAATGGGAAGCGCAATCGCGGTAGCCTGATGCAAGTTTGAAAATCGCGGAAGGCGTGCTCCACCACAGCGGGCCGGTCATTGGATGCACTTGAAAGATGCACCACCGTGGTACCGCACGCCTGTCCCCTGCGGTGTGTCACTGCCATGGACCATGCCCTTCCAGCCAATGGGAAGCGCAATCGTGGTAGCCTGATGCAAGTTTAAAAATCGCGGAAGGCGTGCTCCGCCACCGTGGGGCCGGTCATTGGATGCACTTGAAAGATGCACCACCGCTGTACCGCACGCCTGTCCCCTGCGGTGTGTCACCGCCATGGACCATGCCCTTCCAGCCAATGGGAAGCGCAATTGCAGTAGCCTGATGCAAGTTTGAAAATCGCTGTAGGCGTGCTCCGCCACCGCGGAGGCGGTCATTGGATGTATTTGAATGAGGCAGACCTGGAACACCAAATGCAGCAGCTTAGAACCACAGAAACGAGCCCTGGGGGCTATATATGTGTGTGAGAGAGCCACACATTTCCACAGCTCACTGAGCCTGCTGCCTGAGACCCCTCACCTGCTGCTGCCTCCAGGGACTGCTGCCTGAGACCCCTCACCTGCTGCTGCCTCCAGGGACTGCTGCCTGAGACCCCTCACCTGCTGCTGCCTCCAGGGACTGCTGCCTGAGACCCCTCACCTGCTGCTGCCTCCAGGGACTGCTGCCTGAGACCCCTCACCACCAACTGCCGCTGCTGCTGTCTCCTGCCCACAGTGATGTCGAGGACTGAGAAGATCCGTGCCACTCCCTTCACCACCGAGGAGCTGTAGGTCCTGGTGGACGAGGTGCTCACCCAGTATCCAAGGCTATATGGTGCGCCAAATGTCGTGGTAAGTATCTCAGAGTGTGAGTGAGAGTGCAGGGGGGGCACACATGAAGTTGATCTGCTGCAGTATGTGCGTGAGAGTGTGGGGTTGGGTCATGCACTGCCTAGCATGCTGTTTCCAGGGGAAGGTGTGTTTAGCCTATTCAACACGTTTCCCTGCCTGCACATCCAGATGTGAGGGAAATGTGATGTCTTGTCAGACATACAGTGAGGCTGCAACTTCTCAATTTATGAGTCAGGACAGTGATTGCCAGTCTGAATGTCTGTGTGTGTCCCTGATGTCCTTCACAGGCCCATCTGTGGCCTTAGCTAGGGTTGTTGTCCTGAGGGTAGTGATGGAATTGTTTCTGACTCAATATGTGCCTCATCTCTATTTCTGCACTATGCTCATGACCTCAATCCCCCAGGGTGACACTCTTGTTGGTCATTCACCTATGACACTACATTTCAACATTCTTGTGCCCAGACCCTTCCATCACCACCAGCATGTGCACATACTCGCATGTGTTGGCACTGTTTGTGTTTCAAAATAGTCCCTCCATTTAAAATATCAGATGCCCCACGTTGGACCTCTGTGTGACCCCAACTGGCCTGCACATTCACCGCCCAATCTGACAGTGACACAACACTGAATGTACAGAGTGTCAAATCTGTGCTTTTCCTCTTGACTCTCCATCAATGAGCCATTACAGACATGTAGATCGCACACGACAGGCCTTGTGATGAGGGTTTGCGTTTGTGAGGCCAGGTCCCTCAATGTGACCTCCATGACACAGTGTGGCAGTTTAAGGGCAAGTGCTTTGAGGGCTGCGCAGTGTTGGGCACAGTGAGTATTCACAGTAACATATGTAGTAATGTCCTCCGTGTCTTGGTATTCCCAAAAATTTGCAGTAGATGTGGTCAGCATACACATTTTTCTCTCTGCTGGCGTCCTACATGGCTGTGAGATGTGCATGTACTGTGTCCACCCTCATACCTGCATGCATTAATGTGTGTTTCCCACGTGATGATGTTTGAATGTCGCAGATTTGTTGTCTCTGCTAAAGTTATGGCTGAAGTTGGGTAGAGTCAGTGTCATGCTCCTGCCCTGGGAAATGGTGGTAGGTTACACTGATTATTGCACCCTCTTGTCTCCCATGTCTGCAGCTCAAAGTCAACCAGCGCAAGGCCGTGTGGAGGGCCATGGCATGCAAGGTGCGTACTCTGGGTGTCTCCAACCGACGGCGATCCCACTGTCACAAGAGGTGGGATCTCATCTGCCGGCTGAGCAGGAACGTGGCCGAGATGACACTGGGGCTGATCCCTCGGGCCGGCAGGTTGGCGCGGCGCAGCATGACACCACTAATGGCACGCATTTTTGCTGTGACACAGCCTGAACTGGATGCACGCCTGAAGGGGCATCAGCAGCAAGCTGGTGGTGAGTATTCTGTGAGTGTGACTTTGGCTGCATGTGCTCCAAGCCTGGTCCAGTGCAGGGCTGTGATGTTGCTAGTGTGATGCAATGGCATGTAAGTGGCCGCGGTGTTGGGTGCAGTTGTCATGCATTCCCCCTACATGTACCTTCCCATGTCATTGGTGTAATGGCCCTTGACTTCACATTTGTAGTTGTGGCCTTCTGGTATCATCTTCATTGGTGTTGTCACAGACATCCCATGTCAGGGTCCGGCAGAGTGCATAATCTGAGTGTGCCATCATCAATGTGTGCATTGCCTGACATCAGATTTGTGCTGACTACACATCTAGCACCAATGTGCAACTGTAGTTGTGCCCCAAGATACGACATGGTGGATGGCATGTGCTCATGGCCATTGTGGGCGTATATGTTGGAGTCTGTCTCTGTGTTGGACACTTCTGTTGGCTCAAGATGTGACAGTGGCAACATGTTGTGAGTAGAATCTTTTACCCCCTCAGGGCCCTAGGTGTGCACAGAGGGATATGTGTGTCTGGTTAGACGGAGCCACCAACAGGCTAATTGGCTGTGTGTTCATCACGTGGGTGAATTATGCCAAGTTTGCATTATGCCATGGTAATTTTGATGTTTGGATTTAGGTTGCACAATGTTACTGCCCATGGTGTTGTCCAACATGGATGATTGTTCATCATTAGTGATGCTTTCCTTGCAGATATTTGTATTCTTGATGCCAATGTACTGATCCTACCTCTCTATCTCTCTCATGCAGCATCTCACATGGGCACGGAAGGACAGGGGATGGACACCAGTGGTGAGGCATCAAGCACAACTGCTGCACACCAGCATAGTGACACGGATGTCACCAGCGCATCAGAGGGGGACCGTTGTCTTCTAGAGGACTCACAGCCAGAGACGCAGACCTCTACGTCATCTAACGACGGCGGTGACGCATCTATGTTTTCAGCCACAGGAAACGGGGACTCTGCCTCCTCGTCCACCACACAGCGTTCAGTGCTCACCCTCCGTGCTACTCCCACTGTTGCTGCCCGTGTTCGCACCACAAAAAAGGGAAGAGTGTCCTTCATCCCAGGCACCGCTGCCCCTGCCCCTGTCCCCCCTGCTGCCATCAGTGCTGAGTCTGTGGACCTTTTGCACCAGCTGTGTGTGGGTCAGACAGCTCTCCTCAATGCCTTCCTTGACCATGACAAAAAATTGGCACAGGTGGTGGCTGACATGGAGGGCGTTCATTCCGACGTGGGTGGGCTACACCGGACTGTACAGTCTCTGTCCTCTGCAGTCAAAGCAGCCATTCAACTTGCCCAATCCCATAGTCCTGCTCCAGTCCCTAGGCCCACCACCCTGCCAATGGCCACATCTGATGATTGTGACCACACACCCCAGACATCAAGGGAAAGATACAGCACACGCAGCACACGGCAGCAGCAGCCCAAGCAGTCCAGGGTGCAGACACCATCCCCACAGAAAGGTAAACCCACACCAGAGCGCAGAGGCAAAAGCCCTTCAGGCCACACCCAGGGCAAGGATGGCAAGAAGCAGGCCTCAGGCTCACATGCCTCAGAGGCATCCCCAGCCAAGGACTCACCTGTCCCAAAAGTGTCTCGCATAGACAAGCACACAGTTTCCGTGCCCAGTGACAAACAGGTGCCTGCTAAGAGTACACGTAAGAAGAGCTCCAAGGAAAGTTCACCCACAACATCAACTCCCATCCAGAGCCCTGTGAAGCAGGGAAAGGAGGCCATTGTAGGGGGGACACCTGGTAAACAGGTGATGCAGGGGCAGAGGCAATCTGGGGCCAAGCGTCCCGCAGAATCCAGCACGTCCCCAGAGGGAGGACCAGCATCTGCACATGATCCTGCTTTTGTGATGAGTGTGCCTGTTGTATACACCCCACTTGGCATTAATCCCAGGACAGGGAAGCCATTTCAAATCCCCAAGAAGCGGAAGGGCACCCCTCCAGGTTCTCCCACACACACTGGGTCTCATGCAAGCATGAGTCCACCTCCACGTGCCACCACCCCACCTGGTCCTAGCAGCCCTCAGGCTTCACACACCACTGATGGCTCTACCACACTTGGACCTAGCAGCCCTCAGGCTTCCCAGACCACTGATGGCTCTACCCCAGCTGGGCCTCTCTCTCCCCGAGCCAGTACCCCAACTGGCCCCGACAGACAGCCACCTCCCAGTCATACTGCCAGCCAAGTCTAAGTGTTAGTCCCCTCACACACATGTCTCTCCCACAGTGGTGCCATGGACTGACCATTTTTGTCACCCTGAGTGTGTTGCTGACCATGGCAGGGTACAGTACCACCCATTCCCAGTGCTGGATATCATGTACTCAGTCTGCACTTTTTACTGGCCCTTGGCCTTGTTGTTGACTGTTGTTCTAGACTTGCCTGTGCAGCTTTTCATGTACCTCACCTGCACTGTGTCCTGGCCACTGGCCTTGTTGTTGACTGATGTTCTAGACTTGCCTGTGCAGCTTCTCATGTACCTCACCTGCACTGTGTCCTGGCCACTGGCCTTGTTGTTGACTGATGTTCTAGACTTGCCTGTGCAGCTTCTCATGTACCTCACCTGCACTGTGTCCTGGCCACTGGCCTTGTTGTTGACTGATGTTCTAGACTTGCCTGTGCAGGATCTCATGTACCTCATCTGCACTTTGGACTGGTCACTGGCCTTGCTGTTCACTGCTGTTTGCCCCTTGCCTGTGCAGGATCTCATGTACCTCATCTGCACTTTGGACTGGTCACTGGCCTTGCTGTTCACTACTGTTTGCCCCTTGCCTGTGCAGGATGTCATGTACCTCATCTGCACTTTGGACTGGTCACTGGCCTTGCTGTTCACTGCTGTTTACCCCTTGCCTGTGCAGGATCTCATGTACCTCATCTGCACTTTGGACTGGTCACTGGCCTTGCTGTTCACTGCTGTTTGCCCCTTGCCTGTGCAGGATCTCATGTACCTCATCTGCACTTTAGACTGGTCACTGGCCTTGCTGTTCACTGCTATTTGCCCCTTGCCTGTGCAGGATCTCATGTACCTCATCTGCACTTTGGACTGGCCACTGGCCTTGCTCTTGTCTAAATTGTGCTGCATAACTGTGTAAAATGTAAATTAAAAAAATTACTCCTGTTGTCTGCCTTGTCAGTGTCCTTGCTAAATAAAGGGTTACTGTGTGGGTATGGTTTACTGTGACACATGCTCTATATGCCACTTCAACATTGCCATTGTCTTGTTTCCTCTGATCATGTTGTTTCAACTTTGGTGTCCCAGACTTGTGCATCTGTGTGTGTTGGCTTAGATGTAGGTGTGTTTGCTGTGGACAACTTCCTGGGTGTATTGTTGTCTGTGTGATGTTTAGATTGTTGTTGTGTGTGTTCATGGTGTGTCACTCATCTCTGTTTGTAACTGGTATGTCTGTTGTGCACACACTGCTTGGTGTGCATGCAGTGCAGTGAGTGTATGTTACCTTGTCCTTGCCTGGTGTGCACCCCCTGATGTTTAGCTGTTGTAGCATATTGATATATTTGCATGTGCATGTGTTGTGTCTGATGTGGCTGTGTGCAGTGTTTGTGTTGTGTTGTCTCATGCAGTTGACAGTTGCTCTTTGTGTGGTGTTCTATGTGCATGTCAGTGTGTGTGTTTTGTTGTTGTGTTTGATTCAGATGTGTGTTGCCATTGTGGTGTGCCTTACTTGTGTGTCTGTCACATGAACTGAGGTCTATTGTAGTTGCCGGGCTTGTTTTAGGTGCATCCTTGGTGTTTTCTCCTCTCATATTTGATGTGTCTCTTGTCATTCTTGTGCATATGCAGGCATGTGGTACACTATGACACCATTTTGAGTTGATGGGTGTGTGGTATGTCTGTCTGTGTGTGATTGTAGGCCCATTTCTCCCTGTTTGTCTCCATTATTGTTTTGTGTGGATGCACTTCTTATATGTGTTGTGGTATGTTGTCTGTGCATTTTTCCTGACTAATGAGGTTGTGTACTCCGGTTGTGTCTGTGCTCCCATTGAATTTCCACTGTTTAACTGCACAGGTCTTGTCTGTTATTGTAGTAGTTCTGTGTGTGTGTTTTGATTGTGTTCTGTGTTTGACTGTTGTTTTTGTGCGTACAGAGGTTCTGCCATCCCTGTGTGTGTGTGTGATGTTTGTGGATACCCCCAGGGGGTGTGTTTGCTTGTCAGTGTATTGACTGGACATTATTGGCAAGCTTCTGTGTGTTTGTCACTGGTATTGTGTGCTGCAGGTGTGATGGGTGTGGGGGTTGTGTGAAGGTTCATACTTGTATTTGACAGTCATGGAGTGTTGCAATGGGCCCTGTGTGTTGTGCTGCTGACATATTCCTGTGATGTATTTGGATACAGATGTGTGGCTGATCAGTGTTAGACTTCATACCCTTCCTTTCATCCCTGTGCCTATACATGGGTTGCCTTGCTGTCTCCCTGAGTTGTTGCAGTGAGGTGACTGTGGTTTGACTTCACTCGCTGTGACTGCCATGTGTGATTTGTTGGGCTGGGGTTGTTGTCATATGTTCCTTCCCTTGCATGTGATGTACACATGCTTGGTGTTCAGCTCCTTGCCATTCCATTTGTGTGCACCTCCCTTTAGGTTTCCTATTTGTTGTCCTCCATTGCTGCTAGCATGTGGTCTGTGTTTGTTGCTGTGTGTCAGTGTGGGGTATGTCTGTGTGACTTGGCAGGCTGTGTGTCCATTAGAGTGTTTGATCATTATCTGTGTGTGTTTGTTTTGTGCTTGGACTAGTTTACTTGCCATGAGTGTGGTGTTGTTGTGGTGTGTGGGTTCCCCTGGCCGTGTGCTTCTACGCTGTGTGTTACTCTGCAGCCACACCTGAAGAGGCTGTCTCCCTAGTTGTTTGTTGTGTGGTGCAGTGTGTGTGTTCACCTGGCTGGTTATTGGGCATGTGGGAGCACAGGAGGGTCACATGGCATGTCCCTTCATGTTGTGGGTGGGCCTAGTGTGTGGAGTCTGGAGGTGTTGCCCTGTGTACTTTGTGCACTGCCCATGCCTTGCGCTGGCCCTGCCTACTACATTGTGGGCATTTTTTAACGCGGATTCACCGCTGCGGTCATGTGAACTGAACATTATTTCGAGATCCCGGACATGGTGACCTGGATGAGGAGGGGTGAACTAGTGGCAGGTAGGACATGTGTGGCTACACCTGTGGTTGTGTTCCTGTCCCCACCAGGGTGTCTGGTGGGGACAGGAACCTTACATCAGCCATGGAGTTGTGGGTTGTGTTTGTGTGCAGAGTTGTGTGATCGCGTACCTGCGGCGGCGTCCGCCACGGTCCATTGCTTGCTGGAGGTGTATCATGTACAGCGCCGGGAAGACGTGTAGTGCCGGGTCCATGGCGGTCGGCTCCGGTATTCACTTTTGCGCTTGGCTGTGGTGCTTCCGCCTGCTCAGATTGGTTGGTTTCTCCGCTGCGGTGTGCCTGGCTGTTTGGCGCATCCTAATTTGTACGGCGGGAGGGACGTCATTCCGCACGGCGGTGGCTCTCGATTGGTTAACTCCGCAGCGGTGGCGGGAGCGTTTTGATGGCGGTTCACGTCGCACCGCGGAGGTCGGAAAATGGGCTGTGTTTGACCATTGTAATATGGCGGACGTGTGCACCGCTGCTCGGGGCGGAAAACAGCGTTTTCTCCCACCACCAGCATCGCGGAGGTGCATCCGCCAGTAATCGTAATGGTCCCCTTAGTTTGGTTTTTCAGAACATATTAGATTAAACTTTGTAATTTCTTCTACAAACTTCTCAGTAGTACTATCTTCCACCTCCTCTTCAACACCTACACTTATCAAACTCTCACTTTGTGTACACTCTTCTCCAGTACTGAAGTAACAAAACTGAAATCATCACAAACTTTTTTTACATCCGATACTGTGCCATGCAAAAGAGCAGTGTTTATTTCACTTAAAAATAATGCAGGACTTTTTCCATAGTACAATCTTCTTACTAACTTCCACATTGCAGAGTGATGTACTGCTAACATTCTCAAATGATGAAAAACACTTTGACACACTTTTCTAGAAAGACAAGCCGGAGAATGACCTTGCAAGCCAGTATTTCTTCTCACTTTACAAGGATCTAGTCCTTGCAACATCTTAATATTTTGTTTAATACTTTTTTGTATACTCTCTTAAGAAATTTCGTAAAATATCAATAGACTCCTGTCGTATCCTACAAATACTACTACAATCCCGTGTATACACTGGGGCTTGAGAATGTCTCCCTTGAACTTCTTAAGCTATCACTTCTTCCACATTTCTAGGAACCATCTTTTCTTTTTCAATTGCACAACCGTTCTTCACTTCATAAGCACGACCACTGGTATGAACTGCGTAAACTAATGTATTGTTTTGAAAATAGCTCTCTTCATTAAAAAAAGCTTCTGAACTAGAAGTGTGCTTCCATTCACCCCAAAAATGTTTACAAAAGTTAGTTCTGTTAATTAGTCTTTTCCTTTTACTTTTGTCCTTCATAGAATGCATTGGTTTATCTAATGTTCGCATTCTCTTTAAAACTAAAATGAACAATATTCTTTTCAATTCAAAAGCCTTTTCGACTATACTTTCAATCTGTTTTTTCTTTTTATAAAATGCAGATCTTCTTTTATAATTCTTGCCATCTTTCAATACCTTTTGTTTTACTCTACTTTTATACATATGTTTCCTTATATCATGATATTGTTTCATCCTTCTTTCAACATAGGTTGTTTTATCAGAACGTGATTTGTCCTCTTTTCATTTCATTCTTCTTCGTTCTAGAACTATTCTTTCTATTTTCCGCATTTTCAAAATTGTTTCCAGTTCTAAAAAGTCTTTTAACAAATACTTATGTTCTCTTACCACAAGACTTTTTCTTCACTGCCACATGTTGAAGTTTATCTAATTCCTGCTTTTGTCTCTCCCTTAAATAGTACTGTGTTCGTTGTTCTTTTTTCTTTTGCGATTTTTTTGTCATGGTGAATCTTTCTTAATAATAATGGAGAATATCTGAAAAAAAGAATTTTTAAAATAATTTAATATTATTAAAATAATTATATATAAAAGAGGTACAGAAAGAAGTAACAGGTGGTCAGAGTAACGCAAAAGTGGTGCATTAAGAGGGAAGAAGAGTACAGAAAAAGGAACGACGGATGCAGAAATTTAGAACAGAGGTACAGTAAGAAGCCAAAGCAGTGCAGAAAGAACCAACAGAGCTGCAGAAAGAGGTAAGAGGGGTACAGAAAAAGGCAAGTGAAGTTCAGAAAGAAGCAAAAGACGTGCAGAAAGAACCAACAGAGCTGGAAAATGAAGTAAGAGGAGTGCAGAAAGGAGTAGGAGAAATGCACAATGACGCACGAGGGGTACAGAAAGAGGAACAAAACTGCAGAAACAGGAAAAGGGGTGCATAAAGAAGCAAGTGAAGTGCAGAAAGAGGCAAGAGAGGTGCACAAAGAGGCAAGAGAGTTACAGAAAGAGGCAAGATAAGTGCACAAGAAACAAGAGAACTGCAGAAAGAGGCAATATGGATGCAGAAAGAAGCAAGACAGGTGCAGAAAGAAACAAAAGAAGTGCAGAAAGAAGGAATATAGGTGCAGAAAGATGCAAAAACAGTGCAGAGAGATGTAAGAGGGGTACAGAAAAAAACCAATGAGGTGCAAAAAGAGACAACAGATGCCTAGACACTAACTTAATGATTGCATCAGTGTAGCAGTAATGCCCGAGTGATTACAGCACTGCATATGTAACACCAGCATCATTGTACGACTGCATGGCGAGTACTTGGGTGTTTTTATAAGTGCATGAGAGTTCGGCCTATCCAAAAATAAAGCAGCACACTATTACATAGCTCAACTATAAGTGTCTCCATATTGTTAAAAGCACGGATACATATTTCTCTATGTTATCAAATCATCATGACATGTAAAGGAAATATGTATACAATATTTCTGAAATATGTTGAAACCTAGAAACTGAGACACGTAATAGATCTCACTAAGTAATTCCAACACTCAATGGGTGCTCCTTGGGTAATTGTATGAGTGCAAGGGGAGTCACTGGGTAAGTACAGGACAAGATGAAAAGTGACTGGCTAATTTCATGAGTGCAAACATACAGATTGAGTGCATGGATAAGTGAATAAATAGCACCTGAAGGCATAGATGAGTCATTGAGTACTGCCTAGGTGAATACATGAATGCAACAGAAAGGCATGAGTGATTCGACGACTGCAAGGGTAGTGTGTAGGTAATTACATGACTGCACAGCAACAGCCTACATGATTGCATAACTGTAGGGGTAGTACTTAACTAGACACTGAGTGATTCCATGCCTGCAAGGGTAATATCTGGGGGGATTACTGAAGTAGATAGCAAGTGAGTGGCGGATTTTATAAGTTCATGAGTACCACCTGGGTGATTACTGAACTACTAAGATACAGCCTGAGTGATTACAGGTGTGGAAAGGTAGTGACCGGGTGATTTTAAAAGTACATGACTACTGGCTGAGTGATTACATAAGTACAAGAAAAGTGCGTTTGTGATTGAAAGAGTACAAGGGGATTAAAGGACTACATAGATAACATCTCACTGATTGCATGACTACAGGGAGAATGTTTAGGGATTGACATGACTACATAATAAGTGACTGACTGATTTTATAAGTGCATGGGTACTTCTTGGGTGATTGCATGACTACTGAGGTAGAGCCTGAGTAAATAAAAGTGTGTGAAAGTACTGCATTGGTGATTTCATAACAGCATGACTACTGGCTGAGTGATTACATGAGTACAAAGGTAGTGCCTCCATAATTCAAGGACTGCAGCAGTAGTGTTTGGGTGTTTAAATAAGTACATGAGTAATACCTTAGTGATTGCATAACTACATAGATACTGTGTAAATAATTGCATCAGTGCAGCAGTAATGCCTGAGTGATTACAGCACTGCATATGTAACACCTGCATCATTGTAAGACTGCATGGCGAGTACTTGGGTGTTTTTATAAGTGCATGAGAGTTCGGCCTAGCCAAAAATAAAACAGCACACTATTACATAACTCAACTATAAGTGTCTCCATATTGTTAAAAGCACGCATACATATTTCTCTACGTTATCAAATCATCATGATATGTAAAAGAAATATGTATACAATATTTCTGAAATATGTTGAAACCTAGAAACCGAGACACGTAATAGATCTCACTAAGTAATTCCAACACTCAATGGGTGCTCCTTGGGTAATTGTATAAGTGAAAGGGTAGTCACTGGGTAAGTACAGGACAACATGAAAAGTGACTGGCTAATTTCATGACTGCAAACATAGACATTGAGTGTATTGATAAGTGTATAAATAGCACCTGAAGGCATAGATGAGTCATTGAGTACTGCCTAGGTGAATACATGAATGGAACAGAAAGGCATGGGTGATTCGACTACTGCAAGGGTAGTGTGTAGGTAATTACATGACTGCACAGCAACGGCCTGCATGATTGCATAACTGTAGGGGTAGTACCTAACTAGACTCTGAGGGGCAGATCTACAAGGACTGGCGCATCCCTGAAAATCAGCAGGGATGCGCCAGAATAGATGCGACATGCAATTTCCCCCTTGCGCCACCATGGATGCGTCGCATTTACAATGCAGCGCACCGTGGCGCAGGGAAAGTCAGATGCGTGTTGCATCTGATGGCGTAAGGGCGGCGCATTGCTGGAGTCGTGTTGCAAGCGCGACGCAACTCCAGCAATGCTCAGGGGGCGCCCATACCTAACGTGCTCAGGCGTAAGGATTTGTCGCAGCGGCCTCTGAAAAGTGACACTGTGAAATCTTGTAGATTTCATTGCGTCGCTTTTACAAGGCTTTTTCCGGGGGAACTCCCACCCTGCATACATTAAACCTGACGCATATATAAAACATATGAACATAGATATACAAGTAGAAACATAGTTAGGACAGAAATCCATACAAACCTTAAAACTTCACAGACTCCACCTCCTAATTTAATCCAACAGCTAGCATTATGCAGTATACTACAAATGTACATATCCACACAGTAAAACAAACTATCATAATCACTAATCCATATTCCAATATACATATAATACTATACAGAATCTTTTTCATACAACATTTAACTACAATAAAACAAACTACTATAAACATCTCTACATTTACTAATATATTTCAAACATCAAGGTTTTTGATTAATTATTTAACTAAAAAATAAAAAAAACACATAATACACCTCATAAATATATAACTCACCTTCCAAATTGATTTGTAGCATTTAAAATATCAGAAACTCATAAAAGAGGGGCTTCTTTAAATAATGAGGGGGGCCTCACGGGCCCCCCTAAGCCCCGGGGACCACCACCTCTCCGGGGCTTCTTCAAATAACGGAGGGGGGGCCTCGCGGGCCACCCCAAGCCCCGGGGACCACCACCTCCCTGGGGCTATGGATTACTATACACTGTAGCAGAAAACTCTACTTGTGAGCCAAATGGGCCATTTAATTTTGTTAAGAATGGTAGAACTGGAGGCAAACCTTCTAATGAACCTACATGTAAAGATGTCTTCCCTCCTTCTTTACCCTTCGATCAGAAGGCTGCCTTTTTAGTTGTATGGCACGGTTCATGTTTTCTCACTGCCCAATATTATACTGTGCCCAAAGTTATTGATTTTCTTATTGTGCCTTTAAAGTTATTATATACAAATCTTTTGGTCTCACTGCAAAAAGCACAACTGGATACTAGATGCAAAATTGCTGAGTAGAGATGAAGAAATACTCAAGAAAATATGAGTCCTGTTGCTTTATAAAGGGCAAGACATAGTGGTTTAAAACAGTCACTTTTATGACCACTGATACTCTGCTGAGTCAACACCAATATGTAGATAGTTTATACTCCCATTCTGGAGGAGGGAAAACCGCAAAACAATACACAATGGGGTATATTTACAAGCCCCTATTGCCACAGGAACGTCACTTTTTATGACATTCCTGTGGCAATAAACCCTTTGCCTTATTTACAAGGCGGCCTTAAGCCACTTAATGAGGCTTAATGCCGCCTTGTGAATAAGGCCCCTTTCACGCCTCACTTAGCTTGAAAGGGGCGTGCAATGGGTGTTGCAGTGGGCGTTCCGCCGCAACACCCATTGATTTTGATGCTGCCCTCCTGTTTACAAGGGTGGTGTAAATAGGAGGCAGCGCCAAAATTAAGACCAGGGAAAACCTGGTCTTAATATGGCCAAAAGAGGATAAATGCTTAATGTGGCTGAATTTTTGCTGTTTCTATGTGTGCTGCATTTTGAAGCACACATAGAAACAGCAAATCGCCATGAATGATTGTTTATGTGCAGAAAGGTGTTCCTTCCTGCAAATAAACAATCAGGTGTTCCTTCCTGCATATAAAAAATCATTCCCCCCACCACAGACACTCTTGCACTATGGTGCAAGGGTGCCTGCGTTGGCAATAGGCAGCTAGTTTTAGCGCCAGCACTAGGGGAAACGCAGGGGTGCGCCACATTCTTGTGAATATGGCGCATCCCTGCATTTTCAGAATGGTGGAGTGTGGCGTTAGCAATGTTTGCTTAACCCCACACTTCGCTATTCCCTTGTAAATATGCCCCAATGTGTTTACTCACCTCCCCTTCGGATTACGTCCTTGAACACCACCTACATCCACAGGATTAGAGCCACTGCAGAAGAAACGTAGCATCAAGAAACTTTCCTCTTAGACACAAAGGAAACAGGGTAGCTCTAACTGCCCTCAATGCTTGTTTTCTTTCAGTCTACCCACCTGTCATTGGTTTGCTACCCCGTGCGTAAATTCCTTATGAGTGCACTGCTCTCTAATGGCCTGTGCAAAAACCTCACAGGAGCTCAATACTCAAGCGGGGGGGCCTCTAATCGCCCTGCCATGCTCTCCCGTCCCTGGGTAGGCATGAGTAGCAGTAGAAAACAGAAGGCTTTAATTCTTGTAGCTCAGATAGCTGGAGGCATCTGGTGTAATAGAGACACCTTTCATGTGACTTCCTGTGGGCGGGCACAATCGTGGCAAGCAACCAAGGAGAGCCCCAGCAGAAATGTATAACTAATTTTAAATATTATTATAAGCCAATAAAAATAGTTTTATTTAACACTTGAAATCAAATTAAATATTAATTAACAAAACTCAACATTAAATAATTATTAATTAAAGTAATATAATCAATTTTATTTATTTATAAGTTTCATATAGTGCGAGAATGGCCCATGAGGGTAACAGAGCGCTTTACAATGCTCAAAGCAACATGTGAAAAAATAATAACATCATCGAGGACGGGACATGGTATGGGAGAATCCCCTACAGAGAACACCAAGGGAGAATCTTGTCCTGGAGAATAGTTCCTGCTTTCTACATCAGAAATGTGTTCATCAGGGGGGAGATGGGGACAGTAGAGCAGTGCATAAATTTGAACCTAATCATTGACAAATACACGATGGCTAAGGAAGAACACATTCATTTATGCTTTGCAGACCTAAGTTCGGCCTTTGACTGTGTAAACCATGCTAAATTGTGGGAAGCAATGATAGATATGGGTGCCCCTGATGATATTGTCTCCTTTTTATAACAATTATACGTGAGACTGACATCTAGAGTAAGGTATGGGAGGAAAGGAGAGTGCACCCCAAATTTCAAGGTGTCCAGGGGAATAACACAGGGTTGTGTTATCGCAACCCTTCTCTTCTCACTATACATCATTGGGATCGATAATACTCTCCAGAATCTAAATACTGATGTCCCGAAATAGGCTCACGACCGACCCCGCTGCTCTTGTATGCAGACAAGGCAGTTCTAATATCTAGAACTGCTAATGGACTACAAGAGCTGATTGAAGCCTTCGTCTCATACATGGAGCAGAAAGGCCTAAAATTAACTCTCACTAAAACGTTTGTGATGGTCTGTGGTAGAGGTAGGGCTAAGAAAAAGTCCCAATACATAAGGGACTACAAGCTAACAGAAGTCCAGAACTTCTTCTACCTAGGTATTTTATTCTCATTTAATAGTAACTGGGGTCCTCATTTACACCAGTCTAGACTTAAATGTATTAGAACCATGGAGGCGATTTTTAGATTTTGTAATAAGATAGGTAGCAAACCTATCCGTGATATGCTTAAAATATATGGCAGTAAATGTCTACCAGTAGCAACCTATGGCTAAGTAGTGTGGGGTAATGCCAACCTTAACACATTGCAATCTTGTGAAAATTATTTCTTTTGGCGTATGCTGGCAGTACCTAGAACTACCTCCACATATCTCTTGCATAAAGAGCTGGACGCACCATATGTGCGGACCTAATTCAAGTAAGAGCTTTGTGCTCCTGGCACAACATTTGGTGCAAGGAGGGACCAAAGTTCACAAGGAACATAATTAAGGATTGCTTAGCTTTGGAACATACTAACAAAATCCCATGGCTAACTTACATGGACAAGCTGTTAAAGAATATTGACAAAGATTTATCGGTAAAAAATTCTACAGATATCTTGCAATTTGGTAAAAGTGAAATTAAAAAATTGTACATGGAGAAACAAAGCCAAGACAGGGCTAGGAGAGTTGAGGAAAAAACAAGCGTATCGAGATACACGGTTAGCTTTGAGTCGACTGGTCTACCTAATTATTTGGTAAACGTTAGAAACACTCAGGACAGATTTTATATGACAAGACTGCGTTCGGGCACAGTCCATGTACGGGTGGCTTTTCCAAAACACGAAAAATGGCAGAAAATAGTTCATAAATATCGATGTGATGGGAAAACAATTCAGTCCACGATGCACTTAATGTTAATGAGAAAATGTTTTTACGGCCAATTTTTATTGCACAGAAATTATTTTTTTACAAGGATGCTATGACATTTATTTGTACCCTGGATAATGAATTAACCTGTCAAGCTGTTGCTGGTTTTATAAGCAGGGCTACAGAAAGAAGGAAATCCCTTGTACATTTAGACCATTTAGTCTATGAAGTTGATTGAAGGATGACCCTTGGCTGAATTTTTTTTTTTTAAATGGGATAACAAGGTGATCTGTATAAATGAAGTTTTAATTGTTACATCACACATTATACTATACTAATTTGATAGTAAGTTTTTAACTGTATGTACTTTCATGGATCAAAAAAGATTCGAATAAAGTTTTATGAGGATGATGGTGGTGTTCATCAGTATCCTTTTGACTTCCTTCTTGAATGAAGCAGCTGAAGGGTTTATTCTAAATTCAGGGGGTAGTGTGTCCCAGAATCTCGGTGCAATTCCTGAGAAGGCTTGGTTATATGTTTTCTTCTTATAAAATTTGGATTGTTTCAGCAGTAAGGAACTAGTGCGTCTGGATGCCCTACCCCCACCAGATAGCTCTAGTTTTTGTGCAAGGTATCAAGGCTTGTTGAAGTCGAGGGCTTTATGGGTCATGCAGGCAATTTTCAAATGAATCCATGCCTCATAATGAAGGCAGTTTAGTGATTTCCGGTCAGGAGTGATGTGATTGTTTCTTTTAGATCCTGTAATGAGTCTAGCAGCAGAGTTAAGAGAGGCCCCTAAGTGGTGTCAGGTTGGGTCTGGGTAGGCCGCATAGGGTTGCATTCCCATAGTCCAACCAGGGAATCACTAGGGCTTGAACAGCTGACTTGAAGTCATCCGGGCAGAAAGGGTCTTATTGTTCTTAGGATGTTCATGCAGAAGTTCACTCCTTTGGTAGCAGAGCTGATGTGCTCTTGCATGCTCAGATTCTTATCCAGCATTATTCCCAGCGATCTCGTTGACTCTATAATACGTGGTACGCAATTCAGAGCTGTTAGTTATTCAATCCATTCTGCGACGTTCGGTGAACGTTTGAGAGGGGCAATTCGGAGGAATTCTGTATTTAGAGCATTTAGTTTGAGGTGATTACCAGTCAGCCAGTTTTGTGTTTTTTGTAGGGTTGAATTTAGAGATCAAATATCTTTGGGGGAAGAGATTTTTAAGTACAGTTGGGTGTCATATGCATACATGTGATAGTGGATGTTCGATAAATTCAACAATTCAGTATGAGGTTTCATTAATTAATTAAAGAGAGTAGGTGAGAGTGAGGATACCTTAGGGACCCCTAAAGTGACCTGAGGTTGGATAGGGACATATTGACCTTGATTCTTTGAGTTATGTTGTGGAGAAAAAAGGCAAACCAGTTAAGAACGATCCCCGTAAGTCCCATCATACATTTGAGAAGGTCTAGTAAGCTGCCATGTTTGATCTTATCGAAGGCTGACGAGAGGTCAAGAAGGATAGGAAGGCAGGATTCGTTCTGATCTAACATTTTTAGCACATCATCAACTATGCGTGTGAGCTCCGATACAGAGCTGTGGCTATGGCGGAAGCCGGATTGGAATTGATCCAAAAGACTGAATTAGTCAATGTGGCTGAACAGTTGTACATGTACACATCTCTCAAGGAGCTTTGCTAGTGTCCGGATCATAGAGATTGGGCGGACGTTGTTTAGGTCTGAGAGGTCTGCAGTCATTTCTTTTAAAATCGGGGTAACCTGCCCAGCTTTATGGCAATCAGGAATCAATCCTTGAAGTAGTGAGGCATTAACTATTTTAGTACGGAGAGGGAGTAAGGACATTTTGATCTCATTGAAGAAATTCATTGGTAGAGCTCACTAAAGTGGTTTAAGGGTTCATGTGCTCATAGGATTTTGAGAATGGCGCTTTCAACAAAAGTTTTTAATATGCTCCATGTAGCATTGTTTTTGTGAGTGAGAGCTGAGAGCTGAGAGACCAGGTGTCTCAGCACTCTGGAGTGTGAGGGTGCTGCAAATAGGTGTGAGAGGAAGGTGCTCCATAGCTGACCTCAGGTCATGTTTGATCTTTCTTGTCTTTTCTATGAAGAAGGAGGCAAAATCCTCACAATTTGGCTGTGTATTATAACCTGTGAGGGAAGTGTGGGGTTGGTTATTGGATTGTAGATTGACCAGTTCGAAAAGTTTTTCAGGACGAGTTCTAGCTTTATCTAATTAGCTTCTGAAGAAATCCATATTCAAGCTTTTGATGCGTTTGTTGTAGATGCTCCTCAATGATCTCAGGAGTTTAAGGTTTTTGAGGGAGAGTGAGGATCTCCATGCTCATTCAGCTAGTCTAAGCTTTTGTCTTTCTGTTTCAAGGCTGCCATTAAACAAAGGTTTGGAGTCTTTGGTGTACATTCTTTTTAAATGCAAAGGTACTGTTGAATTTAAGATGTTCATCATGGAGTTGTTGTAGTGGTTTGTGAGGTCATGGGCATCTGCCATATCAAAGTGAGGTGTCAAGATTGTTTTGCTGCAGGATGTCAGATCGATCCAGTTAATGTTCTGCATGTTCCTAGTCCATTGTTTGGGTTTCTTTAGTTGGGCCTTTCTTATCTTTTGTTTCACTGATTCTGAGATGAGGAAAGTGATGCAGTGATGATCTGTCTAGTCACAGGGGATGATATATTCCAATTGGATTATATCACTCTTGGCAAAGATAAGGTCCAAGGTCGCACCCAAGTTATGTGTAGGACTGTTGAAAAATTGAGTTAGGTTGAGGTCAGCTAGGAAGGATTTGAGACTGTTAATTGCTGAGTCATTAGGGTCATTCCAATGGAGGTTGAAATCTCCAAGGAGGATGTGGGTGTCCTGTTGTCCTGCATTGGTAGAAATGGTTTCCATTATTTCTTCTATAAATGTGATGTTCTCACCTGGTACGTGGTAGATCGTGTGCAGTTTGCACAATGCACTGTTGTTGCTCCCAATGTCAATGCATAGGTATTCGCATGAGGATTTTATGTGACTGTTTCACTGTGAGATTGCTTCAGAGTATGCGAGCAATACCTCTGCCAGGTCTGCTTTATCTATTTAACCTAGTGATGCTGTGATTAGGTGGCACTAGTTGGTCACGGGTAGGTGTGGAGGCATCATTTAGCCATATTTCGGTCATGATTAATATGTGTAGCTCGTGTGTAAGGATGAGGTCCACTATGTCTGCCGCATGTTTCACTGCCAATTTGCAATTGAGTAGCATGCATTTCAGGTGTGATTTGGTGTCAGCCGAGGCTGACTGCGTGATGGGCACTTGTTTAAGATTCAATATGTTTATGGCTCTGGGGTTGTGCCTAGTATCTCTGCGTGGGTTTGTAGAAACTGTTTGGATTCAGGCCACATCAACTCTGTTTGCAGTGTAAGTAGAATTATATGAGAGAAGGAGGGAGTGAAGTGCCTATCAGAAAGGGGATCCTTTAGTCTGAGGGGACAAGAATAGGCATTTGGGTAGGGAATTGTTCACCATCTCAGGTGGGGGAATGCCAAGACAGTTGAGATCCCGTTGTCTATTTGGTGTGGTTTAGTTCTAGTGCGGTAATTACTATCTTGGTTGTGGTTGTGTCTATTCCTCTCAGGAGTTGTGTTGTTCCCTCTGTTTTTTGCCAACTTTGAGGTGATTCTTATAAGGCTTTTTATATCTGCCTTTAGTAGTTAAAGGTCCAGTGCCCTCTTGTTTAGTCTGTCCTCAAGAGATGCATGAGAGCAGGTGGGTGGGGATTGAGTAAGTAAGCCAGGAGATAGGGGGTGATCATGCCTGTGGTGGTAGTGTGCAACTGACCTGAGAGGACCAGCAGAGTAGAGGTAGGGTTATAGATAGGTTGGACTTGTGAGGCGTTGAGACAGAGCGCAGATGAGCTGGTTAATTGGGAGTGCTTGGGTCTTCTGGTGTGGGGTATTGTTCATATTGGGGTTTCCAGGACTCACATGGGCATTCGTTTGGGTCACGCGTATTCCTTCAGCACATTAGAAGTATCCACTGTATCCACTGTATCCACTCAGCAGACCAGTAGATAGTTATTGTGAGATGGTTGTTTTCATGGATGTGTATCTCTGCGAGCACTCCTCTAGAGGTGTAATAAGGGCTTATTCTAGGTTGTTGATTCAGGGATAGGCTCTAGGTTCCTTATGTGTTGGTTGAGTGTTGTTGTTGTGTGTGTTGTACACCATGGGGGAGCAGAGGAGGGGAGGGGAGTAGGTCTAGAGGCGGCTAGTGCATGAGGGGACAGTATTGGGCTTTCCTGAGGGACATCTGAGGAGACAAAGGAGCATTGAGCAGTGGCCTGATCATTATTGGTTATAATGTTTTGATGATAGTGAAGGTTTCATTAAACATTTCTAGGTTAACATCTGAGGCCTGTATGAGGATACTTCTGTTAGTGTATAGGGTGATGGTTGTGTCAGCTCTATAAGCAAGAGGGGGGCTACTGAGAGTTTGAGCCCATGCAGAACTTTCCTGGATGCCAAGATCAGGAGATGGGAGAGCAAGACTTTCCTCCATTGTACTCTTCTTCTTGTGTAGAATATAAGATTGCTAATTATAGCTCCTTTATTAGCGCAGAAGTAAGGATCCAAAATTAGTGTTTCTGGGTGAGATTTGAGAAATCTGTGTTTTAGGTTCTTGTATGCATTTTTAGATCGATTAGGAGGGTATTTAAGTCTAAAGGCATTGTAGCCAACCTGTTCTAAAATATTGTCACATGCACTATTGGGGTTAGTCTCCATGTATGAGTGACCAGGCTAAAAACAATAGGATGGACAAGGCTTAAAGGGACTGATTTCAAAATGCCAATATCGTGCTCTTATGTTTTCCTTGTGTCTAAGCAGAGTCCACCTGGATTCGGGGTTGATGATGGTTCAGCTGCAGAATAATTTCAGTAAAAACAGCATCCCGAATAGTGGGCTAACAATCGTCCTGGTAATTGACTGTACCACCCGCATCCCGGGCAGTGGGAAATGCAAATGAAAGCTCACCAACTGATATGGTGTGTGTAGGTAAAGAAAAGAGGGACTGTCCCATTACCCAAAGGCAATCGGGTCCTCAGGAATTGCATCTACATGCTTGTAGTCAAAAAAGCTTTTGGAGGTACTTTAAGTTGCATAGGGGATCATCCTCTAAACCCTTACAAAATGGCTACTTCTTTAGCTACTAGTGGAAGTCATACTAAAGATGGTAGTCCTTCTTTAGTTTCTATGAACGTTATTACATCAGTCTTACCTCTGTTTTGGAAAGATTGTAAGAGGAGCACCATCTTGTAGTTAAGTCCTCAAGGCATAGCAGGGGAGGCAACTCAAAATGGATGGCTCATCACCCTCTCCCACAATGACTCCATGCATCCAAGTGCTCCAGCCACCGAGGAGCCACCGAGTATTGATTAGGGCTCATGCAGCTAAAGAGAGTAGTGCCTATCCTCCCAAACAAGCACTGGTCCTCATGGTGACACAGTCAGCATCCTTCTTGGGAGGTGTCCCCAATAAAATGAGAGTGCAGCAAACTCTGCCCGGTTCCTGCACTACGAACACAAAACCGACCCTTCCAAGAAAGTCCAGAGGGCAAAGTGCTGCAAAAGGTAGCCAGGGCAGGCCACTCCACTCAAGCGGCTTCTGAGTTGGTGGCAACCCAAGAGACAAGGGCATTGTGTTGTGAACCGGCAATGGGCGCATCAAGGTATGAAAAGAATTTGGGATTCATGGGCAGATGGATGGGGGCTCTGGAGGCAGGACATGGCCAGGACATGGCACTCACTCTTATTGTCTGGCCTCTGTAATCTGTCAGTGCGGCACCAAGCAGATCATCTTCTAGCCTCAAGCGAGGGTGGTAGGCTGATCATTCCTTGCCGCCGGCTACAGACATGTTTGGTTTAGATAGAAGGAGGCATAAGCTCGCTCCTCCTGCTATATGAGTCCATGGTCCTCAGTTGCTCGCCGGAAGCTTTCTTGTGATGATATCTCAGGCGACGACGCAACTGTCCTTCATTGCTGTATAGATTCACTTCTTTGTTGTTGTTGCTGCTATACAGTTCTCAATTCTCTTTTCCAACATCTTGAATCCAGATGTGGCAACTTGGGTATTTACACCACTTAGTGATCCCTGGCCGGGAGCTGCCTCTTTGAGGTATGAATGTCTGTCGGCTATTAAAAAAAAAGAAAATATATATATAAAGAAAAAGTTGAAAAAATAAAAGCATACCATATTGAATGCCAATTAAATTAAGAATTACTATAGACACAGTTTAAAAACATAGCAGAGTTTGTACCATGCAATGGCTTAATTTACAAATCTCACTCCATCCCAATAAACAGTAGGGTCAAGTATTGGTCTTTGGAATGATGTGATTCACTATACCACTCCAGTCTATGCAAGAGTAGGGGAAGTGTTGGATCCAGAGATGTAACATTTACTATTCCCACTCCACTCTAAGCAAAATTAGGCAAAACGTTAAACCCTGGAATGGTTTAATTTACCATTGCCCCTCCAGTCTAAACAACAGTAAAGAAAGAGTTGGACTTTGGAGAGGTTAGATTTACTATTCCCATTCCAGTCCAAATAACAATAGGGAAAGCGTTGGACACCTGAGGGGCTAGATTTACTATTCCCACTTCAGTCTAAGCAACATGAAAAAAAGTTTGAGGCTTTGGAAATCTCACAAATAGCATTTCACATCCTAATCAGTTTATACAAAACATGTAACAACTTACTGTCAGAAAAAAATCATATTGTAAAAGCAAATTACATGTTATGTAGTATAACAAAAACGTACTAAACTTTTAAATACATTCTACTTCCCTGACTACAAAAAACAAACAGTAAGTGCCAAATGAATCTCAAATAATAATTCCAACTTCATTGTTTGTAACAAGTTAAAATTAAAAAAAACTTTGAAATACAGTAACTTAAAAACAAATTATTCAAACATTATTATTAAAACACTTAAAAAAGAATAAATGAAATCAATTAAATATTATTAACAATAATTTAAAAAATATTTTTACTTTTAAAATTCGAGAACTATTTCCTAGTCCCTACAAAACCAACAACCTGCTACTAAAATCTGATTTGCTTATATTAACAATTACATATACTGTACATTTATAAACAAATAAATAAAACAAAACAATGTACATGAATAATATTACATTAGCAAATGTAACAAGTAAATGTTAATTACCACAAATTTACATTTAAATACAGACATGAAAGATAAATGTTTTTCTGTCTGTATAAATCTGCAATAATCAATAGATTGAAAAACAGGGAGCCTTATTTAAAAAATTATTATCTTCCACCATACTATTGCCTTACAAACCCAACCACCAGCTAATAAAAACAATATAATTAAGCAAACAAATGTAATTTAAATGGCCATTGAAAATAACATATGAAACTTAAATGCATAAAATAACTAATAAGCAATAAATATAAAACACAATGCATAATTAATCAATAAAATATTTAATTTACAGTACACAATTAATTAACAATAAAATAAAATTAATTATCATTTAATTTACTTCCCACCCTATTCCCCTACAAGCTCAACAACCCACTAATACAGCTACTACATTATATACAATTTTTACAACTATGTTTAAAAAAAAATAAAAAAAATTATTTGAAAACATAGGGGCACATTACGATGACGGGCGGACAAAGTCCGCCCGCCACCGTAGCGGTGAATGGGACCGTCCGCCATAGGAGCGGTGGTCCCGCCGCGAGTATTAGGATGCCACGGTGGCAGTGGCATCCCCTATTCCCAACATTGTGGCGGGCGGTGTTCACGGCACCGCCCGCCACAATGCTGGGAATGCACGTTGTGCATTGGCATGCACAAGGTGACAGGCACCACGCGGTGCCTGTCACCTTGTCCATGCCAATGCAGGGGGGTTGCCACCATGGAAAGGCTGCTCTCCGCAACCATCCTAATATGGATGGCGGTGTCTTGCAGACATATGGATGGCGGTGTCTTGCGGAGGGGAATAGCGAGTGGATCGCCACCGCCATACGGGCGGTGGCGATCCGCCCGTCATCGTAATGACCCCCATGGTTCTTACAAAAAAATATATATTCTTGACAACGATATTCAGTGACAGGATATTTTCATATTAACAATAGGTGTCACAATATTAAAAAGATAATGCTATCTCCACATCAATGATAAAATAAATACTATTATTAAACATCATCCTTACATTCCTTCTGACTGGATAAGTACTGTACCTTTTCAAAGACCCGAACATGGATTCCACCTGTCTTCTAATTACCACCCATTCATATACCTACAAAACCTTGAGAAATATTAAGAAAAGCGAATGCCAGCAAGCTATGTGAGAAGTTCAAGTTTACCCCCCCCAAAAAAAAACAGACCTAGCAGTCCAGTTTCAGACCATGTTGCAGCACAGAAGCAGCAACCAACAAAGTCATCTATAAAGCCCCATAGATAACAGGCAGTGGTGATCCTTGACACCTGTTCCTAGCAATCCTTTCAAAGTATTCAACACTGCTGAGCACCAAACCCAGCCTGGCACAGCTGTTTCGTAGCTATTCCTGCAGATCCACACCTATCCCTCTGTAATGCACCATTATTATGCAAAGTGCTAGGCTCTCAGCAGTAAGATCCTCCCTCAAAATTAAATCCCTATAAGACCTTTTGACATATGTGGAAATCAACAATAACAATATGTTACAACTAAAGGCCATGATATTAACTGGATGAAGAATGGATGTAGCCCTGCCTCGCAACGATCCAGAGCATAAAGATGTTGGGCCTGTCGAGGCGATGCTGACTAATGCCAGCAAACAAACACCAGGCCCAATGTTGGCAAAGCAAGGTTACCCCAGGAAATTGGTCTCCATGAATTATCAGCAATGTGAATTCACTGTGGAAATATCCTTCGTTTTAAAAGTAACAACAGTAAAAAAACAATTTCCTGATCTGAAATGGGAAACCATTTCTGCCAGAGGAGAGCTTCAGGAGAGCTGTACAGATACTAATTCTTTTGCTTTGCTTCCCGCCAGTAATGGATCACTGATACAATATCGACTCCTAAAGCCTCGACCTACAAAACTATTGCGGAAAAAATATCTTAGACAAAAATATCGACACCCTATACTTAAACAATAAATTACACAAACATCGATAAAAATATATCGTCTATAAAAATATCGATGATAAAAATATCAACAACAAAAATATAGTTTACAAAAATATTGATAACATTAAAATAAAATGAAACACACCAAAAATATCGATATTAACAATATCGACTACACAAATATCGATAAAATACATATAAACTATATCGAAAATAACATTTAAAGTTAAAAAATACTATTTACAGTTATATAATTAAATTACATATCCCAATTACTTAAAATAAACTATAACAAGATATATAAAAATAATAAATTATTTAAAACAAATACTATCATAATACTAACACAAATAAATAAATACATTAACAATACAACAATAAATAAATATCCAATGAACCGAAAATTAACTAAAATTAATATATATCAACTATAAATAATGTAATTACATTTATTTACAAATATATTTAAATAACAACATTAAATAACATAAATACAAACATTGAATAAACATTATATATATTAAACTAATTAAATGTAACTGCTAAAAAATTTAAAAAAGGTATCTAAATTGAAACTAAACAAACACAAACCAATAGAAAACGTTAACTAATTAAACACTATAAAACAAGGAATTAATTAACACAATTTTACTGTATATCGGCCAAACAAGGAAAAAGAGCGTTACTTTGCGAGAGAGAGAACAGAGAAGAAAGAAGAACAACATAAACAACTATATTGACATTTCTACAACACAGGTTAAGGACAAAACTTTATATTAAAATATAAATAATACACTTTTTTAAATTTAATTAAGTAAAATCATTACATCAACAACAGAGGAAAATTAGAGAAATGCCCGGTGCTAGTTCCCAGATCCCTGTTTTCCTTTCAGGGAATAGTCACACATTAGGTTATGCACTGAGAAAAACACACTCTTATAAATTCTTCTATTATCGTCTGTCCTTGTTCACACACAAAACAAGTTGTCTTCAACTTTGGTAGAAGTAACATTTGAAGTACATCATATGCTTGATCACAAAATTCTCTTCACGCAGTAGTAGTACAGAACAGCCAAGCCAACTCGTGTTTCGCGAAATAATTAATTAATTCAGTTACTGACTGGTGTTTGTATCGATGGGAGGCTATAGCCATTTTTCCTGATATTGGAAGTCTATATTATACAGTGCATATTGCCAGGGTGAATCTGGGATCACTTTATCAAGAGTTGAGAAGACTATTAGTATGAAGGAACTGAAATTGTGAAACCCTGAAGTAGCGAATTAATTTAGCTTGGCTGTTCTGTACCACTACTGTGTGAAGAGGATTTTGTGATCAAGCATATGATGTACTTCAAATGGTACAATTCTACCAAAGTTGAAGACAACTTGTTTCGTGTCTGAACAAGGATGGACGATAATAAAATAATTTTGCATGGACACTTAAGATGCAAAGACTGTGTTTTTCTCAGTGCATAACCTAAAATCATTACATGTATTTCTTTAAATATCACAAATTAAACTTCATTACAAATAGACCTAGAAAATACAGGACAAAGATTTTCGTGCCCACAATATTTAACTCAACATCATTAAAAATATAACAAAGTAAATATAGAACTTAACCTGGAAAGAAATTAAATTATTTTGATTTTTAAAACGTAATAAAAGTACAAAACATAGCTAACAAATACTTTTCTTTTTACAGCTGCCACAAAATTCTACTAAACATCAACATCAACAAAAACCACTTCATCTACGAAAAATAGTAAGTATATAATTTGTAGTACAAAATGTTTTAAAATAAAGACAAATTAGCACATGCATCAAGCTTATTACCAGTCACAAACAAGCCGATTCTCAAAATAGCCTCATTTACGACCCATAAAAGTACTTTTAAAATACATCAATTCAAAACGCAATAGCAAAATAGGTACTATTAAACTGCAAATAGTTTCTAATTCATTCCTATCGCCCTCTATACCCTTAGGAATTAATAACAAAATATTCTACTCCCTATTATATATTGTGTATAAATATCAATTTATTTAGCAATTCCTACATACATTAAAAATTGCAACTCTTAAATAGCAATTCCTTAAAAATCGCTATTAAAGATTCGCAATTCTTTTGCTTCATACATGTGTTCATAAATTATGAAAATAATCTAATAAACTAAAAATATAACCTTTTCTCTTTTATTTCACTGCTTACACTTCACTACGATATAGAACGTAGTGGTCCCAGCACTATTACATCCAAACAGTGTAGAAACTAAAAATATATACAATTATATTCACAACAATAAATCAAAAATTACGAATCAATAGTGTAAACAGTGTTATTTAATCACACTGAACACAAAATACAGATTTAGAAAAACACATTATAAACCATCATTGATGTGCCCAAATGGGTAAGGAGGGGAAAGGGCAGTGACTTAAGTGAGGCAGTGAGGTAAGTGAAAGACACTACTAGTGGATATTGCAATCAAATTGGTAGGCATATTATTCAAAGCCACACATTTCTTTATCAAAAGGGAAACAAATTGATTCGTAATTTTAGATTTATTGTTGTGAATATAATTGTATATATTTTTAGTTTCTACACTGTTCGGATGTAATAGTGCTGGGACCACTACGTTCTATATCGTCTTACACCCAGGTCCCAGTGATTTTGGGTATACCCTTATCTTTAATGCTTTATGAGCAGGTGCATGCCTGCGAGGTATTCTTTGTGATACTTTCCACGCTTTGAAAATGGTAGAGAGAGAGACTCTGTCATACACGGAGGAGTACATTAATCAGTTGATAGAGGATCGTGCCAACCAATTTCTTTCTTTTGATACGCCTAACATTGACTTTACACTTAATGATAAAATCGCACGACTAGAACGCCTTGAGAAGAAACTTATCCGCACTCGCCTTCACGGACATTTGCTTACTAAGTATCTGCAGTCCAATATAATACCCATTGGATTACAGATTAAAAACGAACCAGCGATATTCATCGATATACCAAAATTCAAGGAAGGCTTCAATTTTGCTGCCAACAACGCCTCTCAACATTGGATGGTACTGGGAGTGGAGACTGCAGCAGAGCAAGTTCAAATACTTATTGGGGAGATTGCAACCCTTAAACAGGAAATCACAGGTGACTTAACACTGACCAATGCTAAAGAAGCCTTAGAGAATTTGGGTAAATCGTTAAAGGATTTCGAAACAACAACTCAGAATATGAAGCTTGAGAAACTGTCTAAGGACATCCGTTTCTACGATAAGAAAGGCACCTACCCGTACCTTAACGAAGACTACTATAAACAGGATACTCAAGGACGGTTTGTAGGCCGAGGCAGAGGTAGCTATAGGGGGAGAAGGAACTATACCACATTTTCAGATTCATCGGTTAGTTCTGACAGTGACAACGAACAACCAGGACCCAGCTCCGACCAGAGGTATTGGGAGAACTGGTATCCACCACAAGGTTACTTTCCTTTTTTAGGCGAGGGCCAATGGAGACCCCCCAGAGGACGGGGAAATTGGCAAAGGGGCCCTCCGAGAGGCCATCAGCCCATCAATGTGAACTGGGAGAGAGGCTGGGGCGGTGTTCCCAAGCAGGTTAGTTTCCAACCGGAGAGTCATGGGGAAATTTCAACACGACGCAAGGTGTACAGATGGTAGGAGTAAACAACAACCCAGTGGCAGAAGTACCAACTGGAAGATCCCGGAGCAATACCGATGCGTCACAAGGTGTACAGATGTTAGAAACTAACATTAATCCAGTGGTCAACATTTCATCCTACACTCTGAAGGATGAGGAACAGAAAATACTTTCTAAAGGCTTGTCCTTTGTACCAACTGCCTACCCCAATACTTTTAATATCAGGACTGAATTGCACAGTTTCTTCCGTAAGATTCGCCTTAGGTATTTCTTCAAAGATTCTACAACATCGCCATCGAAGTCATTGATGGGATTAAGGGTCCCTTCCACCTTCGTCCCACCTGCTAATGCCATGACCCATAGAATCTTGGCATATGAAAATATGGTATTGAGTGATGTGATGAAAGTACTTTCCACACATAAATATACCTTTCCAAATACCAGCCAGTTGGAGAGAGCAGCCCTCCTGAATCAGAGGAATAACAAGGATATTGTTATTAAATCCGCTGACAAGGGTGGTGCGATCGTGGTACAGGATACAATGGCATACAACATGGAAATCATGAGACAACTCCAGGATGGTATTAGCTACTCGCTATTAAGATCGGACCCTACAAGGGAGCTGGCGGAGGAAATCCTGTGTATAACGTCAGAAGCCCAAGAACAAGGATTTTTGAGTAAACTCGAGTTTGATTACATCAATCAGAAACATCCACGGCTGCCCACAATCTATACCTTACCTAAGATTCATAAGGACATGCAGACTCCTCCAGGCCGCCCAATTGTTTTGGGGTGTGGTTCACTACTAGAACCCCTATGCAAATACATAGATTTCTTTTTAAAACCAATTGCTGAGAACACTGAAGCATATTTAAGAGATACTATGCAAACAATCACCCTGATAGACCAACTACCTTTTAATCCGAATGATCAACTTCTTGTGACTTGTGATATTGTATCCCTGTACACGAGTATCCCACAAGAACCAGCTTTAGAAGCAATGAAGGATGCCTTGGATAAACGACCAGCCCCTATGGCAGTTCCCACGGAATTCATCATCTCTCTGCTGACCATAGCAATGAAGAAGAACTACTTCATTTTTCAAGGGTGCTATTACGTACAAACAAAGGGTGTAGCAATGGGAGCAGCCTTTGCCCCGGATCTAGCCATCATTTATATGGATGCTTTTGAGAGATCATTCATATTCAACAACAACCCTTTTAACCAGCAGGTGAGTTTGTGGAAACGGTATATTGACGATATACTGATTATCTGGAAAGGAGATACAACTGAGCTGGGCCAATTTCATAACTGGCTCAATCGATGTGACCAGGATATAAAATTCACGATACAATCAGACACCAAGGAGATAGCTTTCCTGGACATAAAAATCTGTTGTGAAGATAATAAGCTCTACACTACATTGTATCGCAAACCGGAGGAACAAAACTCCCTGTTGAGGTACAATAGCCATCACCCACGGGGTTTGCGAGACAACCTCCTGGTGGGCCAATTTCTAAGGATCCGCAGGAATTGTACAAAGAGGACAGACTACATGGTTGAGTCGGAAGATCTCAGTATCCGTTTGATGACGAGGGGATATCCAAGGAGATTAGTGAAGAGAGCTCAGAAAAGGGCCTGGTATAATCCACGGGAAATCTTGCTAACCCCCAGGCAAAAGAATGATATATCGTCACAAAGAATGATTTGTGTGACAACCTTTTCCACAAGAAGCAATGCCATAAAAAAGGTTATCAATAAAGATTGGAACATGGTGTCAGATGACATTGACCAACCTAATCTACCTTTACACTCTTTCAAAAAAGCAATGAGTATCAAAGATCATGTGGTCCACTCTTTTCTGGAGAATGCTACTGAACCTACTATTCAATCACTTTGGAACCTACCACCGGTCAAAGGGCACCACAAATGTGGACGATGCAAAGCTTGCCATACCACAATTACCACTAAGAACTTTGTCTATAAACAACACACGATTGCTCTACATTCTTTCACTAATTGTAACACCATGAATGTTATTTATGGTATCATCTGCCCATGTGGGCTACTCTATGTAGGGCAGACACAACAAAAGATTAAGGCAAGAATACTTCAACATCAAAGCAGGATTCGGTGCTCGGTCGCAGGGGCACCCCTAGTGGAACACTTCGCTTCGATGGGACATAATCCGGACCAAGTGCAGTGGCTGGTGATAGAGAAAGCTGAATTGGGACCAAGAGGAGGCAATATTTCCCTGATCTTGAATGTCCGAGAGTCCAAATGGATGTTACGTCTGGACACTATTGCCAATGGACTGAATGAACAGGACTCCAGTAATGCCCAACTAGCATGCCTTAATACTTCATGAGGCAATTCCCAACGGTTTGTGTGTTCTACCCTCTGTGCTGCTCATAATTGATTGGTTAGAGATGTTGGTTGACATATTTTATGGTAGTCCTTTCAACTGTACTGTCTAAATGCTTTTTACAGTGTGATTGTGAAATGTAATTATGTATGACGGTTTAACTGACTGTGTATTCCCTATTCAGGTACACTACTTAATTACATTACAATAAGCAATTTGATGTTTTATACACATGGGCCAAAATTTATATATATATTTGTCTAAATGAATGTGCTTTCTTTCAATGCCCATTGCTTGATCATGCATTTGCATATAAGATGGTATATGACTGGTCTAAATGTATTATTGATACTATGATTAACTGTGCTTGTATTGTGCTATATTATGCACTTTGCCGATTTATTTGCATGTATTTCCTGCTCATTTTGAGGCTAGCGTACTGTCCAAGATTTATTATGTCGGCTGGCATATGCGGACTTAATACCCTTTCACTAGAGAGTCTCTCTTCCCTGTCTGCATCTCGCATCCATACCAGCATTCAGCTGCTGCACTACACCGGGCGTCACGTAGTCACTATCGGCACGTTGGATACGTGTCTATTTAACTTTGCCTTCCGCCCCGGCGGCGCGTTCTTTCCACTCCATTGGAAGTGAGGTCGACTAACGAGGTTCATTTGATTCATTCTACAGAAGCAAAGTGGATGGCTTCCACCTGTTGATCGATGGTTTTACTACGATTTTTACCGCAGCTCTCATAATTTGGAGTACCACCCATGTTTTGGAGTGTCCTGCTCTCTCTCCCGTCTGAACCTTGGAGCCATTGGGCCCTAATTTGTCCGAGACGACATTTCTTGCCTTTGAGGACTTCTTTCTAATTAAGTCACGGTGCCCTTCCCCCCTTTTCACTTAATCACTTGTCCTGAGGAAGACCCCGCTAGTAAGGTTTCTAAGAACACCTACATACATCCAGGGGTCGAAAAGTCGACACATTAGTGATGCCAGTATCGCCATCAGTGCATGTTGCACTGTGACTTTCTATGTTACATGGCTATGTAACTTATTGTATTTGTTTCCCTTTTGATAAAGAAATGTGTGGCTTTGAATAATATGCCTACCAATTTGATTGCGATATCCACTAGTAGTGTCTTTCAGTTACCTCACTGCCTCACTTAAGTCACTGCCCTTTCCCCTCCTTACCCATTTGGGCACATCAATGATGGTTTATAATGTGTTTTTCTAAATCTGTATTTTGTGTTCAGTGTGATTAAATAACACTGTTTACACTATTGATTCGTAATTTTTGATTTATTGTTGTGAATATAATTGTATATATTTTTAGTTTCTACACTGTTTGGATGTAATAGTGCTGGGACCACTACGTTCTATATCGTCTTACACCCAGGTCCCAGTGATTTTGGGTATACCCTTATCTTTAATACACTTCACTACAACTGCACCAAAAACAGTGACAACAGACAACTTCGAAGAAAACTACAAAATCTACATTAAAGATAAACATCAAATTTGGTAAGTATATAAAGGAACTAACAAATAGAACAAAAAAATCAACAACAAATTAAATAAAATAACAATTTTAACTAATAAATACTTTTCTCTTCACAGCTTCTACAAACTGCACCAACAAAAAACATCCACAAAATTAAGTTCATCAACTACAACTAGTAAGTATTTCTTGTTTTACTACTAAATACAAAACGATACAATTAAATTAAATTAAAAATATATGTAACATTTTAATAACAGAAACGTTTTGCTTTCATACCAACAGAAAATATGACAGTGAATAAACAACGACCATCAAAACATACCATCAAGAAAAGTAAAGCAACACTAATGTAAGTATATTTTCTATAATATTAATTATAGTAGCATGTTTATTATTTAAAATTGCATACTTATTAAACATCTATATATATATATATATATATATATATATATATATATATATATATATATTATCTACTGGCGGTCGCCAGTAGATAGTTATAGTTAGGACCTATTTTCCATAGGAAATCCGCAACATTCTATTTGAAATAACGTTGGAGCCAGTTGACGAATCTTCGCGAAATTTTCCAACTTGTTGGGGCGCTCCGGTACGCTCTTATCCTGAAGTCTTGGGGTGATTTGTCAAGCGGGGGCCGAGAAAAAAGGGGGGTCCCAAAACGTGTTTTCCCCATTCATTTTTCCATAGGAACCGTTCATCGCGGCTACAGCCCGAACTGCTGAACGGAATTACACCAAATTTGGCAAAGAGGTAGCCCTTGGTTCAGACTCATGCCTTTTGCTTAAATGGTGTAAATCCTTTCAGTAGTTCCTGAGAAAATCACAAGTAAAATCACATATATATCTATGGCCGCGTCGGATCCGCGCACCCTGAGCGCACCCTGCGCGCACCGTCCCGATCACGAGCTGCATGCTAATTGGCTGTCAACTGGCTCTCAACACTCCAAATCAGGAAGTGTTGGCAGCCATTTTGTCCCTCGGTAGAACCGAGGCACAGAAACAAGTGCGCAAAACGCACAAAGGGGGCAGGGTAGAAACACCCTGCCCCCCTAGGTGTGCTCAGGGGGTCCCACAAGGACCCCCTGGGCCGAAAAAAGCATTTTCTTTTTTTTAAATCGGCGGGATGCGCTCAGGGTGCGCGGATCCCGCCGATAAAAAAAAAATCGAAGCGCGGTCTCCCGCGCTTCGATGCTATTTTGCCCCCGGGTGGCCCAAGGGGGTGGGTTTATATTTTATATGGGGGGCCTCTACGGCCCCCCAAGCCCCGGGGACCGCCACCCCTCGGGGCTTTAAATAAATAATGTTGGCGGGGGGCACACGGCCCCCCCGCAGCCCCAGGGACCGACACCCCCCGGGGCTTATTTTTAATTAAAAAAAAACATACATGACCTGTGTGGGGGGGCTCCAGCCCCCCCACACGCCCCGGGGACCGCCACCTCCCCGGGGCACTAAGAAAATACATGTGGGGGTCCGTTTCGGACCCCCGAAGCCCCGGGGACCACCACCTCCCCGGGGCTATGTAGATGTGGGGAGGGGGGCCGCGCGGCCCCCCTCCTGGAGCCTGTGGTGGCCCTGGGGACCGCCACCCCCCAGGGCCGGCTCCTGCAGTGTCCCGGGGTGCCTACCCCCGGGACACTGTAGTTTGCTATGACAGGACGGGAGCCTCGCGGCTCCTGTCCTGTCATAGCAAACTGCTTTGGTTTTTGGAACAGAGAAAACCTGCTCTCTCTTCCAAAAACCAAAGCAGATTGCTTTTCCACATGGGGAGCTGCATGTTAGCAGCTCCCCATGAGGAAAAGCAATGCCGGCTCCCGCAGGAGGCGGGGAGCCGGCATGGTCCGTGGGGGAGTTGGGGTCCCCCCACGGACCCCAAAGGATAGGGCCAGCCCCGGGGGATGGGGTCCTCGGTGCAAGTAGTGGCCCGGGAGGGGGGCCACGCGGCTCCCCTCCCCAAATTAGGGGGGAAAAAAATAGAAAAAAAAGGGCCGGCCCCGGGGGATGGGGTCCCCGGGGCCTAAGGAGGCCTGAGGCGGGGGGCAACGCAGCCCCCCTCCATGAAAATTAACACAAAAAAAGGTGGCAATGACCTGGGGGATGGGGTCCCCGGGCCAAAATTGGCCACGGGAGGGGGGCCCACGCGGTTCCCTTCCCGTTACTTTTTAAAAAAATAAATAAAAGGGGGTCAGGCCCTGGGGGATGGGGTCCACAGGGCCCAAAATAATTAAAAAGAAGGGGGGCCACACAGCCCCCTTTTAAAAAAAAATATCAAAAAGAAAGAAAATCCGGCATCGCGCCGGAGGCCATGCCCCCTCCTTGGCAGCACTCTGCAAACGCGCCCCCTGGTGCGTTTGCAAAGGGGGAACGAATTCCCCTTGCATACTGGGGGTCCCTGGGGGCCAACTAGCCCACCAGGAACCTCCAGTATGTGCCAGGGGGCTGCATTGCAGAGAGGTGTTCTGAGGCCACGCCCCTTTTTACACCTCTCTGCAACGCAGCTCTGTGGCGCTTAATGGAGGTAGCTGGTGGGCTAGTTGCACCCCAGGGACCCTTAGGATTCAAGGGGAGTTAATCCCCCGACTTAAAACGCGCCACGGGGCGCGTTTGCACAGTGGTGAAGGGAGGGGGCGGGGCTTGAGGTGACATGTGTGCAAACAGGCCCTGTGGCGCGTTTTAAGATGGGGAATTAAATCCTCTCCAATCCTGAGGGTCCCTGGGGGCCAACTAGCCCACCAAGGTACGTCCAGAAAGCGCCACAGAGCTGCGTTGCAGAGAGGTGTAAAAAGGGGCGTGGCCTCAGAACACCTCTCTGCAACGCAGCCCCCTGGTGCATATTGGAGGTTCCTGGTGGGCTAGTTGGGCCCCAGGGACCCTCGGGATTGAGGAGGAATTAATTCTCCAACTTAAAATGCGCCACAGGGCGTGTTTGCAGACATGTCACCTCAGGCCCCACCCCCTTCCTTCCCCATTGTGCAAATATTCCTCTAAAATCAGCCGAACTACGAATTCCGATTTACTCACCTGTTATCAGGAGAGACCTCAGTGCTGCATCTTTGAGCCCAGTACTGATCCTGAAAAGTAATTTTAACCGTACTTACCAGTACCTTGAATTTCCTTCCATAGGATATCATTGCCTGGTTTCACTTGGAAATTCTTCTGTGTGTGGAGTTTTGGAACTTTATAATATTCCTCTAAAATCAGCTGAACTACGAATTCCAATTTACTCACCTGTTACCAGGAGAGACCTCAGTGCTGCATCTTTGAGCCCAGTACTGATCCTGAAAAGTAATTCTAACCGTACTTACCAGTAACTTGAATTTCCTTCCATAGGCTAACATTGACTGGTTTCACTTGGAAATTCTTCTGTGTGTGGAGTTTTGGAACTTTATAATATTCCTCTAAAATCAGCTGAACTACGAATTCCAATTTACTCACCTGTTATCAGGAGAGACCTCAGTGCTGCATCTTTGAGCCCAGTACTGATCCTGAAAAGTAATTCTAACCGTACTTACCAGTAACTTGAATTTCCTTCCATAGGCTAACATTGACTGGTTTCACTTGGAAATTCTTCTGTGTGTGGAGTTTTGGAACTTTATAATATTCCTCTAAAATCAGCCGAACTACGAATTCCGATTTACTCACCTGTTATCAGGAGAGACCTCAGTGCTGCATCTTTGAGCCCAGTACTAATCCTGAAAAGTAATTTTAACCGTACTTACCAGTAACTTGTATTTCCTTCCATAGGAATCCATTGTCTGGTTTTCAGCAGAAAAGTTTCAAAGTGTCGATTTTCACAAACTACAAATATTCCTTAAAAATCGCCTGTTTGACTTAAACTCATTCTTTCAACTGTTTACAGGAGATGCACCAGTGCTGGATCCAGGATCCACCACTGAGTAAGAAAAAGTAACGATAACACTACTTACCTGCTAAGTGAATTTCCTCCCATAGGATAACATTGGTGATTCTATGTGAGAAAGTTTGTGTGTCAACTTTTAAAATACAATAATATTCCTTAAAAATCACTACTGTAAAAAAAATGCTTTTACTCAACTGTTTACAGGAGATGTCCCAGGACTGAATCTAGGATCCAGTCCTGTGGTTAGAAAAGTAATCCATAAAGTAACTAATTGCATTTAACTAGAAATTCACATTGAGCTCAATGTTGCATTGTGTTTGAAATTGTGTTGCCCATTGCAACAACTGTAACTACTGTACTTAAAAGTCTATTGCCTATTTGTAAAGTATTTAAACTAAAGTAATTCATTCTGAGAAAGTATATTTTGTAATGTAATGTATAATGTAATTACAATGTAATTTAAAAAATAAAATATGTAAAAATAAATAGTTTAAAAAAATGTAGTAAATCAGTATCAAAAAAATAAATCTAACAATTAATACATTTAAAAATTGTCATTTACAAAACCTTTGAAATTCACTGAAAAAAACCATAGGTTTCAGACATGTTATAGTTAGGAATTAGCATTTAAAAAACCTTTGAAATTCACTGAAAAAACCATAGGTTTCAGGCACGTTATAGTTAGAAATTAGCATTTAAAAAACCTTACAAATTCACTGAAAAGACCATAGGTTTTAGGGACAGTTATAGTTAGTTGGACATTGCACTCGTACAAAATCCGTGAAATTCCCCGTTATAGTTAGTTCAGCTAACTATAACTCGCGCCCCGCAATGCACTGCTGATGACGTCACATATTACATCACTCATGACATGGTCAGTGACATCACTGATGACATCACTGATGACATCTCAAAATACATCACTGATGACATCATCCACGTGATAATTTCATGCACCTCCTCACACCCTAATATAACCTTTGATACACCCACTCTAAATTACAGACTGCCATTCGCAAAACCATAGACACTCCAACACCAATAACTACATACCCACTCACTGATTCTTAGGTCTACACACACATCCACTCACTCACCCGTCCAGTCACTCATACTTACGGTCACTCAGTACAGGACTATCATATGCACTCATACTCCTATATAGACACTCAAACACCACCACTCATCCATAGAGGGACTCACACAACTAGTCAGTCATGCAAATAATTAAACACACTGCCATTTACTCACCTATACAGTTATACACACACCAGCTCACTTACTCATACAAATACTAGCACATTCTTACGCTCTTATACAATCACTGATACAAGCACACACTCATCCATACAGTCACTCTCACAATCACACACTCTCGCTTATAGCTATTTATATACTCCCACACACATATATACTTCCTTTCACATATGTAGTTACTCACACATGTACCACTGGGACATACATTCACTCACTAACACACTCTTACACACACTTACCCACCCATACAGTCTATCACAGATGCACCCTTGAAACCATCCACCCAGTGAATCACCCACTCACACATCTATGCACAGAGTCGCACACACCCCACCCACACAAACACTCAGGCACCCATACAGATACTCAGACAACCAATCAATAACTCATATAGACACTCATGTAGCTATTCACACACCCATGCAGCCACTTACACAGCAACAGACAGACGGATACAGACATTCACCCAGTTTAGTCACTAACCCATGCATTCAGTAAGATACGTTTAATCACTCACTTATAGAGTTAGTCACGCACCTACTAAATCATCCATACAGACACTTATACACCCACTCATTCTTCAATACGCCTTTCCCTATATATATTAAACATATTTAAACTTTACAGAAACAAACAGTCACTGGATGATGTCATCAGTGATGTCATTTGAGATGTCATCAGTGATGTCATCAGTGATGTCACTGACCATGTCATGAGTGATGTAATATGTGACGTCATCAGCAGTGCATTGCGGGGCGCGAGTTATAGTTAGCTGAACTAACTATAACGGGGAATTTCACGGGTTTTGTACGAGTGCAATGTCCAACTAACTATAACTGTCCCTAAAACCTATGGTTTTTTCAGTGAATATATATATATATATATCTTCAAAGATATACCCCAAAAATGGCAGAAGGAGTCAAGTTCATTACATCTCAAAAGGGTAAACTACTGCTTTGCTACATGAGTTACACTTATACCAAAGAAAAAGTTATAGAAAATAAAACCCATTGGAAATGTAGCAAATATTATTCCAATGCCTGTTATGGGAGAGCCACTACAATAGATACCAATGAAGTGAATGTTAGAGAACACAACCATCCCCCAATGTAACTGAAGTTGAAGTAAGAGATGCCCTAGAGACAATAAGGGAAGCAAGCACAAATTTCCAACAGGCAAGCACCGAAATACTAAAGAATGTTTTGACTAGAGTGCCAGAACATGTCACAGGACAACTACCTTCCATCCCCATATTGAAAAGACTAATAACAAAAACTAAAAGAGCTACAGCTCACACTCCACCTATCCCCCAAACTTTTGGAGAAATCGAAATACTACCTGAGTATACAATTGATCCAGCGCTACACCTTATCAGGGATCAATACTCATCAATATTTTCATTCAAATGGCCCATACACATTCACCCAACTCATAAATCCCTGTTGCACTGGGAGTCAAGTTTTAATGACGTGAAAAATGGTTCCCTTCACAGATTCATGTTTATAATTTCTAAATACATAACTAGACCTGTATATCAACTCTCTTTCCTCTCGGTCGATGGACCAATTAGTTGAGTAGTTGATGGTAATAATAGAACTATCTAACTAACTAAATAATCACAGACTCTCTGTAAGATTAATAAAGTTTATCTCAATGTTTGTAAATGATCAAATGCTCATCGCATACAGGTTACAATGCAAACAAATAATCTCACATAAGGGAGAGAAAAGCAATCATCAATGCAAACAGTGTCATACTCATCATCAATAAACAATATGCAAATGAAGGAGTAATTAGATGAAGAGACAAAAGTTTCAGCAAAATAATGCGAAAGAATATACATATGACGGAGTGGATAGATGAAGAGACATAAGTTTCAGAGACAAAAATTACATTTGCAAGTAAATTATGCAAAGTACGAGTCAGAAAGATAATACAAATCCAAAGGATCTGTGAAATACCACCCCCCTGGCCAAAGGAGTAGTGGGGGTCTCCTGAAATAGAGTCAGGAGACAAAGATTTGCAGGAACTGGACAGGACAGGGACAGGGACAGGGACAGGAACAGCTAGGCCTCTCTGCAAACCGACAGACAGAGACGCATCACCCCTCTCTCCTCTGCACTTGATCAGAGCTTCTCACCACACCCCCAAAGGGACCCCAGTTATACCCTAAAACCTACATGTACAACCCACATTAGTTGAAACAATTCACTGGATTCAATTTTCTTTTGGTCAGTTTAGGAGGTGGTGTATCACACCACCAGATTCCCATTCACAATTTCCGTATATTCATGGTTCTATATCCTCTCTCATTACATCATGTTTGACTCGTTCGTTTAATTCAATACTTGATACTTTCACATTAATTCACATGTATTTCTCTGCTACGTCCGTGGAAGAAGTCTTGGATCCCATGGCCAGGCTCATCCTTTCTCAGGAGAACAATGCTCTTTGAGCTGGATAGCCTTGAACCTTTACACTTTCTCTGAAGCGCTCAACGCTTCAGTCTGCTTTGTCATGTCATTTTTGTTCACTCTCCAGCCCCTCATCTATCCGGTCAACTTAAGTGATTTCAGGCCCATTCGACTCACTACGGCAAATAGGACATAAGCATTCATTAATTACATGGTAATGCACTTTTAACTGTTTACCACCCACTTTTGCACTATCCCCTGTTAATATTTTTCCTAGCATAAGCATTATTTATTATCATTTAAAGCAAGATGCAAGATGCGAAATGCAGCCTAAACATGCATTAGCTTTGTTTCTTTCAAAACGCAATGTAAAATGAGGCCTTGTTCTTTCATGCATTTAGTTCACATTAGTGCACACATGCGCAAAGCGGTTTCCCACGTGTTCATGTGATTTGCGTATTAGTTTTCACTGCACACTGTTAGTAAGTATTATGGGGGAGTTAATTCGAGCAGGTTTCTTTTTGCGAAACCCTGCTCCATCAATCGCCCCTCTGATGGCTTCCTGGAGCCATCATAAAATACCTACCATACCAAGTGCCATCTTTATTTATTTAAAGATCAGTATTCTCTTCTCTTTTCATCAACTTCTCATCTAACTCCTTCATCTCGTCATAGTAATCTCCTTTCATATCTTCTAGTTCTATTTCATCTCTTTTTCTCTTTCTTGCCTTTCGTTTGTTATTTGATTCTGTCATCTCTTTTCTTCCACACTGACACTTACAACATTTATATATTGTTATTATCACTAAGGCTACTCCAGCTACTGAAATCATTGGCATTATTATTTTTCCTAATAAACTACTTCCAAAGGTAGAAAACTATTTACCTACAGAAGAGAAACTCTTACCAAGTCTCTCCCAGACACCGTCAACCTCCAGTTGGGTCAAGTCTTCATGTAATTTCGTAATATTCTTAATATATCCCTCAATACCTTTACTTTTAATATGGATATAAGTACAGCAGTGTTGAATTTTCAAAATGCCACAGACTCCACCCTCTTTTGCCAATAAGATATCAAGGGCAAGTTGATTTTGCAAAACCATCGATCTGATTGCAACCATTTCGGTGTCAATAATCAAGAACCCACCAGCAGTATCTGTCGATAAACGATCAACCACTGTGGACAATTTTCGAATTTTATGCGAATTTAGAATGACTCCAACTGATGGTATCAGTGCCCCAAATATATCACCTACTATTTCTGAGAAACTAGCTCTCTTCTTACGTGTTAGTCCTTGTTTTATTTCATTGATTCTGTGAATACTCTTGTCTACATGGTAGACCTTTGGGAAAACAATTGCAAAATAACAACTACCGTACCAATGTGCAGGCAATTTGTAATAGGCTTTCTTACCACACACATAATAGACTCCTGGGAAAACAGGATCAGTTCCACCCTTCAATCCCCAACCTCCAGTAATTTGGTAAGTTTGCTCACATTCGCTAGAACCAATGAAATAATTATTATATTTAGTTTTCAGTCTAAGCAAACAGATTTTCCCCTTTTTATACCAGTCCAGCGACATTGCAGCGTATGTCTCGCCTTTCTCATAATTTCCTTCTATAAATGCCCATGGTGGTACCTGTGACTTCTGTTCAGCAGCTTTTCTTTGGAAACTTTCTCTTCTATATTCTACCGTATCTATGAACACTTTTTCTTCAACCCGCAAATTACATGTTAGATTATTTTTGTAAGCATATCCTATATCTAGTGTCTTAGTAATATGGAAGAATTCTACCATATAACGTGCATTTTAGTTCCTTTATAATAGGTATCTCTGAAAATACTAAATCTATATTGTAATAATGGTACTCCAGCTTCCCTGTCACGTAGAATAGGCTGGTTAAAACACTGCAAGACACACCATATGTTAAAGGTAGGTGGTGATAGGTCACCCTCTCTGAGACAGACGAAGGTAATTGTATGCACACATAACAACCACTCACAATCATTGTATTAACGTACTCATACAACAATTTAGTAAAAACATTTAACGTGAAATCACTAATAGATTTATCATGATGGAGAATACTTCCATCTATCTGTTTTATGTTAGTATCAGGGGTTTCTTTCGTAACACCATTCACTCTTTCACCTATTACATCATTAGTATTGTTTCCATTATTGGTTACCATGACAGTTAATAATATCCACATAAATGTCAGTAAAAAGACACTACATAAACAAGCTATAATACATCTACCTTTTAGACTAGATTTTGGATGTTCAGTCACTTTTGCTTCGGACATTTTCATATTCTACTAAAAATATAAAAAATCTTAATCTATAAAAACTCTAAATTTACTGAAAAAATAATTTTCTGAAAAATAGTGTAATCCTACACTTGAAGGCTTTCTTCTTTTACCCCTATCTTTCATTTCTTTTCTGAGTCATTCAATTCATTTAGTCTGGCAAGGTTTCACCTCAATTTTCCGCAGTTTTTTTAAGGTGGTTTCAATTTGCTTTCATCCACTTGCTCAGTATCAGTATTGTCTTTTTCTTCATTTGGATCTGAACTTTCAATCTCTTCCAAGATCACGTACGCACATTCCGGTGCTGTGTATTTCTTGCTCGGAATACTTACTCTCCTTGTTTTTCATACTGAATCTTCTGATTCTTCTTGTTCTGTTTGACTTGAGACCTCATTAATTTGCTCTGGTCTTCTTTTTGACTTTTTCCTCACAAGAGTATATTTCAGTCTTTTCACTCCACTTGGCCAATTGTCACCTTTTCTCTGTCTTTTAGATTGAACTACTTTTTCACCCTCTTCATCTGGTTCACAGGTTCTTTTATTTGGCCTTTCTTCTATCTGTTCTTCTTCTTGACTTTCAGTAACTTCCCTTTCTTCTGGTTCTACAGCAGTCTCCTGAGACCCAGTAACTGATGCCCACTCTACTTGACTTGTGCTTGGCTGTTCGTCATCTGTTTGTTCTTCAGAATCTATTACTTTAGATATTTCAGCTTCACACACTTCAGCCTCTGGTCTTTGGCTTTGGTTTACCAGTTGCTGCTTTTCTTGTCTTTCAAGTGGACCTGGGACTTGTCTGGTATGGCTCACATGAATCCATTTTGGCAAACCACCACACTTCAATGCTGTCGTCGTCACCAGAATTACTTGGTAAGGTCCGTTCCACCTGGGTTCTAAACACGATTTCCTCACGTGTTTCTTCATGAGAACCCATTCTCCAGAATTCAGATCGTGAGCTTGATTTGGCTGTGTCGTAGTTGCATTTTCTCCAACCTAGTGTTACACTGAACGCACCAGATCAGCCAATCCTCTGCAATAGTCAAGCATTAGATCATCAGATATATTCATCAGTTTGTTCGCTGGTATAAATGCTTGTCTCATTGCTCTTCCCATTAGGATCTCGTGAGGACTCAAACCCGTCTTTTTGTCAGGAATACTTCCAAGACTCATCAATACAAGGAGTAAAGCGTCAGGCCATTGCAGTGTTGTGGATGCACACACCTTTCCTAACTTAGATTTTATTGTGCCATTTATCTGCTCAACCACTCCAGATGCTTCAGGTCGATAGGCACAATGCGGCTTTTGCTCAATCTGTAATGCTGCACAAATCATTCGAATTATCTCATTGTTAAAATGGGTTCCTCTATCTGTTTCTAAAGTGACTGGAAATCCAAATCTAGGTATCAGCTCTCTTAGAAGTAGCTTTGCGACTGTTAGACTGTCATTCCTTCTCGTTGGATAGGCTTCTACCCAGCGAGAAAACAAGCAGACGACAACCAACACATATTTCAGCCCATTGCACGGAGGGAGCTCAATAAAATCCAACTGGAGTCGGGTGAATGGTCCTGCTGCCTTTCCAATTCGTCCCCAATTAACAACTGTCTTTCTGCCTGGATTTTGTTGCTGACAAGTGGCACACCTCTGGCAAAGACTCTCTGCAATGACCCTGAACTTTGGGTTATACCATGATTGCTTGAAGAGCCTGATCATTGCATCTCTTCCAACATGTGCAATTCCATGGTACACCCTTGCCATTTTGGATAGTAAACCATCTGGCATGACTGGAGTTTCATCTGTGTAGACCCACATTTCGTCCTCTGCTCTCTTTCTGCAGCCTAAATGTATCCAAATTCCCTTTTCCTCATCACTTGCTTCTTCCTGTAGCTGTCTAATTTCATCCCAAGTTTCAAATGAAGAAGAGAACATAAGATGGCAATTGGTATTTTCTTTTTCTATCCCTCTGTTTAGGGCAATTCAATTTTGTGCACAGAAACGCGCTACTTGGTCTGCGTATCTGTTGCCCTTCGTCACATAGTCATCTCCTGACTTATGTGCGGAACATTTGACCACTGCAATCCTTTTGGGCAATAGTAAAGCATCCAATAAATCTTTTACAGTTTTGCTGTTCCTTATAGGGGAACATGAAGAAGTCAGAAATCCCCTTTGCATCCATAGCTGACCGAAGTCATGGACAATCCCGAAACCATATTGACTGTTGGTAAATATGGTTACCCTCAGGCTTTTGGCAATTTTGCACGCTCTAATCAGAGCTATCAATTCAGCAATTTGGGCAGAGTTTACCCCCTTTAAACAGGATGCTTCTAGAACTCCCGCTATGGTGCAAACAGCATAGGCAGAACACAATTCTCCTTTCTCATTTCTTAAACATGATCCATCAACAAACATCTCACAGTCGAATTATTCTAAAGGGAGGTCCTCAATATCGGGCCTGGGTTTTGTGCACAACTCTGTCACATCTAAACAATCATGATCCGCCTCCTCTCTCACTTCTTCACAATATGAATTCGGCAACAGGGTTGCCGGATTTATGGTTGTGCACCTTACCACGGTCACATTTTCAGCACCCAAGATCATCCTTTCATACTTAGTCAGCCGACTAGAGGTCATATACTGTGTCCTTGTACGTGTCAAAAGGATCTCAACTGAATGTGGCACATACACCTTAACTGGATGTCCCATCACAATTGCTTCACTCTGTTCCAGACCCACACAAGTAGCAGCTACTGCTTTTAAACAGCCTGGTAACGCTGCGGCCACTGAATCCAAAGTAGCAGAAAAATATGCTACTGGACGTCGTGCCATTCCATGTTTTTGACTTAAAATAGAAAGTGCACACCCATCTCTTTCACAACTGTACAATGCAAAATCCTTTGCATAATCTGGCATTCCCAATGCAGGTGCTCGACAAGGACTGTTTCGCAATTTAGTGAAAGCTTCCATACTTTCATCATCCAACAAAATCAGATCTTTCACATCTTTTCGTGTCAACCTCTGTAGAGGTTTTGCAATCAGTGAGAACCCACTGATCCACTGCCTGCAGTATCCAACCATTCCCAAAAACATTCGAACTTCTCTCTGGGTTTTTGGTGGACTCATTTGTTTAATTACATTAATTCTTTCTGGTGTCACCTTTCTGACTCCTTTTTCTATTTTGTGTCCTAGGTACTGGACTTCCTGTTTACAAAATTGTACTTTTGCTGGTGACACTTTGTGTCCTCCTTCTGCTAAATGGTTCAGTAAGGCAATGGTATCTGTCACACATGCCTCTCGTGTCTTTGATGCCACTAGTAGGTCATCAATGTACTGAACCAAAACTGAATTTCCTGGCATGACCAAAGTCTCCAAACATCTTTTCAGGATCTGATTAAAAATTGAAGGACTCTCTGTGTACCCTTGAGGAACTCGGCACCATGCCAAAACACGGTCTCCGAACCGGAATGCAAACAAATACTGGCTTTCCGGATGTAAAGGAATCGAGAAAAATACTTGGCACAAATCAATCACTGTGTACCATTCAGAATCACATGAGATTTGATAAAGGATTACTGCTGGATTTGGCACTACTGGACAACAGGGTACTACAATTGTATTAATTTTTCTTAAATCCTGCACTATTCTATATTTTCCACTGGACTTTTTAATTCCTATAATAGGCGAATTACAAGGAGTACTCATTATTTCTTTCAGAATTCCCTGTTCAACCATTTGGTCAATCACAGGAGTGACTCCTGCAATTACTTCGGGACTCATTTTGTACTGAGGAGTATTTGGATATATGGCACCCTCTTTCACCATAATTTAAATCGGATCTACATTTGTCATTAGGCCAATCTCCTTTCCTGTAAAATCCCATACATCCGTCCTTACTGTACTTTTTAATTCTTCGGACAAACTCTCTTCTGTGAGAAGTGAAAACAACTCATCCACCTCTGTCCCTTGCTTCGCTAACATCATCTTGAGTTCGACATCCTCATCAGGTGTCTGAAACGCAATACCATCTGGTGTACAATAGATGGTACAATTCATTTTACGCAATAAATCTCTTCCCAAGAGATTTACTGGACTTGAGTCACATACCACAAAACGATGCATGTCTCTGAAACTACCAATATGAACTTCTATTGGATTTGTGACTGGTGTTCTAATATGCTTATTTGAGACTCCTACAACTTGGATAGTTTCTCCCGAGAGGGGTAGGTTCGGAATTTCTGCTGCTCTCACAGTAGAACGGGTAGCACCAGTGTCCACTAGGAATGTAATATCGTTACCTTCCACCTTTCTGTCAACAAATGGACCTGACTGATCTACCGCCAAGGATGCGCCAAGTACGCACTCTTCCTCCCCCTCAGGCACCGTCTTTGAGATGAGTCTGAATCACTCTCATTGCACTGCAACCAGTATTGCGAAACCATTTGCACATTTTGATTCTTACCAACTTGATCACCTCCGTGAAATCCAGTGTTCGCACTGTACCTCTGTACTTGAGTATTCACATTATTGGGCATAGAAGCTTGCGGCACCTGTAACTGTGGAGCAACTACCTGCTGCTGCTGCTGTTGATTCACACCCACCTCATTCTGCATCTGTGGATTTAAATTTTGATTTACCCCATTATTCTTTTGAGCAGATCTACACTTGTTCTTCCAATGTCCATACTTTAGCCTCTTCTTTGCTCATTTACCTCTACCTCCACTGGATACCTGACCATTTTGTTTCTGACCATCCATTTGATTACCTGTTTGAGAACTGTTGTTTACTTGTTGCTGCTCTGCTACCTTCACTTGTGCCCACATCATTTTCTCCTTTAACTTTTTATGTCTTGATTCAATGTCATCACTACAATATTTCGCATACCTCAAAAGTTCTTTAATTGTTTTGCTCAGCCAACAAATTAAATGCTGCTGAATCATATTACTAATCTCCGGTGTCAATACAAACACAAAACGATACACAAAATGTCCCATATCTTTGTCTCCAATAGTCTCAAACCCGCTGTACTGTTTAAATACCTGCAACAACCTTTCATAATAGGCATGTACTGACTCTTTTGGGTTCTTGGGTCGTCCTGTCTATCTTAACACAATCTGTTTCCTTTGGAGACATTTTTACTTTCAAAAAAGTGATTACCTGATTATACTTTCTCATCACCTCATCAGATGGTGCACCTGTTTTAGGATCTCTAGGATATTCTTCTTTTGGCCAATCAACAGTAATTTTATATTCTGTCCACAAATCAGCTGGAACGACGATCTCAAACAAACCATTTAATCTTTTTACAAAACCTTTGAAACTTTCACAAACCTCTCTACTTGTTTGTACCATTCAACTGGTTTCTCCCTTAACCTGGGAAAATCATTAGTAAAGGACAATATAGCCTGTCTTGTCCAAGGAACATGCACATATCCACCACCTGGGACTTCTCTCATCGAACACGCCCTTTCAACTTGTTCTGTCTCTCTTAACGGAAACATTGATGCTCCTTTACCAGCTGCCTCTTCTTTCTTTTTTGTCCATCTACCTTTCCACCGTTCTACATCTCCCCATTTCTTCAGAATATTCATCAACTCTTTTATCTGCAATCTTTTTCCAGACGCATTGAAACTCTCCACATCCTTATAGGTAAAGGCCAATCTGTACGATTTCTGCAACACCTTTGACTTCTCTATGTCTATTCCATATTCGCTAGCAGCCTCTGCTATTTTCTCATGAAGATTTCTCCCTCTCCAAGTAATACTTTTACACAAAAACAACAGCTCTTCATCTCGGTAAGTCCCTAGTCTGTCTGGTCTTATTGTACCAATAATCATCTCTTCCAAATCTACTTTCAATTGGCTCACATTTATACTCTGTGGTTGAGGTTTTCTCTCTTCCATTTCCTTTATCCAATCATTTAATTCTTCTGGTGAAGGGCCTGCTGAACTCCCTGTCATTGGAATGACGCTTGTCCCTATTCTCTTTGGATCTATTTGTATACTCCTTCTAGGGGTTTCTGTTATTATCTCACAAACCGGAAGATCTAACAATGTTGTATCCGTGTCAGCCTGTCCATCCTCACTAGCTACTGTCACCATTCTACTCCTGTCGCTACTCCTTGGAACTGCCAACGTATGTACTTTTGATATATTCTGTTTTTCTCCATACAATGGAACTACAGGACCAATTGTTACCGGTACCGTCAATGCTTCTGCATTTAGACTCAACTGATTTATTTTCTGTATCTGCTCTACTCTTGCCTTATTTAATATGTCCAATTCTTTTTCTCGCACTACTCTAGCTATGTCCGTAATCTGTGGAGTTAATGGAGTTCCCATTAGAGGTGCACTCGGTGTCACCTCACCTGAATTTTCTTGATATGGCGGAGGTCTTTTGGTCATTATGTCTTCTAACAACTCATCATCAGATTCGTTCGGGTCCTGTCTTAAACTTGAAGTTTCTATATTTTTCTTTTTCTCTTTACATTTGCCTCCTATCTGATCTTCAGCAACTAAAACTGGGTACAAACCCTCAGTTACCACCGCTCTCCTCCACCTTTTCGTTGTATCTTCTCGTCTCTCAAAAGGATATCTAGTCATTAAATTTCTGTAGCTCCTACCACCTCGATATTTCTCTCTTTTGAATGCTTCTACTTCCCATTCCTCTAGTACTTCATACTGGGTAGGTCTGGGAATTGGCTCTAACGAATTCATTCGATTTCTCAAATTCTGCAAAATCCTTAAATTAAACGAACCATGCTGCGGGAAAGCTATAACACCATCATCCTTTGTGTATTCCACCCAATTTTCTAACCAAGTACAGGTATGGTATCCTCGCTCCAACATCATGTAGGAAGCAGGCGTTCTCGTGGTGGAATAGGAATTCCCTCTCTAGTCACTATTGGTTTGTCCTTTTTAAAGAAATTCTTTATTTTCAGAAGCAGCTTCATTTTTTACGACCCTTTACGCTAATGTCTCTCAGTAAAACAACAAGGAAACCTTTCCGTAATTTTACTTATTCTATTTGTCAGTTCTTGTCCAATACCAGCGCGACTCACACCAACCGTCCAATCACAGCTCTCTACGTATCTGTTATTACAACCAATACCAGCGCAGCTCACACCAACTGGCCAATCTGAGCTTGCTTCACGTTCGCTACCTGACCAATGCCAGCGCAGCCTTTTTGTGACGTCAGTATTACTCCTTCTACTGACCCTCCCTTTACAAAATAATACGGTGATGTATTTCTAAGTTCTCTTAATCAAAATTCGTGTTAGTAACAACACAAAACAATGCTACCTTGTCTGTTCTTCTAAATAAAGAGATAGTTCTTCACTTCAAAACGAGAAATTCTTTCACTTCCAGTAAAACAACGACCAGCATTATTTTACACCCAAACAAGCTACAAGTGGACTTGGTACTCCTCTAGAGATAAGGCCAAAGTTTCGCAAGAGGACTTTTTGGTGTAAAAAGAGGTCTTGGTACTCCTCTGGGGATAAGGCCAGAGTTTCGGAAGTGGACCTTTCACTATTTCAGACACTCTACTTACATACGAAATTTTCCCTAAATATAACACCTACAGTCTTCCGCCGTACAATATTATAACAACAGACAAAGTACTTCTGCAGTGTGATTTCGTTATCCACACTCTTCTTCCGCCTACTTCAGGCTAAATTTCCATCCCGGGATTTCTCAGGTACCTCCGTACCTGTACTTCTAGACAACATAGAATAGGACACTAACTTTCTTGTTAAGAACATATAATCAATAATCAATAATTATTACCAAACTAATCAATAATCAAACTGTCCTCTGCTACCAGAAAACTGATCCAGCGCTATACTTTATCAGGGATCGATACTCATCAATATTTTCATACAAATGGCCCATACACATTCACCCAACTCATAAATCCCTGTTGCACTGGGAGTCAAGTTTTAATGATGTGAAAAATTGTTCCCTTCACAGATTCATGTTTATCATTTCTAAATACATAACTAGACCTGTATATCAACTCTCTTTCCTCTTGGTCGACAGACCAATTAGTTGAGTAGTTGATGGTAATAATAGAACTTTCTAACTATCTAACTAACTAAATAATCACAGACTCTCTGTAAGATTAATACAGTTTATCTCAATGTTTGTAAATGATCAAATGCTCATCGCATACAGGTTACAATGCAAACAAAGAATCTCACATAAGGGAGAGAAAACCAGTCATCAATGCAAACAGTGTCATACTCATCATCAATAAACAATATGCAAATGAAGGAGTTATTAGATGAAGAGACAAAAGTTTCAGCAAAATAATGCGAAACAATATACATATGACGGAGTGGATAGATGAAGAGACATAAGTTTCAGGGACAAAAATTACATTTGCATGTAAATTATGCAAAGTACGAGTCAGAAAGATAATACAAACCCAAAGGATCTGTGAAATACCACCCCCTGGCCAAAGGAGTAGTGGGGGTCTCCTGAAATAGAGTCAGGAGACAAAGATTTCAGGAACTGGACAGGACAGGGACAGGAACAGCTAGACCTCTCTGCAAACCGACAGACAGCGACGCATCACCCCTCTCTCCTCTGCACTTGATCAGAGCTTCTCACCACACCCCCAACGGGACCCCAGTTATACCCTAAAACCTACATGTCCAACCCACATTAGTTGAAACAATTCACTGGATTCGACTTTCTATTGGTCAGTTTAGGAGGTGGTGTATCACACCACCAGGTTCCCATTCACAATTTCCGTATATTCATGGTTCTATATCCTCTCTCATTACATCATGTTTGACTCGTTCGTTTAATTCCATAATTGATACTTTCACATTAATTCACATGTATTTCTCTGCTACGTCCGGGGAAGAAGTCTTATTTATTTATTTATTTATAACGTTTTATATAGCGCGAACGTGACCCACGAGGGTATCAGAGCGCTTTACAGTATGCAGTTTAAAAACAAAAATGGATGAGGTGGTATACAAGCATTCAGCTGTGTCATTTCGTACAAAAGAGATATATAATATATGGGTAACAAACATAGGGGACCGGGAATCTGCAGGACATTACATAATATACAGTTATTGAGCATTAGGTGATTGTGCTAACAAACAAACATATCATATACTCCTTCGAATCACAGTGGGTATACAGTATATAGATAATAAACTTAGTCTTGCATATAATAGGCTCATACATTCCACCTGGGATGGCAATGATATGCGGATCTTAATAGGTGATTCGGGGTCAGCTTAGAGTTAAGACTTAGGACGTGAATTTGTTCATTAGTAGTATTTTTACTTCTTTTTTGAATGCGGTAAAGGAAGCGATTCCTGGCACCCCTGGAGGTAAGGAGTTCCAAATCTTTGGTGCAATCCCAGAAATCTCTGCAGCCAGTTCTCTTCTTATGAAAGGATTGAGGTTTTAGAAGGAAAGTACTCGCACTTCAAAGTTGTCTGCAACCTCCCGACCTTTCTAGCTTTAGAGCTAAGTAACTGAGTGTATTGTTATGTATCGCTTTGTGGGTCATGCAGGCCACTTTTAGGTGTATTCTTGCCTCGTAAGGCAACCAGTTCAGGGCTTTCAAGGTCGGTGAGATGTGACTATTTCTTTTGGTTCCAGATACCAGTCTAGCCGCAGCATTAAGTGAAGCCCTCAGCGGAGCCAGCTTGTATTTGGGGAGACCACAAAGAGTGGTGCTTCCATAGTCTAATCTTGGTAACACTAGGGCTCGCACTGCCATTTTTAGATCTGCTTGAGGGAGGAAGGGTTTGAGTTTCCTTAGTATGCTCAACTTGTAGTTGGCTCCCTTGGTGGCATTAGAGATGTGCGACTGCATATTCAGATGTTTGTCTATGGTGATTCCTAGGGATTTTGCTGAGTCAATGATGAGGGGAACACAGTCAAGGGAGGTTAGGTGTTTTAACCATAGGTCTAGCTTGGGTGTGTGGCTCGGTGGCGAGATGAGAATGAATTCCGTTTTTTTGGTATTCAGCATGAGGTGGTTGTTAGTGAGCCAGCTTTGCGTGTTCAGTAGAATAGCGTTGAGGGAAATGAAGTCTTCTGGTGTGGAGACTTTCAGATATAGCTGGGTGTCGTCCGCGTACAGGTGATATAGAATGTTCGCTGCTTTCAGTGCGTTTGCCAAAGGCTCCATTAGTAGGTTGAAAAGAATGGGTGATAGGGCTGATCCCTGAGGGACACCCAGGGTGACCACAGAGGGTTGCGAGAGTGAGTTCTTCATCTTGATTCTTTGTGTTCTGTTATTTAAGAAGGAGGAGAACCATTGCAACACTGTGCCCGAGAGGCCCATCCTTAATTCCAGTAGGGGCAAAAGGTTGTCATGCTTGACCGTATCGAAGGCGGAGGACAGGTCAAGAAGTATCATTAGACATGACTCGTTGCGGTCAAGCATTTTTAAAATGTCGTCCATAATGTGAGTGAGTGCAGATTCTGTGCTGTGACCTTGGCGGAAGCCCGATTGGTGACTGTCTAAAAGGTTGTAGTTCTCAATATGGTTGCATAATTGAATTTGTACACATTTCTCCAACAGTTTCGCCAAAGTGGGGATGTTGGATATGGGGCGGTAGTTGTTGAGATCAGATGGGGTGGCGTCAGCTTTCTTTAGTATTGGTGTGACCTGCCCTATTTTAAGACAATCCGGAATGGCGCCTTGTCTCAGGGAGGCGTTTATAATTTTAGCCCATAGCAGTAGGATACTAGTTTTTAACATTTTGAACAGGGCAGGAGGCAAGGGGTCAGAGAAATGATTGGAGGGGTTGATTGCTTGAAGAGTGTTATCGATTATTTGTTGAGAGATTGGCGAGAAGGTGTGCCATGATGCACTGTTTTTTGTGACTTCCCCTGGAGTAATAAAATGGACTTTGAGTAGAGCGCCACATTTAGTATCTTGGGCCATAGATTGTGGGAGCGCCTTCTTGGATTGGATGTCTAGCTCGATGGTCTTAGTCTTTTCGCAGAAAAAATTGGCAAGCACATCACAGGTAGGTGTGGCCAGGTCGTTAGGTTCCCTAAAGTTAGTCGAATTGCATGATTGTTGCTTGACGATTTCAAAGAGTTTTTTTGGCCGGTTGATTGCTTGGTTCAGCTGGTTTCTGAAGAAGTCTGCTTTAGCCTTGAGAAACTTCCTATTGTTATGAGTTCCTTAACCTTCTAAGGTGATCAAGGTTATCAGTGGTAGGAGCAGATTTCCATATGCGCTCTGTAGCTCTTAGGTGGCGTCGCTCCGAGTTTAGGGTCTCATTGAACCAAGGTTTGACAATTTTGGAGGAGACGTTTTTTTCTTGGAGGGGCGCTGTAGAGTCCAGGATTTCGAGTAAAGTGGAATTGTAGAAGGTTGTGAGGTCATGTACATCAGATAAGTCCGTCATGTGGGTCAGGGCGGAGTTGCATCGGTTTACCAAGGTGATGGGGTCGATGTTTTGTAAGTTCCTTTTCCATTGTCTTGTTTTTGAGGGTTGGCCCCTTTTTTGAATAACTTCGATATTGATGGAGAAGAGGATGCAATAATGGTCAGACCAATCACATGGGGTGATGGATTCTAGTAGGACGATGTTAGTTTTTGCAATGATGAGGTCCAGAGTCTCTCCCTTGTTGTGAGTTGGGCTGTCACAGAATTGAGATAGCTCCTGTTCTGACAGAAACTCTTTGAGACATTCAACAATATGATCGTTAGCGTTGTTCCAGTGGAGGTTAAAGTCACCCAGGAAAATTTGAGGTACTTGTGAATTGACCTTGGATGCCATGACCTCCATTATCTCGTCGATACAAGTCAAGTTGTCACCTGGGGGGTGGTAGAATATGTGAAGCTTGCTGGCGATGCGTCTAGCATCAAAGATATTGATACAGAGATAGTCGCAGGAGGATAGACCGTTGGAGTCTGCTTGCTTGACTGATATTGAGTTACGATAAATGCAGGTTACCCCTCCCCCGAGTTTCCCGATTCTGTCTAGACGGATTAGGTCGTGGGTAGGAGGAACCAGTAAGTCAAGGATGGGCGAGGAGGAGCTATTTAGCCATGTTTCTGTGAGGACCATAATGTCTAAATCATTCTCTAGAATGAGGTTGAATATGTTAGGAGCATGTTTGCTAGCAGATCTGCAATTAATGAGCCCACACTTCAACTTGTTAATAGAGTGGTTTAGGGTAATCTGCTCTATGTTGATATTTGTGAGGTTATCATTATTTACGGATCTGGTGTTGGGAGTCGGTTCTCTGAGGGGATTGGTTACAATGGATTGGATAGTGCCCCATTGCGACTTATTGTTATCTGTTGCTCGGGCATAGGATGTGAGGAGGTCGTCTATGTCTCTGTCTGATAGTTCATCACTTGCCCTCCTAGGCCAAGATGGGGAAGGAAGATCTGTGGTGTAAGATTTGGGGTGTAAGAACTTGTGTATGTGTCTACTAGGTTGGACACTGATTTGATTATTCTGACTAGTGTTCTCAGTGTGTGCATTCAAGGGGATGCAATTTCTCATTTGTAAACTGATTTGGTTCACGGTGTCGTTGGTGGCTCTGTGAATGTTAAGAAGTTCGTTAGTGATAGAAGATAGGTTATGCATCTTGCTCTTGAGATGTGATAGGCCAATGGCTAACTCGTTGAGTCGAGAGATCCAGACGGAGTTGTGGAAGCAGGTAGTAGGTGTGGGTGTATGATCAGTTGCGGAGGGTGATCCGCCTGTAGTGATTGTTTGCATGAGATCCCATGGCCAGGCTCATCCTTTGGCGGGCGAACAATGCTCTTTGAGCTGGATAGCCTTGAACCTTTACACTTTCTCTGCAGCGCTCAACGCTTCAGTCTGCTTTGTCATGTCATTTTTGTTCACTCTCCAGCCCCTCATCTATCCGGTCAACTTAAGAGATTTCAGGCCCATTGGACTTACTACAGCAAATAGGACATAAGCATTTATTAATTACATGGTAATGCACTTTTCACTGTTTACCACCCACTTTTGCACTATCCCCTGTTAATATTTTTCCTAGCATAAGCTTCATGCAAAGCTGCATTATTTATTATCATTTAAAGCAAGATGCAAGATGCGAAATGCGGCCTAAACATGCATTAGCTTTGTTTCTTTCAAAACGCAATGTAAAATGAGGCCTTGTTCTTTCATGCATTTAGTTCACATTAGTGCACGCATGCGCAAAACGGTTTCCCACATGTTCATGTGATTTGCGTATTAGTTTTCACTACACACTGTTAGTAAGTATTATGGGGGAGTTAATTCGAGCAGGTTTCTTTTTGCGAAACCCTGCTCCATCAATCCCCCCTCTGATGGCTTCCTGGAGCCATCATAAAATACCCACCATACCAAGTGCCATCTTTATTTATTTAAAGATCAGTATTCTCTTCTCTTTTCATCAACTTCTCATCTAACTCCTTCATCTCATCATAGTAATCTCCTTTCATATCTTCTAGTTCTATTTCATCTCTTTTTCTCTTTCTTGCCTTTCGTTTGTTATTTGATTCAGTCAGTCAATCCACTTTATTCGATTAATTAAAATCATAAAAGTACAATACACTATATACAAAAAAAGACACATTCCTATGTAAACATTTGAGTGAAATATATAAAACAACCACATTTGTGTGTTTCAGCGATATCTGATATCACAAAGTTAAAAATGAAAATTCCATAAAAATATTATCATTAAAATGTATACATTATTTAACGTGGGATATCTTTTTTTCCTAAGCCGTACAGCAGCAACAAGAAAACAAGCAATATTAAAAATGTCCAACGGGTTACTCAGCATTTGCAAATAAAGTAGCGCAGGTCTAACCTGTAGAAAACCCTTTCCATTTAATATAGGGACTAAAAACTTCCTACGGATATCATTATAAAAATCACAGAACATCATAAAATGTAAAGTGTCCTGTGCAGAATAATTATCACATTGACACGGTTCTGCATCCTCAGGCTTGCACCACCCCGAGTAATCACCCAACGAGAAGTGAATCAAATGAAAACGGAACCTAGTCAGGAGCCAACGATGGAACGGCTTAGTAACAATTTTCAAGTACGGCTCAATTAAAATAGTTGTCTTTGTCAGAAAATGGGCCCTAACTAAAGGTTTCTGTAACTCTTGTTCTTCCCGTTCCATCATTAATATATTCATAAAATTCAGTTTGACCCACTTCACGTCTTCCTTCCTAATCCTTTCTGGGGCTTCAAATAATTCTGGCCGCCCTATTTTGGATAACATAAGCTTAACATATAACAGCCACTTAATATTGCTAGCTTTATCCAGTTTAACACAATCCCGCAGAATTTGATGATTCAAAGTTAATTCTGGGTTAAGCCATACTTTAAGCCAACAAAGTAACAGGGCTGTGCTCAGGATGTCAGAAACGTAACCCAACCCCAGTTCCTGGTGTATAGCAAAGGTTGGGGTTGATTGAGGTACAGACAGGAGGCTACGTATAAATCTATTTTCAGCTATCTGCACCCCTGCCTGCTGTTTAAATCCCCATATAGATGAGCCATAGGCAGCAATCGCCAGACACTTCGATCTATATATCTTAAGAATGGCCTCTATAGGTCTTGCCCCCAGACACTGCGCAAACCCTAATAAGGCTGAGATAGATCTAGTGACTGCATTTTTTAATTTTTTTTGTTGGGGTACCCAAGAACTTCTTTCATCAAATAATACCCCTAAATATGTAAAGGAGGACACCATGGACACTTCCACCCCATTACAATAAAACGATTTGGCTTTTCTAACTCTATGACCCGTTGTCATAATATGTGACTTCCCGATGTTCACTACCAGGTCCAATGACTTCATGTAGGCCCCAAAAGCATCCAAAAGCCGCTGGAGGCCTACCGCAGTACGTGCCAAAAGAACAGCATCATCCGCGTATTGGAGAACCGGAATTGGACAGTCTCCTACACGCGGAATATCCAGGCTCGCCTCCACTAAAGTTTTGTCCAGGGCGTTGATATAAAGTGTAGAGAGCAAGGGCGCCAATATACACCCCTGTCGAACACCCCTTCTTGATTTAAAAGACCTTGTACATCTGCCATCCTGGGAAATCCTAACTGATGCAAAAAGATCACGATGAAGATCAGCCAAAAAATAAACTAGACACGGGTCCATACCCATTTCCAACAAGATACTCCACAGCTTCGACCTGTTAACCAGGTCGAACGCTGAAGATAAATCCATAAATGCCAACTTCAGAGAACCTTCTTTGGCCATAGTGTATTTGCTTATTAATAGATATAGGTTAAGACACTGATCCACGGTGCTTCTTCCTTGTCTAAAACCATACTGTAAATTAGATAAAATCTTATTATCATTGGCCCAGTCTGTAATTTTAACTAAAATCACTTTCCCTAGTATTTTAACTGCCGAATCAATCAGGGATATTGGTCTATAACACCTCGGGTCCCCTCTCTGGCCCTTTTTAAAAACTGGAATAATAATAGACTGGGACCAGGATACGGGAAACCCGAGCATTCCAGAGGCATTAAAAACATTAACTAAGATCTTCCCCCAGAATTTAGGCTCACATTTATAAAAGTCTGCTGGAACACAGTCAGGACCAGGTGCTTTATTGCTAGAGGTCTCTTTTATTGCTCTCTCAATTTCCTCTTCATTAAAAACAAGTGATACTGTGTCCTGCTGAGATGATATCCTGGGGGTGGTGTCCAGTACCTCATCGGAACCATAGATTGCCTCAAAATGAGACAACCACTGTGCCTCTGTAATATTACATTCCTGTGTGTGATTTTCCAGACTGGAGAAAAACGGAGTGTTTACAATAGCCCAAAATCTTGAACTATCCTTTAAAACATCAACAGATAGAAGAGCGTTCCAGGCCTCTGCCTTAATATCTGATTTCCACCTATGAACTGCTATCTTATACTGCTTCCGTAATCTCACTATTAATGCCCTATCTCGAGGTAAACTTTTCAAGGCTAAAACTAGAGAACGGTGGGCTCGTGAGCAGTTTTCATCGAACCATCTTTCTCCACTTGTAGTTCTTGATTTAGTGTTAATGGTCAAATCCGCAGCTATCTGTCTACAAATGCCATCAAAGGATCTAAGAACCACATCATTGGTGCTTGAAGAATCAGCACATATTGTGATAAGCCCTTTAGCTTTCGAACAAAAGTCCGTGAAAAAGATGTCAGGCATCACTTTAGACCACTTAAGCCACCTCCCTTGATCACGAGTTGCCACACTGTTAACTCCCAAATTCTTTCCTCCTTTTCCCAGAAGGCCACAACTTTTATCCAGTTCTAATATAACAGGATTATGGTCACTAAAAGGTGATAGTCTAGCATTATAAAATACTACTTTACCTAACAACATAGGGGACAAAAATATATAATCAATAATAGTATCTCTAGCCTTAGATTTAAACGTAGGACACCGTTCAGATTGGTTAAAAAGTCAGGTTCAAAAAGATCGGCTTCAGTCAAAAGGGCCTCTAGACACTCCCCTGAGATGAATGCTCAAAATGAGGGATCACCGAATGACTGTGCCCTAAATGATCATCAATAAAACAATGCAGATCACACAAATGTATATTAAAATCACCCATAAGTAGTATATAATAAGAAGTGGATTGCTTCAACCTATATTCTTCTAAAAAAGTTTCAAATTACACAAATGTTAATTCATAAAATCGCTTTCCCCAGAATTATACAAATTTACAAGTAATAGCTTGGGGTAGTTTGAGATGCTTACTTCTACTATCAGACAATTAAAAGAGTCTACCTCTATCCTTTTTGAAGACCCCATTAACTTGAGGGAAAGAAGAAGCATCAAACCACCTTTTGCTCTACCAGCCGGGGCAGGGCGGGCAGAGGATCTAAACCCATCCAACCAAAAACTACCCCCCCTGTCCCATGTTTCCTGGAGAGCAATTATATCGTATGATTTTATGAAATTCAACCAAATTGGATCAGCTCTTTTAGATCTAAGACCCGCAATGCTCCAGCTGATAATTCTGCAATTAGGGGGAATTTCAGCTCCTGTATCATATGTGTCTTGGTCTTTAGAGGATGGTTCAAATATACAACTATCTGTATCCGCCAGTCAATCATTCATATCCATCTGGGTAAGTGGGATAAATCTATTTGAGACGGGAAAACCTCCCTCTTCAGGCATTGGAAACTGAGCTACCAATTTTGGAGATATTACTCCTCCCCCAGTTACTTTACCAGGGCAAAAAACAAGACTTTTACTGCGAGAAGGACACAACAAGGACTGATGAGAACTAGTGGAATTAGCAGCACTAACCCTGTCAAAAGCTCGTAATGCACTTACTGGGGGGTAAAAATATCCTAATGGCAAGGCCCTAATGCCCCCCCTTGTAATTCAGTGGCATCCCAAAACAACCTGTCGACTATATCCCATTTGTTGAAATTAACTATAATACAGTCACCAGGTACATGTTTGGAACCATTACCCACCCAAGCCACCCATCTAGCCATTATAATATGAGCAGAAATCTCGGGTTGACCTGAGCAATAGTGGTCACACCAATTTTTTGTCTTGCGCAACAGGACCGCCGTTGATTCACTGTCATGGGCACTTAAAGGGGGGACCCCTACAAGAACCGCAACCAGAGGAGTAGCTTCTGGAGGGAGATTAATTCTACTTCCATTAGAACTTATGTTTCTCTCTTGCGGGACAGAGTTTTCATTAATTGCCACAATCAATCCTGTAACTGGCAAATTAGCTAGACTTGAGTCTACTTGGAAGGGTTTCCCTCCCCCTTGGGCCAGACCTTGAAAAACCTCAGGTCTACCAACAATATTAGGTTTTACCTCCCCCCTGGGAATGAAAATGATTGATTGCCTAAATGTTTCCTCGGGAAATCGGCCTAATCTCTAATGGAGGAGTAGGTAACAAGCCCAAATTTGCTTTAACTTGCGGGGTATCCTTTGTATCCCTTCTGAAGGAATCCATAAAGGAGTCCAGTCGCTCACATTTTTTCTTTAAATCTGCGACACAAGAATTCATGGTATCAATTACATCTTTAGCAATACTGGTCAATATAGATTCAAACCGAGCACTGAAAATGTCCTCTACCAAGTTCCGCAATGTCAATTGAATATTCTCATCCACCACCGGCACCAACTTGGGGGTACTATTTTTAGAGCCCTTCTTCCTCTTACTGGCTTTTCTGCTGGTATGCTTTCCCCCCCCCAGTCCTCACAATTGGGCCCCTTGATATCCTTTCCTCATCCAGGGCGGGAACTTCAGATATTACATCCACAACCCCTATCACTGCACTATCGTGAGTCTGAGCTTCGGTCCTTGATCTTGGGCCACTAATCAACACCGCCGGTTCCAATGGTACGGGAATAATTGATAGAGGATCAATTGCCACAGTCCCTCCTCCATCATTTTGGCTTGAACCCAGTCCCAATTCCTTTTCGGCATTAGCTATCTCCCTATTCAATGCTCCCACGGCCGAGGTCAAGTATGAAATTATAGATGATGACTTTCTCGATATTTTGGCTTTTGCACCCCCCTGTTCTTGACTGCCAAGGTGTTTGTGCTTACCCATAGATGAACGTTAGACGGGTGGCCCAGCCCAGCCTCCTTCAGGCTCTGATGGGCGCGGACAGGCCCGCCCTTGGCCCGGGCTTTGCCCGGGCACGCCCGCGTGCGCGCGTCCCGCCGTGCGGGAGAGCTGCTCGGCTGATAAGCGCCTCCAGGCGCCGCGATGACGTCCCTGGCAAGCGACAAGCAATGCCTGCTGGGGATGGTAGTTCAGCCGTTGCCTTCACGGCAGAAGTAGCGGTGCTGCGGTGATTACTTAGCCGTTTCCCCTCATGGCAGTGTCCAGGCTCAGAGTGGGGCAAGATAGACCATTCCCCTCACGGTACTGGTATCAGCTGTCTGCGCGTCCTGCGCTGCGGGAGAGCTGCTCGGCTGATAAGCGCCTCCAGGCGCCGCGATGACGTCCCCGGCAAGCGACAAGCAATGCCTGCTGGGGATGGTAGTTCAGCCGTTGCCTTCACGGCAGAAGTAGCGGTGCTGCAGTGATTACTTAGCCGTTTCCCCTCACGGCAGTGTCCAGGCTCAGAGTGGGGCAAGATAGACCATTCCCCTCACGGTACCGGTATCAGCTGTCTGCGCGTCCCGCGCTGCGGGAGAGCTGCTCGGCTGATAGGCGCCTCCAGGCGCCGCGATGACGTCCCCGGCAAGCGACAAGCAATGCCTGCTGGGGATGGTAGTTTAGCCATTGCCTTCACGCAGAAGTAGCGGTGCTGCGGTGATTACTTAGCCGTTTCCCCTCACGGCAGTGTCCAGGCTCAGAGTGGGGCAAGATAGACCATTCCCCTCACGGTACTGGTATCAGCTGTCTGCGCGTCCCGTGCTGCGGGAGAGCTGCTCGGCTGATAAGCGCCTCCAGGCGCCGCGATGACGTCCCTGGCAAGCGACAAACATTGCCTGCTGGGGATGGTAGTTCAGCTGTTGCCTTCACGGCAGAAGTAGCGGTGCTGCGGTGATTACTTAGCCGTTTCCCCTCACGGCAGTGTCCAGGCTCAGAGTGGGGCAAGATAGACCATTCCCTCACGGTACTGGTATCAGCTGTCTGCGCGTCCCGTGCTGCGGGAGAGCTGCTTGGCTGATAAGCGCCTCCAGGGGCCGCGATGACGTCCCCGGCAAGCGACAAGCAATGCCTGCTGGGGATGGTAGTTCAGCCGTTGCCTTCACGGCACAAGTAGCGGTGCTGCGGTGATTACTTAGCCGTTTCCCCTCATGGCAGTGTCCAGGCTCAGAGTGGGGCAAGATAGACCATTCCCCTCACGGTACTGGTATCAGCTGTCTGCGCGTCCCACTTCTGACATCTCCTTTCTTCCACACTGACACTTACAACATTTATATATTGTTATTATCACTAAGGCTACTCCAGCTACTGAAATCATTAGCATTATTATTTTTCCTAATAAACTACTTCCAAAGGTAGAAAACTATTTACCTACAGAAGAGAAACTCTTACCAAGTCGCTCCCAGACACCGTCAACCTCCAGTTGGGTCAAGTCTTCATGTAATTTCATAATATTCTTAATATATCCCTCAATACCTTTACTTTTGATATGGATATAAGTACAGCAGTGTTGAATTTTCAAAATGCCACAGACTCCACCCTCTTTTGAAAAATAAGATATCAAGGGCAAGTTGATTTTGCAAAACCATCGATCTGATTGCAACTATTTCGGTGTCAATCATCAAGAACCCACCAGCAGTATCTGTGGATAAACAATCAACCACTGTGGACAATTTTCGAATTTTATGCGAATTTAGAATGACTCCAACTGATGGTATCAGTGCCCCAAATATATCACCCACTATTTCTGAGAAACTAGCTCTCTTCTTACGTGTTAGTCCTTGTTTTATTTCATTGATTCTGTTATTATTCTCGTCTACATGGTAGACCTTTGGGAAAACAATTGCAAAATAACAACTACCATACCAATGTGCAGGCAATTTGTAATAGGCTTTCTTACCACACACATAATAGACTCCTGGGAAAACAGGATCAGTTCCACCCTTCAATCCCCAACCTCCAGTAATTTGGTAAATTTGCTCACATTCGCTAGAACCAATGAAATAATTATTATTGTTAGCTTCCAGTCTAAGCAAACAGATTTTCCCTTTTTATACCAGTCCAGCGACATTGCAGCGTATGTCTCGCCTTTCTCATAATTTCCTTCTATAAATGCCCATGGTGGTACCTGTGACTTCTGTTCAGCAGCTTTTCTTTGGAAACTTTCTCTTCTATATTCTACCGTATCTATGAACACTTTTTCTTCAACCCGCAAATTACATGTTAGATTATTTTTGTAAGCATATCCTATATCTAGTGTCTTAGTAATATGGAAGAATTCTCCCATATAACGTGCATTTTTACTACTTAAAACCTTGTTCAGTTCCTTATAATAATAGGTATCTCTGAAAATACTAAATCTATATTGAAATAATGGTACTCCAGCTTCCCCGTCACGTAGAATAGGCTGGTTAAAACACTGCAAGACACACCATATGTTAAAGGTAGGTGGTGATAGGTCACCCTCTCTGAGACAGACGAAGGTAATTGCATGCACACATAACAATCACTAACAATCATTGTATTAACGTACTCATACAACAATTTAGTAAAAACATTTAATGAGAAATCACTAATAGATTTATCATGATGGAGAATACTTCCATCTATCTGTTCTATGTTAGTATTAGGGGTTTCTTTAGTAACACCATTCACTCTTTCACTTATTACATCATTAGTATTGTTTCCATTATTGGGTACCATTAGAATAGGTATAATGACAGTTACTAATATCCACATAAATGTCAGTAAAAAGACACTACATAAACAAGCTATAATACATCTACGTTTTAGACTAGATTTTGGATGTTCAGTCACTTTTGCTTCGGCCATTTTCATATTCTACTAAAAATATAAAAAATCTTAATCTATAAAAACTATAAAGTTACTGAAAAAATAATTTTCTGAAAAATAGTGTAATCCTACACTTGAAGGCTTTCTTCTTTTACCCCTTTCTTTCATTTCTTTTCTGAGTCATTCAATTCATTTCGTCTGGCAAGTTTTCACCTCAATTTTTCGCAGTTCTTTTAAGGTGGTTTCAATTTGCTTTCATCCACTTGCCCAGTATCAGTATTGTCTTTTTCTTCACTTGGATCTGAACTTTCAATCTCTTCCAAGATCACGTACGTCCATTCCGGTGGTGTGTATTTCTTGCTCGGAATACTTACTCTCCTTGTTTTTCATACTGAATCTTCTCCTGATTCTTCTTGTTCTGTTTGACTTGAGACCTCATTAATTTGCTCTGGTCTTCTTTTTGACTTTCTCCTCACAAGAGTATATTTCAGTCTTTTCACTCCACTTGGCCAATTGTCACCTTTTCTCGGTCTTTTAGTTTGAACTACTTTTTCACCCTCTTCATCTGGTTCACAGGTTCTTTTATTTGGCCTTTCTTCTATCTGTTCTTCTTCTTGACTTTCAGTAACTTCCCTTTCTTCTGGTTCTACAGCAGTCTCCTGAGACCCAGTAACTGATGCCCACTCTACTTGACTTGTGCTTGGCTGTTCGTCATCTGTTTGATCTTCAGAATCTATTACTTTAGATTCTTCAGCTTCACACACTTCAGCCTCTGGTCTTTGGCTTTGGTTTACCAGTTGCTGCTTTTCTTGCCTTTCACGTGGACTTGGGACTCGTCTGGTATGGCACACATGAATCCAGTTTGGCAAACCACCACACTTCACTGCTGTCGTCGTCACCAGAATTACTTGGTAAGGTCCGTTCCTCCTGGGTTCTAAACACGATTTCCTCATGTGTTTCTTCACGAGAACCCACTCTCCAGGATTCAGATCGTGAGCTTGATTTGGCTGTGTCGTAGTGGCATTTTTTCCAACCTGGTGAGACACAGAATGCACCAGATCAGCCAATCCTCTGCAATAGTCAAGCACTAGATCATTAGATATATTCATCAGTTTGTTCGCTGGTATAAATGCTTGTCTCATTGCTCTTCCCATTAGGATCTCGTGAGGACTCAAACCCGTCTTTTTGTCAGGAATGCATCTAAGACTCATCAATACAAGGAGTAAAGTGTCAGGCCATTGCAGTGTTGTGGATGCACACACCTTTCCTAACTTAGGGGGACATTACGATGGCGGGCAGACTTTGTCCACCCGCCTCCGTAACGGTGAATGGGACCGTCCACCATAGGAGCGGCGGTCCCGCAGTGGGTATTAGGATGCCACTGCCATGGTGGCGGTGGCATCCCCTATTCCCAGCATTGTGGCAGGTGGTGCTCACAGCACCGCCCGCCACAATGCTGGGAATGCACGTTGGGCATTCACATGCACAAGGTGACAGGCACCGCGCGGTGCCTGCCACTTTGTCCATGCCAATGCAGGGGGGTACCATAGGTACCCCCAATGTGCACCCCCACCCCCCAACATCATGGGGGCCCACAACAGGCCCCCGAAAGAATAATCCGCCTGGCTTTCCATGGCAGAGTCTCCGCCATGGAAAGCCCTGCACCGCCGCCCATCATAATATGGATGGCGGTGTCTTGCAGACACCTCCACCATATTATGTATGTTTTCCGCCCGGTCGACGAGTCGACCGGCGGAAAAGCGGCCAACGGTGTTTCTGTCCGCCGCGGACCCCCCAGCCATCATAATATGGCAGGGGGAAAATGTTAGGCGGGCGGTGTGAGATAGCGGGCGGATCGCCACCGCCATACGGGCGGTGGCGATCCGCCCGCTATCATAATGACCCCCATAGATTTTATTGTGCCATTTATCTGCTCAACCACTCCAGATTCTTCAGGTCGATAGGCACAATGCAGCTTTTGCTCAATCTGTAATGCTGCATAAATCATTCAAATTATCTCATTGTTAAAAAGGGTTCCTCTATCTGTTTCTAAAGTGACTGGAAATCCAAATTTAGGTATCAGCTCTCTTAGAAGTAGCTTTGCGACTGTTAGACTGTCATTCCTTTTCGTTGGATAGGCTTCCACCCAGTGAGAAAGCAAGCAGACGACAACCAACACATATTTCAGCCCATTGCACGGAGGGAGCTCAATAAAATCCAACTGGAGTCGGGTGAATGGTCCTGCTGCCTTTTCAATTCGTCCCCAACTAACAACTGTCTTTCTGCCTGGATTTTGTTGCTGACAAGTGGCACACCTCTGGCAAAGACTCTCTGCAATGACCCTGAACTTTGGGTTATACCATGATTGCTTGAAGAGCCTGATCATTGCATCTCTTCCAACATGCGCAATTCCATGGTACACCCTTGCCATTTTGGATAGTAAACCATCTGGCATGACTGGTCTTTCGTCTGTGTAGACCCACATTTCGTCCTCTGCTCTCTTTCTGCAGCCTGAATTTATCAAAATTACCTTTTCCTCATCACTTGCTTCTTCCTGTAGCTGTCTAATTTCATTCAAAGTTTCAAATGAAGAAGAGAACATAAGATGGCAATTGGTATTTTCTTTTTCTATCCCTCTGTTTAGGGCAATTAAATTTCGTACACAGAAACGCGCTACTTGGTCTGCGTATCTGTTGCCCTTCGTCACATAGTCATCTCCTGACATATGTGCGGAACATTTGACCACTGCAATCCTTTTGGGCAATAGTAAAGCATCCAATAAATCTTTTACAGTTTTGCTGTTCCTTATAGGGGAACCTGAAGAAGTCAGAAATCCCCTTTGCATCCATAGCTGACCGAAGTCATAGACAACCCCGAAACCATATTGACTGTTGGTAAATATGGTTACCCTCAGGCTTTTGGCAATTTTGCACGCTCTAATCAGAGCTATCAATTCAGCAATTTGGGCAGAGTTTACCCCCTTTAAACAGGATGCTTCTAGAACTCCCGCTATGGTGCAAACAGCATAGGCAGAACACAATTCTCCTTTCTCATTTCTTAAACATGATCCATCAACAAACATCTCACAGTCGAATTATTCTAAAGGGAGGTCCTCAATATCGGGCCTGGGTTTTTTGCACAACTCTGTCACATCTAAACAATCATGATCCGCCTCCTCTCTCACTTCCTCACAATATGAATTCGGCAAAAGGGTTGCCGGATTTACGGTTGTGCACCTTACCATGGTCACATTTTCAGCACCCAAGATCACCCTTTCATACTTAGTCAGCCGACTAGAGGTCATATACTGTGTCCTTGTACGTGTCGAAAAGGATCTCAACTGAATGTGGCACATACACCTTAACTGGATGTCCCATCACAATTGCTTCACTCTGTTCCAGACTCACACAAGTAGCAGCTACTGCTTTTAAATAGCCTGGTAACGCTGCGGCCACTGAATCCAAAGTAGCAGAAAAATATGCTACTGGACGTCGTGCCATTCCATGTTTTTGAGTTAAAACTGAAAGTGCACACCCATCTCTTTCACAACAGTACAATGCAAAATCCTTTGCATAATCTGGCATTCCCAATGCAGGTGCTCAACAAAGACTGTTTCGCAATTTAGTAAAAGCTTCCATACTTTCATCATCCAACACAATCAGATCTTTCACATCTTTTCGTGTCAACCTCTGTAGAGGTTTTGCAATCAGTGAGAACCCACTGATCCACTGACTGCAGTATCCAACCATTCCCAAAAACATTTGAACTTCTCTCTGGGTTTTTGGTGGACTCATTTGTTTAATTACATTAATTCTTTCTGGTGTCACCTTTCTGACTCCTTTTTCTATTTTGTGTCCTAGGTACTGGACTTCCTGTTTACAAAATTGTACTTTTGCTGGTGACACTTTGTGTCCTCCTTCTGCTAAATGGTTCAGTAAGGCAATGGTATCTGTCACACATGCCTCTCGTGTCTTTGATGCCACTAGTAGGTCATCAATGTACTGAACCAAAACTGAATTTCCTGGCATGACCAAAGTCTCCAAACATCTTTTCAAGATCTGATTAAAAATTGAAGGACTCTCTGTGTACCCTTGAGGAACTCGGCACCATGCCAAAACACGGTCTCCGAACTGGAATGCAAACAAATACTGGCTTTCCGGATGTAAAGGAATCGAGAAAAATACTTGGCACAAATCAATCACTGTGTACCATTCAGAATCACATGGGATTTGGTAAAGGATTACTGCTGGATTTGGCACGACTGGACAACAGGGTACTACAATTGTATTAATTTTTCTTAAATCCTGCACTATTCTATATTTTCCACTGGACTTTTTAATTCCTATAATAGGCGAATTACAAGGAGTACTCATTATTTTTTTTTAGAATTCCCTGTTCAACCATTTGGTCAATCACAGGAGTGACTCCTGCAATTACTTCGGGACTCATTTTGTACTGAGGAGTATTTGGATATATGGCACCCTCTTTCACCATAATTTAAATCAGATCTACATTTGTCATTAGGCCAATCTCCTTTCCTGTAAAATCCCATACATCCGTCCTTACTGTACTTTTTAATTCTTCGGACAAACTCTCTTCGGTGAGAAGTGAAAACAACTCATCCACCTCTGTCCCTTGCTTCGCTAACATCATCTTGAATTCGACATCCTCATCAGGTGTCTGAAACGCAATACCATCTGGTGTACAATAGATGGTACAATTCATTTTACAGAATAAATCTCTTCCCAAGAGATTTACTGGACTTGAGTCACATACCACAAAACGATGCATGTCTCTGAAACTACCAATCTGAACTTCTATTGGATTTGTGACTGGTGTTCTAATATGCTTATTTGAGACTCCTACAACTTGGATAGTTTCTCCCGAGAGGGGTAGGTTCGGAATTTCTGCTGCTCTCACAGTAGAACGGGTAGCACCAGTGTCCACTAGGAATGTAATATCGTTACCTTCCACCTTTCTGTCAACAAATGGACCTGACTGATCTAACGCCAAGGATGCGCCAAGTACGCACTCTTCCTCCCCCCTCAGGCACCGTCATTGAGATGAGTCTGAATCACTCTCATTGCACTGCAACCAGTATTGCAAAACCATTTGCACATTTTGATTCTTACCAACTTGATCACCTCCGTGAAATCCAGTGTTCGCACTGTACCTCTGTACTAGAGCATTCACATTATTGGGCATAGGAGCTTGTGGCACCTGTAACTGTGGAGCAACTACCTGCTGCTGTTGATTCACACCCACCTCATTCTGCATCTGTGGATTTAAATTTTGATTTACCCCATTATTCTTTTGAGCAGATCTACACTCGTTCTTCCAATGTCCATACTTTAGCCTCTTCTTTGCTCATTTTACCTCTACCTCCACTGGATACCAGACCATTTTGATTCTGACCATTCATTTTATTACCTGTTTGAGAACTGTTGTTTACTTGTTGCTGCTCTGCTACCTTCACTTGTGCCCACATCATTTTCTACTTTAACTTTTTATGTCTTGATTCAATGTCATCACTACAATATTTCGCATACCTCAAAAGTTCATCAATTGTTTTGCTCAGCCAACAAATTAAATGCTGCTGAATAATATTACTAATCTCCGGTTTCAATCCAAACACAAAACGATACACAAAATGTCCCATATCTTTGTCTCCAATAGTCTCAAACCCGCTGTACTGTTTAAATACCTGCAACAACCTTTCATAATAGGCATGTACTGACTCTTTTGGTTCTTGGGTCGTCCTGTCTATCTTAACACAATCTGTTTCCTTTTGAGAAATTTTTCCTTTAAAAAAAGTGATTACCTGATTATACTTTCTCATCACCTCATCAGATGGTGCACCTGTTTTAGGATCTCTAGGATATTCTTCTTTTGGCCAATCGACAGTAATTTTACATTATGTCCACAAATCAGCTGGAACGACGATCTCAAACAAACCATCTTAATCTTTTAACAAAACCTTTGAAACTTTCACAAACCTCTCTACTTGTTTGTACCACTCAACTGGTTTCTCCCTTAACCTGGGAAAATCATTAGTAAAGGACAATATATCCTGTCTTGTCCAAGGAACATGCACATATCCACCACCTGGGACTTCTCTCATCGGACACGCCCTTACAACTTGTTCTGTCTCTCTTAACGGAAACATCGATGCTCCTTTACCAGCTGCCTCTTCTTTCTTTTTTGTCCATCTACCTTTCCACCGTTCTACATCTCCCCATTTCTTCAGAATATTCATCAACTCTTTTATCTGCAATCTTTTTCCAGAAGCATTCAAACTCTCCAAATCCTTATCAGTAAAGGCCAATCTGTACGATTTCTGCAACACCTTTGACTTCTCTATGTCTATTCCATATTCGCTAGCAGCCTCTGCTATTTTCTCATGAAGATTTCTCGCTCTCCAAGTAATACTTTTACACAAAAACAACAGCTCTTCATCTCGGTAAGTCCCTAGTCTGTCTGGTCTTATTGTACCAATAATCGTCTCTTCCAAATCTACTTTCAATTGGCTCACATTTATACTCTGTGGTTGAGGTTTTCTCTCTTCCATTTCCTTTATCCAATCATTTAATTCTTCTGGTGAAGGACCTGCTGAACTCCCTGTCGTTGGAATGACGCTTGTCCCTATTCTCTTTGGATCTATTTGTATACTCCTTCTAGGGGTTTCTGTTATCATCTCACAAACCAGAAGATCTAACAATGTTGTATCCGTGTCAGCCTGCCCATCCTCATCCGCTACCGTCACCATTCTACTCCTGTCACTACTCCTTGGAACTGCCAACGTATGTACTTTTGATATATTCTGTTTTTCTCCATACAATGGAACTACGGGACCAGTTGTTACCGGTACCGTCAATGCTTCTGCATTTAGACTCAACTGATTTATTTTCTGGATCTGCTCTACTCTTGCCTTATTTAATATGTCCAATTCTTTTTCTCGCACTACTCTAGCTATGTCCGTAATCTGTGGAGTTAATGGAGTTCCCATTAGTGGTGCACTCGGTGTCACTTCACCTGAATTTTCTTGATATGGCGGAGTTCTTTTGGTCATACTGCTGTGCGTCTGCCAGGCCCTTGCCAAGGCACTCACATCCCCTGTCCACCAGGTGTACCCCCTACATTGTCCGCCTGCACAGGCTACCCAGGGCACGGGATGGCAGTGGAGCTTTGTGGGTGGGAGGTCATGGCGCCCTTCTCCTGGTCACATCTCGCAGGCAACACATTCTCATTGTGCAGCATGGCACAAGTCCAAAATAAGTAGTGGGTGGACGCAGACGTCATGACAGGAAGTGACGTCACGAAAGGTGGCTTGCACCATCAGACTTATTGCCTCCCTTCCCCCACCCGTTACATGCGATTGCAACAGAGAAGCCAGCGCGTGCACAAGCAGCTCCGAGCTCGCCCAGAGAGGCCAAAGAGTGAATGTGTGGCTCAATTTGCTCCAGTTATCGTGTCCGTGGTAAAATTAGTGGTGGTACGCCGTCCACCCGAGTGGTACCCCGACTCGAGACCTGGTGTGCAGGCAAAGTGTCCTATTGTCTTTGCGATATGTGTGAGTTGCATGACACACATTGGCGGGGGATGGCTTGGAGGCCCATCACCCTGAGGCCCATGTCTCACCACATGGGTCCCTTGTCAATGGCAGCGTTTGTAATGACCATGTGCGCCGGGGTGGGTCTACCTTCCGTCTGGGATCGTGTTTGCGGCCTGGCCCGCTAGGGCAGCTACAGCCTCTGTGTGTTGCATGTGGTGTATCCGGACTCCGGAGGCTGTCATGCATTGTCACTGTTGTCCAGGTCCCGAGTCAGGGTACCACGCGGGTGGACGGCGTCCCACCACTTATTTTACCGCGAGACAGATTACTGGGGGAAATGGACCCACACATTCACTCTTTGGACCCTCTGGGGCGAGATCGGAGCTGCTTGTGCACGCGCTGGCTTCTCAGATGCAATCGCATATTGGGGTAAGCGAGGGGAGGCAATGATTCTGACGGTGCAAGCCACCTTCCATGATGTCACTTCCTGTCGTGACGTCAGCGTCCCCCCACTTCTTCTTTTTAGGACTCGTGCCCTGCTGTTATCAGATGTGCCACTTCCCAGGGGGGTGGAGAAAGGGTCAAGAATGTCAGCCTGATATTGGCCCAGTTGAAGGCCCACCTGGACTGGGGGGGACAACCATTGGACAGTCTGGTGTAGCCCACCCACGCGTACATGTGGACCCTCCATGAACTATGTCACCTGCGGCAAAGTGATGTCATGGGCAATGACGTGATTGAGGAGAGCTGTCTGTCCCATGCAGAGATGGCGCATCAGCTCAACAGACCCAGCACTGAGGCCAGCAGGGGTCACATGTGCAGGGGCAGCTGTGCCTGGTGTGAAGGACACTCTATCCTTCATCACTGTGCCGACACGTGTTGCACCAGTGGAAATAGATGGGAGGGCGGGCATTGGCCTCCGCGTGGCTGAAGAGGAGCCAGAGTCCACGTCCCCTGTGTTAGCAAACATGGATGCATCACCTCTGACCTCAGATGACGCCGAAATTACCGTCTCGGCCTGTGATTCATCCAGCACACGTCTGGCACCTCCGAGGCGCTGGTCACATCTGTCTCACTCAGCACTTGTGCAGCTGCTACATCCGATGCCACACCACTGTTGCCCTGTCCCTCAGCACCCACGGGAGATGCCACATGAGAGAGAGCGAGGTGGCCTCACTCATCTGGTATCAATTAAACAGACATGTGCAAGGGAAGCAGCACAGAACATCCCCAAATACACATGTTGCACGATCCCTGTGCAATTGCATACAGCCACCACAATCAACACGTAATGGCTGGCGTACAGTAAATGAAGCTGCTAATAAGTGGCACATGTGTTGTGCACATAGCACTACACCCGGCATGTGTCACCCTGCGACCATAGCCACAAATCGCGGTGTGCACACCCACTGTCCTGATGGTGGCAAGGATGACCACTATGTAATTAGGCCAAAGACATACCTGCATGGAGCAGAATGTGAAACCACTCACACAGACTGCAACATGACAGGCCACAATGGCCATGAACCCATGCCGTCCACCTGTCGTTCACACGAGCACAACTGCTGTTGCACAGTGTGCCGGATGTGTAAGTACCAGAGATATGAGGTGAGGCATCGCACACATATGACCAAACGAAATCAGAGTAGGCACAGTGCCTCTAACATACATGTGAATTGCCACTCCAGCCTACTACAGGTTGTTCCTGAGGGCTACGACTCTGAGTGCATTGAGAATGCAGAGTGCTCAAATAACATCTTGAGCCTCAGGACTAGCATATGCATGTCAGATGCACACAGCACAGAGTACACTTACAACCCACTGCTTCACACAACAAACATCACATTACCCCGATTATGGGTAGGCTGTGGACACATGCTGCCTCTCACAGCAAAAGACACCATCCCACAATACTGTACACTTGCTTGCTGCTGATGCCCCTACAAACATGCATCCGGCACAGGCTGTGTGACTGTCAAGATGCAGACCATCACTGGTGAAATGCAGCGTCGTGCTGACCTGACAATACGAGGGGCATCCCCGATTCGTTATCGCCACGTAGTAGCTCATCCGGCAGATGACGTCACACTCTTTGTGGAATTGGCTGCACTGTCGGTCACACATACACAGAGGCATCAACTTGGTTGCAATGGCTCATCACAAGCCCTTGGGCTGGAGGACTTCCAACTGCAGGGATGGTACACAAGAGGCTTGGAATATCACTCATACACTTCTCAACATCTCCCACATCCACCAATCACAGTGGCATGCTGCTGACCCATCCCAAATACTCAGAGACGTGCAACAGAGCCAAGAAGTAATCGGACAAGGCCTAACAGCATGTGTACACCACACGTGAATGCATGCTGGTGGGAGTGTGTACACAGTACCTGTCCATCCCATTCACATGCAGGTTGCCAGCACATTGAGCAATGTGTAGTCTGCCCACATCTACTGTCCATTGTCAGGTGGACCAACACATAGATCCCAAGGCAACACATCTTTGTGGGTGGACTCACTGTGTCCAACACTGCGCAGCCCTCAACGTACTCACCCTGTGAATGGCTCACCCCGCAATGGAGGTCACATTCAGTGCCACTATCTCTCACACACATCCCTATCACAAGGCATGGTGTATACAATCAACAGGGCTGAGTTTGCGCATTTCAGGAGAGTGCTGAACAAAAGACACATGTAACCCACTGTACAGTCAGTGTTGTCTCCTTCTAGGATTGTGCGGTCAATGTGCAGCCCAGGTCTGCTGAGACTGAGAATGCCAGCAGGGACCCAGCCAGCCATTCTCACAGGCAATAACTGCCCTGAGTCCTGCATTGCCAAGTGGCTGCGTCACTGGAAGTCTGACATGAAAATGCCATGTACCACCACTCGGGAGGGACATGCATGGGAAAGCGCCAGAGAGCCTACATACCCCTTCCACCTGTAGTAAGCATGGTGAGCAGTGCATGTTGGAACCCCACAGGCTCTGACTCATAGTGCTGCGGATCAACGACATGTGTGTCCCCACATGCACTCCCACACACACTGTAGTTGTCTTTCACACACAACTTTTGATATAAATAGCCTTGGGCAGTGTGCGTGGAGCTCGGAATCCAGGATCTCCAGCTCCTCGCTGGTGAGTGGACCTGGACATATCTTCAGAGTCGTCGACATGTAGGTGGAGATGTGGCAGCAGCGGCAGGTGTTGTTGAGGGATGACAGGCAGCAGTCCCAGGAAGCTGTGGTAATGCCGGTCTCCCTCCCACACTCATACTGGGTCAGAGCTGTGTTTAACGCTCGCCAGAACTAACGCTGCTTTGCTGGGTCTCCTACCTCATTTTTTAGGCTTCTTTTTAAACTGGTTTTAAAACATTATTGATTTTACTGTGAATACTGTTGGAATATGATGTCTCTTACCTGTACTGTAGCGTTGCACTGCCCGGAGGGTTTTCAGAAGGAAATAGCGGGGCCGCCATCTTGGGGGATAGCACTCCAGCTTTTTGGACGCAGGGGGCCTAAAAGGCACGCTGATGCGGACGCGCAGCGCTGCCTGACTGGGTCAGAGCTGTGTTTAACACTCGCCAGAACTAACGCTGCTTTGCTGGGTCTCCTACCTCATTTTTTAGGCTTCTTTTTAAACTGGTTTTAAAACATTATTGATTTTACTGTGAATACTGTTGGAATATGATGTCTCTTACCTGTACTGTAGCGTTGCACTGACCGGAGGGTTTTCAGAAGGAAATAGCGGGGCTGCCATCTTGGGGGTTAGCACTCCAGCTTTTTGGACGCAGGGGGGCTAAAAGGCACGCTGATGCGGACGCGCAGCGCTGCCTGACTGGGTCAGAGCTGTGTTTAACGCTCGCCAGAACTAACGCTGCTTTGCTGGGTCTCCTACCTCATTTTTTAGGCTTCTTTTTAAACTGGTTTTAAAACATTATTGATTTTACTGTGAATACTGTTGGAATATGATGTCTCTTACCTGTACTGTAGCGTTGCACTGACCGGAGGGTTTTCAGAAGGAAATAGCGGGGCCGCCATCTTGGGGGTTAGCACTCCAGCTTTTTGGACGCAGGGGGGCTAAAAGGCACGCTGATGCAGACGCACAGTGGACGCGCGCAGAGGGCGTGCCGCTGGCGCGCCAAAGGCGCGCCTAAGGCAAGCCCGTCTGCGCCCGTCCACGCTTGGACCGGGCTCAGGGCCCGTTCCCATGGCCGCTTCATTTCAAATACGGCGGCTTATTCTAGGGAGGACCTTGTTAGACTTAACCCACGTGGAGGAGTTGATGGGTGCCCCTGTATTCCCTTCGAGGTTTTGCCTGATCGCCTCAGAAGTATTTGCTCTAACTGTAACATACTTCTGCCACATATTCTGGATTTACCGGTCTCCGGCCCTAATGACAGAATAGGAAGGAGAGATAATATAATAGACCAACCTCCTCTTAGTTGTATGCTGCTGAATGCCAGATCTCTCATTAAGCATAGCATGGAGTGTGCGTTGCTTATTGAGGAACAAAATATTAAATTGGTCTTCATTACTGAATCCTGGTCTGATCAGGCGTCTGGCCCTGATCTAGCCAACGCGACCCCTCCGGGATTCCACTGTCATACTTTGGATAGACTCCATGGGAGAGGAGGGGGACTAGCTGTCATTTACCATGAGTCACTGAAGCCTGTCTTTCACACTGCTTCAAATGCCACGTGTGAGGCTCTTTCATTTAGCTTTTGCACCTCACACCATAGTACCTTTAAGGGGATACTCCTCTATCGCCCTCCAGGCCCCAGGGATGGATTTTTAGATTCACTGGGGACATTGCTCGAAGAAGGGCTATGTGCAGATTCCTTTACGGTACTAGGGGATTTTAACTTCTATCTGGAGGATCAATCCAACGCAGATACTATTACACTGGGGCAAGTGATGGAGGCAGGGGAATTGAAGCAGTTGATCGGAGTTCCAACTCACAACAAGGGGCACACGCTGGATGGGATTTATTCTAATAATCCTTCACTGACAGTTTCGTCAGTATTCCCTTTGGTGTGGTCCGATCATTGCGCCATCCTCTTTAAGGTGAAAGAGTCTAAGGACCACAAACTTAGATCAGAACCTTTAGGGACCATTAAAAAAAGAGTATGGAAAAACGTAGATTGCGTAGAGTTAGGAGAGGCACTGGAAAATACCAAGGGGCATATTAGCAAGACCGGCGATAAAATTATCGCCGTTTTAGCGGCAGGAAACTGCCGCTAAAACGGCGATAATGGGCTTGCTAATATGCGTTATAGAATTCAATAGAAGCCCAGGTTAGATGTCCTGCACATCTAACCTGGGCTTCTATTGAATTCTATAACGCATATTAGCAAGCCCATTATCGCCGCTTTAGCGGCAGTTTCCTGCCGCTAAAACGGCGATAATTTTATCGCCGGTCTTGCTAATATGCCCCCAAGTCTCCTCTCCCTGTAGAGGTAGACGAAGCGACCTCTGCATTTACGGAGTGGCTTGAAGTAGCATGTGACAAACTCGCCCCCGTTAAAGTCTGGACTCCTAAAAGGGCTCATCCATCTGCCCCCTGGTTTTCGGATGAACTAAAATACCAAAAACAGGCCTGTAAACGTTTAGAAAGGGTGTGGAGGAAATGCTACAACAACCTGGACAAAGAAAGCTATAAGCTAAGCCTTAGACAATACAAGGATAAACTGTGGGAAACCAAAAAAAAGTTCTTTGTTGAACAAATCTCCCAGGCTGAATCCAATGCCAAAGAGCTCTTCAAAACTATTACCAATCTAGCATCCACAAAAGCCCCCAAGAGCCAAAGCAGCCCAGAGCTCTGTGAAAAATTGGCCAAATTTTTCCAACAAAAAGTGGAATCTATTTTCTCTTCATTTAGCCTAGCTCAAAGGGGGTTGAGGACGATGCCTCCGAATATAGAACAAAACAAACCGGCCTTAGTCAATTTCTCTTTGTTAGAGACACCAGACACAATCAAACTTCTGAGTTCCATTCGGTCTGGATCCCCGATGGATCCATGTCCGGCATCGGTATTAAAGCAAATTCCAGAAGTTATAGGATCGACTCTTACACCATTGCTGAATAACATAATTACAACGGGTAAATTCCCCAGCAATTGGAAGAAGGCTTCTATCCTTCCCTTATTGAAAAAACCCACCCTGGACCCTACCGATCCAAACAATTATAGGCCAATCTCAAGACTCCCGCTTCCCGCCAAGATTATTGAAAAGGCCATGAACATTCAGCTCAGCACATTTCTGCTATCTAACAATCTACTCGACTCATCGCAATACGGGTTTAGAGCAGAACACAGTACTGAACTGGCCCTAATCAAATCCACAGAGGAGGTGCGAGAGGCGTTGGACAGAGGAGGAAAGGCGATTCTGATTATGTTAGATCTGTCAGCAGCCTTCGACACCGTCCATCATGAAGTTCTTATGGACAGGTTACTGAATCCTGGTCTGATCAGGCGTCTGGCCCTGATCTAGCCAACGCGACCCCTCCGGGATTCCACTGTCATACTTTGGATAGACTCCATGGGAGAGGAGGGGGACTAGCTGTCATTTACCATGAGTCACTGAAGCCTGCCTTTCACACTGCTTCAAATGCCACGTGTGAGGCTCTTTCATTTAGCTTTTGCACCTCACACCATAGTACCTTTAAGGGGATACTCCTCTATCGCCCTCCAGGCCCCAGGGGTGGATTTTTAGATTCACTGGGGACATTGCTCGAAGAAGGGCTATGTGCAGATTCCTTTACGGTACTAGGGGATTTTAACTTCTATCTGGAGGATCAATCCAACGCAGATACTATTACACTGGGGCAAGTGATGGAGGCAGGGGAATTGAAGCAGTTGATCGGAGTTCCAACTCACAACAAGGGGCACACGCTGGATGGGATTTATTCTAATAATCCTTCACTGACAGTTTCGTCAGTATTCCCTTTGGTGTGGTCCGATCATTGCGCCATCCTCTTTAAGGTGAAAGAGTCTAAGGACCACAAACTTAGATCAGAACCTTTAGGGACCATTAAAAAAGAGTATGGAAAAACGTAGATTGCGTAGAGTTAGGAGAGGCACAGGAAAATACCAAGTCTCCTCTCCCTATAGAGGTAGACGAAGCAACCTCTGCATTTACGGAGTGGCTTGAAGTAGCATGTGACAAACTCGCCCCCGTTAAAGTCTGGACTCCTAAAAGGGCTCATCCATCTGCCCCCTGGTTTTCGGATGAACTAAAATACCAAAAACAGGCCTGTAAATGTTTAGAAAGGGTGTGGAGGAAATGCTACAACAACCTGGACAAAGAAAGCTATAAGCTAAGCCTTAGACAATACAAGGATAAACTGTGGGAAACCAAAAAAAAGTTCTTTGTTGAACAAATCTCCCAGGCTGAATCCAATGCCAAAGAGCTCTTCAAAACTATTACCAATCTAGCATCCCCAAAAGCCCCCAAGAGCCAAAGCAGCCCAGAGCTCTGTGAAAAATTGGCCAAATTTTTCCAACAAAAACTGGAATCTATTTTCTCTTCATTTAGCCTAGCTCAAAGGGGGTTGAGGACAATGCCTCCGAATATAGAACAAAACAAACCGGCCTTAGTCAATTTCTCTTTGTTAGAGACACCAGACACAATCAAACTTCTGAGTTCCATTGGGTCTGGATCCCCGATGGATCCATGTCCGGCATCGGTATTAAAGCAAATTCCAGAAGTTATAGGATCGACTCTTACACCATTGGTGAATAACATAATTACAACGGGTAAATTCCCCAGCAATTGGAAGAAGGCTTCTATCCTTCCCTTATTGAAAAAACCCACCCTGGACCCTACCGAACCAAACAATTATAGGCCAATCTCAAGACTCCCGCTTCCCGCCAAGATTATTGAAAAGGCCATGAACATTCAGCTCAGCACATTTCTGCTATCTAACAATCTACTTGACTCATCGCAATACGGGTTTAGAGCAGAACACAGTACTGAACTGGCCCTAATCAAATCCACAGAGGAGGTGCGAGAGGCGTTGGACAGAGGAGGAAAGGCGATTCTGATTATGTTAGATCTGTCAGCAGCCTTCGACACCGTCCATCATGAAGTTCTTATGGACAGGTTGTCTGAAGTAGGAGTTCACAGTGCAGCTTGGAACCTTCTACAGTCCTTCCTCTCTGGACGAACGCAAACAGTGGACCTGGACAATCATAGGTCAAAGCCTTTCTCCCTCCCGTGTGGGGTGCCACAGGGCTCATCGATAATCCCGACACTTTTTAATGTGTATGTGATCTCTCTGGCGGGCCTAATTAAATCCTACGGCTTCCAAACCCCCTCCTATGCAGATGACACGCAAATAGTGTTGTCAATTAGAGATGGGGAAGAGAAGGAAACAGGAGCTCGCTTTCATGATTGCATGAGGGCCATCTCAGGATGGATGTCGTCCAATTGCCTGAAACTAAATTCAGGCAAAACAGAGGTTATTATGTTTGGAAACAACCCTAACATATGGACGCCAGATTGGTGGCCTGCAGAGCTGGGCCTCTGCCCTTCTCCCACCAGGAAAGCAAAAAACCTGGGGGTGATTATGGACAATAAGCTCTCTTTTGGCGATCACATAAGCTCAGTGGTCTCGACATGTTTTTTAATCCTGAGAATCATTAGGAAAATAAAGTTCTTTCTTCCGGAGAGCAGTCTCAGGACAGTGATCACGGCCCTTATTATGGCACGGATTGACAATTGTAACAGTTTATATTTAAATGCCCAAAAACAGCATGTTAATAGGCTTCAAATTGCACAGAATGCTGCAGCCAGAATGCTAACTGGTATTCCCAAATTCGTCTCTGTAGAGAAGGAGCTAAAACAGTTACACTGGCTCCCTGTGAAGCTAAGGGTACGCTTTAAAGCGCTCTGCACTGTCTTTAAAGCCCTCAATGGAATTGGCCCCAACCATTTGAGGCAAAAATTTAAATGGTATGTCCCCGCAAGGAACCTTCGGTCCACAGGGGCGAAACTAGTCCTAGTTCCTCCGATCAAAAAGGCTAGCTGGGGGGGCAGAAGTTTCATCACCTGTGCCTCTAAGGCATGGAATGAGCTTCCACCCTATTTGAGGAATTCAGCAGATCTCCTTTCTTTTAGAAGGGGGCTGAAAACATGGCTTTTCTCACAGTAAAATCTCTATCACTGACGACCAGCAGGTATGCTCAGCGCCAGGACACCCTTGGGTAACCGTGCGCTATATAAACTCAAATAACATAACATAACATATAGCCCCCTGGGGCTGTTTCAGTGGGTCCAAGCTGCTGCAATTGGTGTACCATGTCTGCCTACTTCAAATGCACACAATGGCCTGCTCTGACCTGTCCCGGTACACTTACCTCTATAGTCGAACACGCAGGGTGCAACCGGGAGGGCCATTGGAGTTGGCCTCAAGGGCCTGGCCCATGGCGGGTACAGTCCGCTGGTGCCATGTGGACTCCACAGTTCAATGTGCGCCATGTATTTGCAGGTGTGGCCATGACTTGTGTGTGGGAGCATGTCCACACTAGACAGGGCCACTTCATGATGTGTGCATAGGCATTGACGGACAGTGCTCAGCCTCCACATGTCTGTTGGCACATCATCATGTACACATTAGCATGGGAGCATGGGATGTGCATATGCACACACATGCCATATTTTTCAATGTACATCTCCCACTTGGCACGTGCAACGTTACGTGTCACTTGTGATGTGTATTTGCATTCACACAGCTGTGTTGTCATGGAGTTGTCAATGTGTACACCTGTCAATGTGTGTTGGAGGTGTGATACATACAGTGCTGTACATTGGGTGAACTAGGGACATCATTGACTGTCTCATATCCCGTTGTGCAACAGAACCCACTTGTTTGGGCCGCTCAGCCTGTGTACATTGTGTTGTTGGTGTGTGCCATACTCACCCAGCCTCGGTAGCTGTGTCAGGCACAGCAGCTAGGTATATTGCCGTGGTGTTGCCGCTTCCCACATATGCAGTCTGAACTCAGCATCATGCCTTACAAGCTATTATGGCCTAAATCCACATGTGCATGCTCATAGCAATGGTTTGTGTCAGTGGACATTGCTATTGGTAAGGGGACCTGTGTAAGAGTATTGTAGCTGTGCTGTCCCTACTTGTCAGCTGTTCTGTGATTCTATTGCTTTGTCAGTAATTTTGGTTTTGTGTATGTGAAAATGCCATGTGTTGTGTTGCATTGACATGTGTCCACTTCCATCTGTCCTAGGAGGAGAGCAAACATACATCGCCCCTTCCAATTGCTGGCAGACATGGAGGATGTGGAGGTAATCCGGAAATTCCATCTGGACCGACCCACCCTGCATCACCTCTGTGCCTTGTTGGAACCCCACCTTCGTCCTCGCAGGGTGTATCCAACTGCATTCACCCCCACGGCTAAGGAGATGGCTGCACTGCATTTTTTCACAACCGGATCATTCCAACACACAGTGGGCAGTGGAGGTGGGATGTCCCAGCCCATGTTCAGCATGGTGCATCGGGATGTCCTGTCAGCTATGATGCTGTACAGGAACCATTACATTCGATTCCCCAGGGCTCGTGATTTGGCGGCAGTGAAGGGTGCTTTCTCTTGGACGGATCCCACACGTTGTTGGTGCAATTGATTGCACCCATGTTGGCCTTGTTGCACCACAGGCCATGGAGCCCATTTATCGGAATCGCAAGCATTTCCACTTCCTGAATGTGCAAGTGGTGTGCCTGGCGGACATGGTCATCACACACGTGTGTGCGAAGTTTCCAGAATCCGCACATGACTCGCACATCATGCGCAACAGCATCCTTCCACGTCTGATGACCAATCTGCAACCGGACCGTGCATGGATTGTTGGTGAGTATGCATACTTGTGTAGCGTGCTGGATGTGACATGCTGTCTTGTATCCTGTTGGAATTGCAACGATTCTCTGTGTTTCTCACACCCAGGTGACTCAGCATATCCTAACGGGCCTTGGCTGCTGAGCCCATTACGTCATCCTCGGACACCAGCTGATGTCAGATACAATGAGGCACATGGGAGGGCCAGACGTGTGGTGGAGCGGACTTTTGGACTCTTGAAGTCCAGATTCAGATGCCTGGACCGCACCGGGGTGCACTGGCGTACTCACCACAGAAGGTGTGCCAGATAGTTGTGGCATGCTGCATGCTGCACAATCTGGCGATTCGCAGGCAGATCCCCCTGATAGTGGATGATGGTGATCAGCCAGGGCCCCCGCCTGCAGACCAGGACGGGTCCAGTGACGAGGACAGTGGAGAGGAGGAAGCTGTCAATGTGCGTCAGCAGCTCATCGCCCGCTACTTCACTTGACGGTGAGTGACCATGTACAACGGGTGATGTTGCTGTAGTTGTGTAGGTGTATGTGTGCATTGTCACGGCGGCCTATTGTTCACTGAGTGCTGTGTGGCAATGGTCCATGTCCAGGGTAGTATGCCACTGACAGTGGCTGTGGCATTGTGCCCTGTTGCTCTGTGAGATGTGTGTACATTGCTTAAACTTGATGACGAGTACTGTGTGATGAGTGTGTGACACACACATTCAATGGACTCTTGTTCTGTTTTTCACCCCTAGGTCCCTACAGCCTCTCCTGGCCTATCGACATACCACACTCCAGATGCATTTCGGATCATGGTGACGGTTGCACGTCCTTGAATAAACACAGAGCAGATACAACAGAATGTGATCCAGGTGTATTTATTTAAGCGGTGACATGTGATTGTGGGTAAGGTGATCACAAAAGTTGTGCATGCTGAAACAATGAGTTGACGATAATGACTGCGTGATGGTCAAGGTGCACCCATGTTGTTCTCTGTCCACAGTCCAACAGACACATGCCATTCACATGGCAGTGTGGGGTAGGATCGTAGTCCAAGGGAATGCAGTAGGTGGCCACCGTGGCTGGCTGACTCACTGGCGTTTGGAGCGTGCAAAGTCCTCTCTGGACACCTGTTTCCTCTTCGGACGGCCCCTTCCACGTTTGGGAGGGGGGGGTTGTGTTGGTGGGCTGCTGGTGGTGGCTGAGGACTGCCCACTCGCTGTGGATGCAGGGGAACTGGATGTTGCACGGCTGGTGGTGGTGGAGGTGGTGTGGCTGGCCTTGATTGGGCCCTCACCACCACCACTAGCTGGCCCATGAGGTCGACAAGTTGGTCCATGCGGGTCACGAATTGGCCCATATGGGCGTCCATGGACCTCAACACCCCAAGGACTTCCCGCGTGTCGGCAGATGACCTGGCCCATTGTCCTTGGGCCTCTTCATAGGCCCCAAGGACTCTGGCGATTTGCGGCAGGGTTTGGCTCCCAGGCTCTGATGGCGTTGGCCTGACCCTGCTCCTCCCACCAGAACTGCTGCCACCGACCTGCCCACTCACCACATTGGTCACCCCGGGCCTCGGTCTGGCTCCCAGGGTCAAGCCCGACGGGCGTACCACCCCTTGCGCAGGTTGAGTGGTCAGGGAGGGCCTGGTGGTGGTGGTGGTGGTGGTGGTTGCGGCTGTGGTGGTGGCCGCACTGACCGTGGCAGCAGGGGTCTGGGACTGGTCAGCAGCCCTGGGTGATGGGTTGGTGGGTAGGGGGGCCTGGGGAGCGGTTGAGCCCTGCCACACCAGATGTGCCTTGTCGGGGGTCCTCGTCCGAAGAGGTGTCCAGGTCTTCCACATACGTGTGTCCGGGTCGGGGGCTTGTGGACTGGCTGTGCCGGCTGCTGTCTCCCTCTCCAGCATCGAGCTGTTCGGCACCTGTGGGGTGGATAAGATAGGTTATTGTGTTGCACCTTGCAAAGTTTGTATTAGTTGTCTGACATTCACAGTTTGTGCACTGTTGTGCACTGATTTCCCAGATGCGTGTGTGTGGATATACAATGTGTGTATGCGTGGGCAAGGCAATGGAATTGTGTGATGTGATCATATGGCATGGGACGGATTTGGAATGCCAATGGGGGTGTGTTGCTGTACAACTGCATTTTGTGGCTTGGGTGTATACGGGGTACAGCCCCATCAACGCTTTTGTGATGTAATATGGTTTTGGGGGTCATATATAACGCTTCGGCACGCAGATTTGAAATGGGGTACAGCCCCATCAACGCTTTGGTGATGAAATATGGTTTGGTGGTACGTTATGTGACATTTGGGTGCAGAAGCGGACATGTGGTTTGGCCACACGACACTACAGGGGCAAAGGTGTGTGTATGTCTGACACAGCCAGCATATCTGCTCAGTGTTGTCATTTTGGGACATTACGCTGCAAGCATTGTAGTGAGTGAGTACTGGTTGTGTGCCACACGACGTATTGCAGATGGGACAATTCCTTGGTGTGCGTGCTACCCTCAGCCATGTGCAGCAATGCAGTCCTCTTGGGGTGTTGTCTATATTGGGTATGTTGTACATCACAGTGTGACATGCACTTCAGACACTGCAGACACATTTGTGGTCATCTGCAAGATTCTTTGCTGCACTGCTGTATATGGGTCAGCTGTTTGGATGATATACCTTTCATGACACTGGGGCTGAGAGATGAGATAGGTGACATTTTGAATGTGCATTGTGTAGCTGTGGGGTTCATGGGTCCAGTGGTGTATGTCACATTACTGGGGTTCCACTCTGTTACATTGAGACAAGATGGACTTACATGGCTGATATTGTACAATGTCAACGGAAAAAGCAGATACAACTACATGGACTAGGCTTCTGTGGTTTTGCTGATGTGTGTGATGAGTGGCACAGTGCACGCCATGTGGGTCAGTACTCCAGTGAGACTTGTGCATGCAGACGTGACTCCTTACGTGTTACTGTATTTGAGATGGCTCATGTGGCCTATGACTCTGTAATTCATGTCTGTGTGCAAATTAGTCACATGATTATGACAGGGAGCAGTGCTAACTGTTCATCTGCTACGTGACATGTCCCAAATGTTAGTCGTAATACAGTCCTCATGCCTACAGACACCCCGCCCTGTACAGTAGTCTACCTACTTGTTGGTTTGGAGGGTGCAATGCAATGGATGCCACATGGTTATGAGAGGGAGGGGTGCTCCATCTTGCTGGTCTGTGGGAGTGGGGGCGGTGTTGTGAGTTGTGGTGATGGCTTACCACCCACAGACACCCCTCCATGTAGGGAAAGATATCTACCTGTCGGGTGAAGGTGTGCACTGCAATGGATGACACATGGGTGTGGGGAGTGCTCCATCTTGCTGCGCTGTAGGACTAGGGGCCTGGTGGGTGTTATACTTCAGCAGTCCCCCCCGACCCACGGACTTTGTGTTAAGGCTACTTACCTGTTACTTGTTGGTTAGTGCAGCTATGGCTGACACATGAGTGTGGGTGTGGGCGGTGCTCCTTCTGGCGCATCTGGAGTACAAGGGGACCTGGTGGGAGTTGCGGGGCTGGCTGACTGTACACATGCCCCCATGGTTTTGTTAGTAGGTAGCTTTGGGCTGAGTGTGTGGGAGTGTCTGTTGCATGTGTGAGTGATGTCTTGTGGATTGTGTACTGGACATGGGGGTGTTTGGCCCTCGGAGCTGTGGCATTCTGGTGGTGCATGACAGTACATAGCGATGTACTGGTCTACATTTGTTTGTACTTACCAGCCTCCACTCCCCCTGGTATTCCGGTGAGACTCTCCGGATGTAGGATGCCTCGCACCTTCTCCTCCCATGCCTTGAAGGTCTTGAATAGCGCGGGATTTCCTACGCCAGTCCTGTCAGCCAGCTGACGATTCTTGGCCTCCTTCTTCCTGACCTGGCTTTTCAGGTCGTGCCACCTCTTTGTGATTTCAGCTCGGTTGCGTGGCACGTTCCCAACTGCGTTCACCTGGTCTACTATCCTGCTCCACATTCTGTTTCTGGTGGCTACTGGTGTCTGTTGGACCTGGTTCCCATAGATTTGTGGGTGCACCTTGATAATCTCGTCGACCATGACCGTCAGCTCAGTGGCAGTGTACTTAGGCATTCTTTGTGTTGCCATGGTGTGTGGTTTTGTATTTGTGGTGCTGGTGCGGTGGGTGTGTGGTGTGTGATGTGCAGGGGGTTAGTGGGGCCGGTGTTTGGTGGTGGTGGTGGTGGTGGGTGTGATGGGTGCGTGCGTGTGGTGTGCTGCTTTCCTTTGTGGCTCTCTGTGTTCTCTGCTCTCGTCTTCGCTTTGTAGTGGTGCAAGGGAATGTGGTCTGTGAAGGGGCTGCTTTTGTACTTACCTATGTGGGTGTGTCATGATGGGCTGTCGTTTTCAGGTGTGTTGTGGCTGGTGTTCTGGTATTTGTAGTTTATTTGTTTTGCCGGGGGGATGTGTCTTTGGGATGTGTTCTGTGTTTGGGTATTTCGGTGTGGGTTGCTGTGTGGACTTGTTGGCCATGTTGTGTGTGTTTCTTTGGCTCCGCAGATGGTTTCCGTGCACGGACGTGGCCGCCAGGGCTTCCGCCGTGTCAGTTTTCATCACTGTTGTTAACGATGGCGGGCGGGGAATATGTGGATTTACCGCGCTCATGTCGGGGAGATCATAATTTCACGGCCGGTGTCTCGTTCGTGAGAGTGGGCGGTTTTGGGTTGTCGTGCGTACATGGACGGGCGGTATTTTGTGTGTTTTTAAGGCCGCGGGCGGGGTTCGCTTCGCGACATCGTGATTGCTCGGTCGGTATTCACACGGTGTAGGCGGGCGTTTTTTTAAGGCTATGGTAGATGGCGGATTTTTTACCGCCGGTTATCGTAATGGACACCTATATTCTTAATAGAAAAATGTGTTATTACATTTTTATTATTTTTAAAAATACAATACCATTTTTGATTGAAATTTTTTTTTAATAATTACAAATTCTCAACAAAAATTTTAAATATATAAATATTTTACAAATATGTTTTAAATTATTCACCAAATTGTATTAAAAATTATTTACAAATACAAATCTATGAAAATATGTTTAATTTATTAAAAATTTAACATTGTTAATAAAAAACGAAAAATTTCAAAAAATTTAAATACTAATTTCACAAAACAAATAATTTCAAATTTTACAAAATTAAAAAATTTAAATTTTCTTTTCTTTTAATTATTATATATTTCTTTTTTATTATTTAAAATTTATTTTTTATCCAAACATTCTTAAATTACTCACCACCCATATCCCCTATAAACCCAATATCCCACTCCAAAAATGTAACACAAATTAAAACAATTTTTATCCCCCACAATATTTTTAAATTATTTCCCACCCATATCCCCTATAAACACAATATCCCACTCCTAAAATATATACACATTTGAAAATTATAGTAATTTTTCAACAACATTTTTAAATTACTACCCACCCTTATCCCCTATAAACCCAACATCCCACTCCTAAAATTTATATTAAAACCAAAAAAAAGAATTATTTAAACATAAAAAAAATTATTTAAACATTATAAAATTACTAATACAAAATTACAAAAAAAAAATATAGAACATTAAAAAAAAATAGAAACCATAAAATCGATATTATTTACATCGATTGTTTTGCCATCAATATTTTCAAATTCGATGTTCTAAATCACAATAAAATCGATTTTTTTAACATCGAGAAAACTTACCTTGATATTTTACACCATCGATATTCTTGCCTCGATATTCTTGCATGCCGATATTTTTCCATCGATATTCTGTCTCTGCACCGCCAGTAATGATGCACCATATGCAAGTGTGGCAAAAAAAAAAAAATAATCCTACTCCCGGTTGTCCACAGGTGGGACATCTTGGAGTATGAACAAGAAAAACGAATGCAGGTACTTTTTTTTCACTGTACATGATAGGCAGCAGATGTGTCAAGGCTGTGCAGGGTGTTGTGGATTTTAGGCCATTTGACTGAATAGTGCTGAGGTTAGCTGGGGAGGGAGCAACGGAGCTGAGTGTGATAGACTGGATCCCTCTTGTGTGAGTTGAGCCACTTTTGAGTTGAAGCCTTAAAGAAATTATGGGGCTTATTTACAAGCTCCTTGCGCCGCCATATGTCACTTATTCCCCTATTAAAAGTGTCTCACCGGCGGTACAAGGGGCTTGTAAATAAGCCCCTCCGTTTTTTCTTGCAAACCTAAAGGTTCCCTCACGGCTGGGGTATACAGCATCCAAGTAGCACCACACACTCTTCCCCCTTTCCTCCTCCAGTTGCTCTCTATTTATCATTTTGTCATTTAGGAAGCTATAAACATTGTACAGCTCACAGTTTAAACTAAAGGGGAATTGTAAGTCATGAAGATGTGCAGCTCCATACACCCCTGCCACAAACCCTCCTGGTTTCCCCAAATGAAGGTCCTTCACGCTGTGGCATGGTTCATTGATTGTCTCCAAAGGCTGTACTGAATGATGACATTGTTTTTAGATTTTCACTGGCTTCCACTGTGCATTTAGATCCTTTTCAAAACAGGCTGCATCATCAATAATCCAGCCAGGGATGGCACTCCTCCCTGCCAGGAATGCAAAATCAAAAAATTCATTTTTCATTTATTTATTTAGGGTACGGAATTCCGATGGAGATCCACATAACACCATGTCAAAAGATAAAAAACACAATTATACATTAAATACATGAAAAACAATCATAAATCAATTCATTCATAGATTGCAAAAAGGATTAAATAGGATCTGCATGCCAACTGTATTACACAGAAATCCTTACAACAAGAAAGTGATTAAAATCATTGGGACAGTATCCTTAAGAAAGTGACCTTGTGCAGACTATGGTTCAGAGCTTACATATAGGGGCCATTTACGATGGCGGACAGACTGGAGTCCGTCCGCCATCGTGGTGGTGACCGGGACCGTCCGCAACACATGCGGCGGTCCCGCACACCCAATTAGGATGCGACCGCCACCATGGCGGTCGCATTTTGCACTTTAATATTGCGGCGGGTGCTGCTGAACGCAGCACCCGCCCCAATGTTCAAAATGCATGTTGTGCATTTCACTGCACTACGTGGCAGGCCACTTGTTGCAGTGAAATGTAGGGGGTACCATGGGTACCCCCCAGTGCACAAACACGACCCCCAGACACAAGGGGGGCTCGCAACGGGCCCCCAAAGCCAATCTCCACCAGCCTTTCAATGGCGGTTTATCCACCACGGAAAGGCTGGCTGAAGACAGCATCCTAATTTGGCGGACGGTGCCTGCTAGGCACCGCCACCATTTTATGGATGCAGACCGCTCCGCCAGGCAATCGGAATGATTCCTGCGGCGGTTCCATGGCGGACAAGCTTTGCAGACGGTCTTTGCGTCTGCCACAGTCGGAGTCTGGATCCCCCCCGCCATCGTAATGGGTCAGGGGAAAATCGCGGTCCGATGGCGGAAGGACCGCCACCGCATGGCTGGCGGTGGTGGTCCTTCCGCCATCGTAATGAGCCCCATAGTCCATAATTTGTCCTTTGAGACGAGATCGAACTTGAAAGTACACATATTGACAAGGATGAAGACATAACTAAAATGTGAAAAGATCTTGTAATGGCCCAATTCATTAGAAAATTGTTAAACTGTTAATATCCTCATATGGTAGTTGAATGCCATATTTCCAAATAACAATTTCTTTAAAATATAACAAAGTGCATTGTACAAGATAAAAATACAAACAATCCCATTAAACCTCCAAAACATCTGCCAATATCATGGACAGAAGCCTTAAACACCTACACCTTGCTATGCTTATCAGCAGTTATAACTTAAAAATGAGTAGCCTAGGAGGGCAACAAAGTAACGCAAGGCTTTCAATAATCCATCATACCTAAACTAAATTAAGGGTAGAGTATTCCAAAGATACCCCTTTTATAAGTGTAGCAACTAAGCTCATTAATACAGGATTAAAAAACACACCATTCCATTTGGTGGAGACATTAAACACTTATGGGCCTCTGCTATGGACTGAATATTATATTTGAGAAATAGTGGTCTTATAAAAAGTGCCAACGTGCATTGTGCAACACAGGACATGCAGATATTACATGATTAAAATCTTGAACATGTAGCTGACATAATTCACAAATTCTCTCCTACTTTTGCACTTTATCTCCAATACCAGTAATAACATGTAGAGAGAGCAGATTCAATCTCATCAACACAATAGGTCTTCGGATTCCATGAGAAAGATTCTAGTTTAGAGACGATTAGGTTCTGCTGCCAAGATTGCTCTCTTGTACCATCAGATTTTGCACATTTAATTGACACAGGGCAATATTTCTATCCTGACTTATTTGAGAAATATTTGTATGTGGCTCTTTAAAAGAGATTCAAGAAAGCGAGAGCCTACATTCAATTCCAACACAAAGGTTTCTTTAACTCCAACGACCTAAAAAGGGCACTCTTTTCTTTCTGAAGGGTAAATATTTCACACCTCAGGACTGTACAAATTGTGCCAGCTTCTCCACCCAAGAGTACATTTCCCCATCTCAAAAAAAATGCAGCCAAAACCAAGATTATAGATAGACATTGAGCCAGATTCCAGGCAAAGAGCATGGGGGCTGCCAATCCATTCAAACGCAAATCTGGTGAAAAATCTGGCCCTCTATAGCCTCAAAAAACACCAGTAAGCCAATCCACCACCTCACAGTCATAGCTTAGGGCAGATGGAAATGTAAACTTATATACCAACAAAATGTGGTCAAAATGACATCTCCTAGATGATTTAAATAATCTATTAAGGGCATTTGCCTGGGAGTGGGCTCTAATCGAACAGCTCACCTGTTGCTAGAAAAGTTTTTACACTAGTACAGATACGAGTCCACTTTCTCTAATTTATCTTCCCCCAGATCCCAATTAAACTTCCCCCTTGTTCTTGTGCCGTTCTTACGGATAGGCAAAATTTTGCTATTAGATCTATTTATTTTTAGGAAGTGGGCATATGCAAACTTCATCCAAGTGGTAAACCAACATTGTAGGCCAATGGGGGGTTAAATCCAATATAGACACATCATCGGCATACAACAAACAGCCAAAAGATATATTGACAATTTTTGGCAGATTCCCCTGCACCTGACCTAAAATGCATGGTACGTCATATATATATATATTCACTGAAAAAACCATAGGTTGAGATGTCATCAGTGATGTCATCAGTGATGTCACTGACCATGTCATGAGTGATGTAATATGTGACGTCATCAGCAGTGCATTGCGGGGGCGCGAGTTATAGTTAGCTGAACTAACTATAACGGGGGAATTTCACGGGTTTTGTACGAGTGAAATGTCCAATTAACTATAACTGTCCCTAAAACCTATGGTTTTTTCAGTGAATTTCAAAGGTTTTTTAAATGCTAATTTGTAACTATAACATATCTGAAACCTATGGTTTTTTCAGTGAATTTCAAAGGTTTTTAAATGCTAATTTGTAACTATAACTGTCCCTAAAACCTATGGTTTTTTCAGTGAATTTCAAAGGTTTTTAAATGCTAATTTCTAACTATAACGTGTCTGAAACCTATGGTTTTTTCAGTGAATTTCAAAGGTTTTTTAAATGCTAATTTGTAACTATAACGTGCCTGAAACCTACGGTTTTTCAGTGAATTTCAAAGGTTTTTTAAATGACATTTTTTAAATGTATTAATTTTTATATTAATTTTTTTCATACTGATTTACTACATTTTTAGAAACAATTTCTTTTACATATTTTATTTTTTAAATTACATTGTAATTACATTATACATTACATTACAAAAAATACTTTCTCAGAATGAATTACTTTAGTTTAAATACTTAGCACATAGGCAATAGACTTTTAAGTACAGTAGTTACAGTTGTTGCAATGGGCAACACATTTTCAAACACAATGCAACATTCAGCTCAATGTGAATTTCTAGTTAAATGCAATTAGTTACTTTATGGATTACTTTTCTAACCACAGGACTGGATCCTAGATTCAGTCCTGGGACATCTCCTGTAAACAGTTGAGTAAAAGCGTTTTGGTTACAGTCGTGATTTTTAAGGAATATTATTGTATTTTAAAAGTTGACACTTAGAAACTTTTCCTCATAGAATCACCAATGTTATCCTATGGAAGGAAATTCACTTAGCAGGTAAAAACTGTTATCGTTACTTTTTCTTACTCAGTGTTGGATCCTGGATCCAGCACTGGTGCATCTCCTGTAAACAGTTGAAAAAATGCGTTTAAGTCATACAGGCGATTTTTAAGGAATATTTGTAGTTTGTGAAAATCGACACTTTGAAACTTTTCTGCTGAAAACCAGACAATGGATTCCTATGGAAGAAAAGATAAGTTACTGGTAAGTACGGTTAAAATTACTTTTCAGGGTCAGTGCTGGGCTAAAAGATGCAGCACTGGGTTCTCTCCTGATAACAGGTGAGTAAATCGGAATTCGTATTTCGGCTGATTTTAGAAGAATAATTTTAAGTTCCAAAACTCCACACTTAGAAGAATTTTCAAGTGAAACCAGTCAATGTTAGCCTATGGAAGGAAATTCAAGTTACTGGTAAGTACGGTTAAAATTACTTTTCAGGACCAGTACTGGGCTGAAAGATGCAGCACTGAGGTCTCTCCTGATAACAGGTGAGTAAATCAGAATTCGGATTTCGGCTGATTTTAGAGGAATATTTGTATGTTTCAAAAATCAACACTTAGAAACTTTTTCAGCAAAAAGCAGGCAATGATATCCTATGGAAGGAAATTCAAGTTACTGGTAAGTACGGTTAAAATTACTTTTCAGGATTAGTACTGGGCTGAAAGATGCAGCACTGAGGTCTCTCCTGATAACAGGTGAGTAAATCGGAATTCGTATTTCGGCTGATTTTAGAGGAATATTTTAAAGTTCCAAAACTCCACACTTAGAAGAATTTCCAAGTGAAACCAGTCAATGTTAGCCTATGGAAGGAAATTCAGGTTACTGGTAAGTACGGTTAAAATTACTTTTCAGGACCAGTACTGGGCTGAAAGATACAGCACTGAGGTCTCTCCTTATAACAGGTGAGTAAATCGGAATTCGTATTTCGGCTGATTTTAGAGGAATATTTGTAGGTTTCAAAAATCAACACTTAGAAACTTTTTCAGCAAAAAGCAGGCAATGATATCCTATGGAAGGAAATTCAAGTTACTGGTAAGTACGGTTAAAATTACTTTTCAGGACCAGTACTGGACTGAAAGATACAGCACTGAGGTCTCGCCTTATAACAGGTGAGTAAATCAAAATTCGTATTTCGGATGATTTTAGAAGAATATTTGCACAATGGTGAAGGGAGGGGGCGGGGCCTGAGGTGACATCTGTGCAAACGCGCCCCGTGGCGCGTTTTAAGTTGGGGATTAAGTCCCCTTGAATCCTGAGGGTCCCTAGGGGCCAACTAGCCCACCAGGAACCTCCAATATGCGCCAGGGGCTGCGTTGCAGAGACGTGTAGAGAGGCCACACCCCTTTTACACCTCTCTGCAACGCAGCTCTGTGGCGCTTTCTGGATGTACCTGTTGGGCTAGTTGGCCCCCAGGGACCCTCAGGATTGAAGGGATTTAATCCCCAACTTAAAACACGCCACGGGGCGCGTTTGCACAGATGTCACCTGAAGCCCCGCCTCCCTTCACCACTGTGCAAACGTGCCCCGTGGCGCGTTTTAAGTCGGGGATTAACTCCCCTTGAATCCTGAGGGTCCCTGGGGGCCAACTAGCCCAACAGGTATATCCAAAAAGCGCCACAGAGCTGCGTTGCAGAGAGGTGTAAAAGGGGCGTGGCCTCTGTACACCTCTCTGCAGCCCCTGGCGCATACTGGAGGTTCCTGGTGGGCTAGTTGGCCCCAGGGACCCCAGTATTCAAGGGGATCGTTCCCCTCTGCAAACGCGCCAGGGCGCGTTTGCAGAGTGGTGAAGGAAGGGGGCGGGGCCTGCGGGCCCGATTGTTTTTTTTTGTTTTGTTTTTTTTTTGTCCCCTGAAGGGGGTGGTCCCCGGGGCTCTGGGGGTCCGTAATGGACCCCCACATTTATTTTGTAAGTGCCCCGGGAGGTGGTGGTCCCCGGGCGTGTGGGGGGCTGGAGCCCCCACACCTTATTTATTTAAAAAGAAGCCCCGGGGGTGGCGGTCCCCGGGGCTGCGGGAGGGCAGGAGAGCCCTCCCGCACCATTTTTATAAAGCCCGGGGGTGGCGGTCCTCGGGGCTTGGGGGCCCTTTGAGGCCCCCATACAAACAATATACCCACCTCCACCATGCCCCCGGGACTTGGGCCACCCGGGGGCAAGATGTAATCGAGCGCGGGAGACCGCGCTTCGATTTTTCGGCAGGATTCGCGCACCCTGAGCGCATCCTGCCGATTTTTAAAAACATTTTTTTGCCCAGGGGTCCTTGTGGGACCCCTGAGCAAACCTAGGGGTCAGGGTGTTTCTACCCTGCCCCCTTTGTGCGCTTTGCGCACTTGTTTCTGTCCCTCGGTTCTACCGAGGGACAAAATGGCTGCCAACATTTCCTGAATCGGAATGTTGACAGCCAGCTGACAGCCAATTAACATGCAGCTCGTGATCGGGACGGTGCGCGCAGGGTGCGCTGAGGGTACGCGGACCCTACTCGGCCATAGATATATCTATCTTTTTACTTTTGATTTTCTCAGCAACTACTGAACGGATTTACACCATTTAACAAAAGGGTTCTTCCTGAACCAAGAACTACCTCTTTGCCAAATTTGGTGTAATTCCGTTCAGCAGTTCAGGCTGTAGCCGTGTCTAAAGTTTCCTATGGAAAATTGCATGGGGAAAACGCGTTTTGGGACCCCCTTTTTCTCGGCCCCCGCTTGACAAATCCCCGAGACTTTCAGGGTAGGAGCGGACCGGAGCGCCCCACAAAGTTTGAAAATTTTGCGAAGATACGTCAACCGGCAAGAGAGTTATTTCAAATAGAATGTCGCAGATTTCCTATGGATAATAGGTTGTAACTATAACTATCTACTGGCGACCGCCAGTAGATAATATATATATATATATATATATACAAATATATATCTGTAGTAACAGTGCCTCACGTGTCAGTGGGGCACAAAGAAGATTGCACTGAGCGTACTGCTTTCAGATTAAGTTATTTTCGGCAACGCGTTTCAACCTCAACTGGTCTTCGTATGAGGCCGTGACGAAGACCTGTTGAGGTTGAAACGCTGCAGAGGTTCTGGTGGTTTTTATATAACTAACAATCTCTGTTTGAGATAAAGCATCATATCCTTCATCTATACTGAGCACTAAGGAATTTATTAGAAATATACCCCAGCCAAACATTTTAAGGGATGGAAATAGCATGCGGTACCACACCGGAGTCACAATACTCTGGACACCAAACACCAGTACTTCCTTAAATCACCAGAATTCGTGGCCTCCCTAAGGTTAATCCATTTCACATCCCATTGCCTCCTACATTCTTGTACCTTATGTCTTACTCTAATGTGTTTAAGGCAATATATTTCATTCTGTCTTAGAGAAGAAAATAGCAGATGTTGATTCCAAATCAGGAAATGTATTTCCTGGATTTACATTTTCAATTTCGGTTTACACTTTTTTAACTGTCTATATCCTACACCCTTGAAGCCTAAATTAAAAAAAATACATCCATGTGAGTTTAAAAAAGGATATCGGCTATCCCCGATAGAAATCATTTAATCCAACACATACACTTTGAATTTTAAAGGTTAGGGACTCTATATTCCTAGCTACCCAAAATATAAACCTGTTGGACCTATTAAGGCCAACCTCACCGTTTGAGGAGTTACCAGGCATTAATTCCTGAAGATTGAAAACAACTGCTGTGCCCACTATACTATGGTCACTCAAATCAGTAGGGAACACTGTAAATTGCGAACAAGCCCCAAACATCTAAAAAAAAACAATCACATAGTCCAACAAGCTCTGCCCTGAAGCAAAAATGATAGCATAAGGGGCAGGCTCACCAGCAGAGACCTGGCTGTTCAAGATGTCCATATCATATTTTCGCAAATTTTCCAGTAAAAGAAAGCCACATTTGTCTGTTCTAATTTAGTCCAGAAAAGTAATTCCTGAAATAGTCCACACTTCCTCTTTTTCTGCATTAGCAAAAATTGAGACAGCATTTAAATCACCCATGATATCTACCAGTGGGCAGTCTTTAGCCACGCTAATATCAGAACCAAAGGTAAATAATTGATTGACCAGATGGTCATAAAATGTACCTTGAGGAATAAACATGTTAACTAACAAGAGAAAAGAGGAATCGCATCTTGGTTCTTGATAGGCCAGTTTCAGACAAAGGCATAGATTTGACGGATGCATGAAAATTTTCTGATTGCAATTCTCAGTATTCTTGAGTAAAATTGCCCCCCTCCTCCTGACACGGCCCCTTTTTGCAATGCTTCTCATTGCATGAAATCGCAAAAAAATTAGCACATATAAAGTCAGCAGTTGATCAAGTTTCCTGAAGATAAAATGAATGGGTTAAAAGACATCAAAAAGTTCAATTTCACCTCATCATGTCCCACTCCAGCCATGTTCCAGGACAGAATGAGTCCACATGAGTTACCTCAGTGACTTATCATTTTTTAACATAGGACAGGCACTATTCAAAATCCCCGCCACCGAACTTTGATAACCAGGACTACCTAAATTTTTATCAATCGCCCACCCTTCCCCAAGGAGAAAACTATGGGGCTGCCAACGATGATGGTGAAACCACCACCGGCAGCCTGCCGGTGGCGGTTTTACCGCCATCTCAAAGGACTTCTCCGCCCGCCATATTACGATGGTGGGCGGTGTGATGGCGGACGCAAAGTCTGTCCGCCATGGGTCTGCCACAGGCAATAGTACGATTGCCTGGCAGACCCACCAAGCATCTCTAAAATGGTGGCGGTGCCTAGCAGGCACCATCGGCCAAATTTCGATGCTGTTTCCACGCCAGCCTTTTCATGGTGGTGAAACCGCCATGGGAAGGCCGGCGGGGATTGCATTTGGGGGCCCGTTCCGGGACCCCCTTGTGTTGGGGGAGGTGGGTGTGCACTGGGGGGGTACATAGGTACCCCCCTACATTTCCCTGCACCTGGTGGCAGGCACCGTGTGGTGCCTGCCACGTAGTGCAGGGAAACGCATGACATGCATTTTTAGCATTGCCGCGGGTGCTGCAGCCAGCAGCACCAGCCGCAATGTTAACCATGCACGTTGCGACCGCTACGGTGGCAGTCGCATCATAATCAGATGTGCGGGACCCCGGCCTTACAGGAGGGCAGTCCCATTCCCTGCATCGATGGTGGACGGACATAAGTCAGTTGGCCATCGTAATCCCCCCCTATGTCATTTAAATTCCCCTGATAGATATCATTATCAGGACACATTGCAGCACTCACTGTTGACCTAAGTCTTTTTGGGTGGATTTGTTGGTTTCACCGGGGGCTCTAAATGCTCCACAACAGGCACAACATCAATCCTCCTTTAAAAAAAAAAAAAATCACAGTTTTGGAGAACCAAGTTTGTGATGACCAATGAGCCAAAAGTGATTCTAGAGAATGGCACTGGTGCAGTTGAGTTAATAAACACATTTTTGATGTTGCTACTTTTTACTAACGTTAATGCTTCAATCTCCAGCAAAGAGTTAAGGATAGAACTTCTATTCACTGGGAAAGACTCATTGTCAAATAATAAAATTAAATCTAAAATAGTAGACTCTAAGCTGTGCTTGAGTATCGGTTCACAAGGATTACAATCCATACTCCTCCTTAACTGGTCAATCATCCTTGGAACAAAAACCCTAGCTCCGAGATTGAGCGAGGGACGAGTTTTATTATAAAGGGCTGCTACAACACCTAGGTTACACTCTTTACGAGTAAAAAGAGGTTGATGAACCAAGTTACTCAGATTCTCATTATCTAGATGAGGGATTTCCCTATCATGAAGCCCAACTAAATCAATGTGGGCATTAATTTTCATCAGGAGTTTGTGACGATACCATGCTTTCAGTTAAAGTCCCCATCCCTATCTGAGCAAATGGAGCATTCAGTACAATATTTATGAATTATTGTGAATGTGGAGAAAACCCAGAAGGAATAAGGGCTTCAACTAATTTTTCCCCAGTTTTCTGACCAAGGTCAGGATGTGAAATTGAAGGGAAAGAGCACAAAGCATTATCCCTGAAAGACGTTTGCACCTCCTCATCAGAAGCCTTTGTGTGAGAACAACTAGAGAATCTAATTTTTTCTGTTTACGTTTAGATATTCTTCTGATCTTTTTTGTTTCTTTATACCACCCTGCTGAACTGTCAATGAGAATTCTACTTTAATCTGCTCTCTGGCCTGATAGGACCAGAGACTGGTCTTTGCAGGTCAACCAGATTGGATACAGAATTAGAACCATCATCAGCCCTGGGTTCCAGTTCTGTTGTATTCCTCTTAGGGTGTCCGTACATGGGTTTTTCCTGTATCATATCCTTATATAGGCACAATTCGCCCTGTCCTTATTTAGGCATAAAATCCCAGTCCTTATTTAGGCATTAAACCGTGCACTCCAAATACAGGCATGGTCTCCGACATCCGTCCACCCTAACGTCACAACGAGTTCTTGAAAAACAGACCCTTAGGCTTCGGGAGTTTCCCTAGCACAGGACTATTGATTTCTTCAAGGACTCATCTATTATGCATGAACCATTATACCTTAAGGGGTCATTCATGACGTCTTCCGCTGTCCGATTCACATCAATGCTAACATTCTGAGGTACCTCTCAGGTATAAATATACCTTCCCTAGCCCTTGTAATTCAGAGGAGACCTCGACTTCAGAGGAGCCCGTTTCCCGGCCTGACGCACTGAGAAGACGCCCTGCACGCAGAAAGTCCAGCTTCCAGTGATCTGACTTCCCTCGCGGGGTGTTGGAGTTCGAGTCTGGCAAGAGATTCCCACCTCTCTCATTCTTAAGGTATGGAGCTGACTGGAAACCTAGAGGGACTCTTGGCATACTAGGCATACTGGACTTAACATACTCTTAGTATACCATAGTAAGGAATACTCCACCTACTTCATACCTCTCCCTACACCTAGACTAGGTTAGGTACATTGGGGTCGAACTAGCTTAGAGACGCATCTTATGAGTACTCGCATTTTTAGCTCATGTTATTTATGTATGTGAATATATGCTAAAAGATAATGCTAGCGCAGTATTATTTATTTCTACTGCTTATGCTGTACATTATTTATCTTGCATACTGTCTTGTGATCGTAACAGCACATATTACTTACACGAGAAACAAGACTGTTCAATAAATCTTTTATTGAAACGCCTGTCTGTTCTTTCTGTGTAACTTTGGGGAAAACTAAGCATGCACGATTGAGCTGAGTGAAATAGTTATCTATTGTTTCCACGACTCTGGGACATGTTCTGATTCTAAAAGGGAAACAAAGTTGTCATGTTTTGCGGCTGCCAGAAACTACTCCCTTCTTGTTTATCAAGGAGTTTCTAGTGGCCTCTGAGCTAGCTGGCACAAGTAATTAAGTTTAATATACTCGATAGGGACATATTGACCTTAGTCCTATGTCAAACCTATAGGGTATATTATTCCAATGCGCAGAGCCTATTAGGGAAATAGGAGCTACACTACAGTTCAACTACTGACAGATTGTCTTTATCAACTTTCTTGCTCCTTTTTTGGGGCCTTTTTTAAACAAGGGGAAAATCTCCATCATGGCTGAATCTGCAGGAATTCCCTGACTATGTCCTGCAAAAAAATAAACTTAAAGAAAGGTCCTCATAAACATGAGGACTAAGTTGTTTTGGAGACACCTCATACTGCAATGGTTTACCAGTTTGTACAAAAGCATCCCTAACTCCTCTGTGGGTTGCTAACCTCCTCTTAGACTTTCCATTTGCACTATCAACATTTGTGTTAGATTTCATTAAACCAAAATGATTGACATTCTGTATCTCCAATGAAATTACTGATAACATATCTAATACATGATCAGAACGAGGCATAAATCTCTCCAATAGACACAGAATAGATAATAACACTTTTTCAATACAAAACAAAGAGTCTGATGGTATGCCTCCTGGAAAGCTGCTTCCTCCTTCAATATTAGGCTGGTTATGTTTTCACTGGGCACTTTGAAAGAAAAATTGATCATGACCTGGGAGGAAACCCCTAGAGAAGAGTGGCTACTATACAGTGTTGACTATTGATCAATTGTCCCTTTTCACCATCAATGTCAATCTCACCATTGTTAACATGGAAAGAACTTACAGAAGGCACTATCCCTGCCCCAAGCAAAAGACAGGATCAACATCTGACTGGGTAAAGTCCTCCACCAATACTGCCCCCTCATCCTTCACAGTGACCCTATTGATTCTTAGCGGCAAATCACCCTTCTAACTTACTGGGAAATGCGCAATAGAGCAGTTTCCATTGCCCAGTTCAAGGATTTGATTCCCAGGCAATTAAGTTGAGGATACAGGAACTGACATCTCTTCCAAGGATTTGTTAACTAATACCACAAGCTCACGTGTGTCCATTTTCATCCCAGGAGAATTAGCCTCCTTCCTTAGTTTCACCATTTTAGCCAGACATAGGGACTCAATTACCGCTGTAGAGGGGCAAAGAGATCTACAATGTCTTGACTGTGTCAAAGGTGTAGAAGGTATTGTCAAAGATGAAGAAGCTGAGTGAGAGGCACTAAAAGCTTCCTCACCCTCTTTTGACATGGCTTTATCTTCTTTTTAAAAAAGGCCTGAGATGGATGAAAGAGACGTGTAGGTCACCTACTGCTGGGAGTCTCTGCTTCTGATGGCAGATTGTTTTGATTTTTGATTTGAATTGGAAGAAATCATAAGACCAGAGCACTGTTTCTCCAATGCCATTGCCACAAGAAATCACCTCAAAGCCAGATTCTGACAAAGCTAACGCACCAATTGGAGCACCAAGTAGAGCACCAACAACAGATGCTGAAGCAGGTACAAGATCCACTACACAGTGACCCTCAGTCACAATTCTTATCTGATGATTATGATGTCAATATAGGCAATAATTAATCAAGGTGGTAGAAATAACAACTAAAGAGGTTACAATAAAGTCAGGTTCTAACAAGTCAAAATCAGGATATCGTAGAGTAGTAATGTAGTAGTGTAATTTGGTAGTGTAAAAATAAAGAGGCGTACAAATCCAGCAAAAACAGCCTACTGGGCACAAAACACTTTATGGAACACTCTGAAAGAGGCAGTGATGGGGCGATATGTGACCACCGCAAATAGCACAAGCCATACCCATCTAGTGTCAGCCACCTCCGTGCAATGTACGGTGTCACAGCCTAATGCTGGAACCCTCAAGTGTCCATTAATGTGCCTCACCTGCTTCCTCCTTCTCTAGGTCTCCTCCTCAGTGCATCTAAGGATGCAAAGAGACATGCCTAAGCCACCTGGGCCTGCCACAATAACCCTTATGATGGCCCTTGGTGATACAGTATCACAAAGATTGACTCTGGCCCCCTTCACGGGCCCTGCAAGGCATGTTCGGCAAATCTAGCATGGCCGGCAGATTCAGCTCCCCCTGTCCCACAATGTTGTTGGGGAGGCCAAAAATAACAATTGCGGCTCCCAAACTCCCAAGGAGAGAACAACGTAGAAAACCACCAGGCCGAACACAGCAAAGACCGGGAGCAGCCGAAATTAAGACTCACCGTCTGTAGCTGCCGCCACTGCTGAGTGACAAAGCTTTGCCCTCTTGCAAGGGTGCATATGCTGTCACCGTATGTGGTCAACAGTCTTCTTCAAATCAGGCTGCATCACCAATAATCCAGTCAGGGATGGCACTCCTCCTTGCCTGGAATGCAAAATCAAAGAATTCCGAAGGGGCAGCAAAAACTGCAGAAACAGCATAAACTTGATATAGACTAAAATACAAAAGAGAAAAATAAATGCCAGGCCATCCTGAGGGTGTGGGAAGAGAAGCATTTAAGGACCCTGCTCTTCCAGTACTTCTTCATGTATGTCAAACTTCACGATCCATCCACCAAGGCAATCTCCCTTTGATTTCACCTGAAACTGACCCCTAGCTACCAACAAGCCATCTCTTCTCTCTTTACATAACAGGTCTCCTGCCATCAATTTACAATCTGGTTATTGTACAGTATTCTGTTGCATTGCAGCTTGGTTTGCGCTATGTGGTTGTTTGTCAGAATATTGATTACAAAAATATTGTCTGACATAAATACTGTAGACTTAATATTGTTTACACAAATATTACTTCATTGGGTTACATTTTCCTATTGCCAGCTCTAATGGTGTGAAATTTTTGTAAATAATACTTAGGACACAATATTTTTGCCTGACAATATTTAAGACTTGGTATTCCAGTACCATGTCAATCCACATACATACAAGATGGTATGTGGTGAGTTCTTGGCTCGAGTCAATTCTCTACTTGTGCTGCAGAGCCATCATAGTACCATGGCTCTGTCAATATGGGAGCTATTGATAAATCTCTGACACAAACATGGAGTGGACATGGACATGACAGACACTAGGACTTAAGCAAAAGACCTGCTGAGTTTTGGAGAGAGGAGGCGTGGAAGTACATGAGCAGTCATGGGACAGTTAAGGCTCAGGAGCTTACCATACTCTGCTTCCATGTTCCTTCTGCCACTTTACTCCCTCGTCACGGAATGCATATGTCAATTAGAAATACAGGATTATAAAAACATTTTAAAGAAAACAATACATAAAAAACTGCCTTATCCAACCAAGTCATTATTCATTAAAACAATGTCAGTTTCTCACACTTTACCTATTTCTTGGTTTCTAGATAGACAAACATATTTAACCTTCCACTGATAATGTGTATATCTCCGTACAGTTCCTGTCTCATTGCTTGGAGTGAAGTTTTCAGCCATGTGTTACAGAGATAACATAACAGGATAGTAGTTACTACTTGTAGTACTCGAGTCTCATTCTTCTTAATGCATGTAGGTGCTTCTGGGCTAAAAATGCTTTAGACTCTTGATCAATAACACTGCTACTATTTGAGTTGGACACAGTGTTTTTTTTCATTCTGGAAGAAGCTCAATTTCAAATAATTATACTGGGACAAATCAATGGGAATGTCCACTAGATCCAAAAAACATTCCTTATTGGCTCCCTTCCCCAGGGATGATTATAGATGTGTAGGTATTAATCACTAGATTATTTCAAGCGCAGTGTTGTCAATTGTCCTAATAATCATGTTACGGTGAACAGAGTGTGTACTAATAGCATGGCATCAACATTGAAAAGGAGAACCTATGGTATGGTCCCACTCACTTGTGAACATCTAATGCCATCTCCTGCAAAAAAGAAAACCAAGGGAGACAAAACACAACTCTACTTAACTACATTAATTTTTTTAAACAAGTGTATTAAATGGCCTCATATACTCATATCTCATCTATCCTAAGTCAAGCACACCCATCATTACTGATAAGTTTTCTGCCCGAAGATGCTGTATTACAGGTTGTGGAAAACCCACAACAGACTTTAAAGAAGGGACAATGTAAAATCATTCTTTGCTTAAGTAGACTGTGGAGTGGAGTACACCTTCCAGCAAGATTGAGAGCAGTGCAATAGGGAAATTAAAAAATGCAGGTATGTTTCCACGCAGAGACAATTAATTTGAAAAAAGCAATGGCCTTGAGGGAATTCACAGTGGCAACGTCATGGATGGTAAAGATGAAATGGTGTCATTCATACTACAAAATCTATACATGCATTATTCCAAGTCCTGGTCTACATTGGTGCAGTCCTATGTTTGAGTTACTTCCTTCACCCCTCTGGCAGAACCAATTCTATTTCTATTTATATCTATTTCAGGGGTCTTACAGAGGGCATGGCTTCCCAAACACGGGATTCCCAGATGACCTGAGTGAAGAACAAGCACCACCCCCCTCTTCCCCCAGCGTCTTGAGACCCTCGCGGGTATGTAGTGCGCTTTATAAGTGACATGATTGATTGATTGATTGATTGAATTCAGGAGAACAGATACGTTTTCTGTTGAATCTTAAAGCTGAGCAAGTTATTGTTAGATCTTAAGCCTAGCGGGAGTGAGTTCCAGAGCCTGGAGGCCAGGTAGGCAAAGGAGCGCCCTCCACTTCTGGCACTTTTTATTCTTGATATAGGCAGAAGAGATTGATTGTTTGATCGCAAGGCCCATGCATTCTGGTAAGGAATAATGAATTGCTTCAGAATGTGTGGTCTCTGAGCATGCTTTACTTCATGGACTATACAAAGAGACTTAAACTCAATTATCTTCCTTACAGGCAGCCAATGAAGGCTTGCCAGTGCTTGTCATGCTGAATGAGATTTAGGGATATTCAGCAGGACTCTGGCTGCTGCATTTGTATCACTTGTGGTTTTCTAGTGACAAACATAGAGCTCCCAAAATAGAGAGAATTACCGTAGTCCAAACATGTCATGATGAGTCCTTGGATGACTATTCTATGGATGTTGATGGGAAGCCATTTGATAGTCTTCCTAAGGGCTCTTAAAAGACTAAAGTATGATCCAGCCAATTTCGTGGCTTGTGCTGCCATGGTGAGGTTCTTGTCAAATAGCAATCCCAGGCTTTTGACCTCATCTTTTGGTGTGGGACGGTCATCCAGACATAAAGACCAGGAGAAATTATTCCAGAGAGAGAGATTATTTCCCAACAGCATAATCTCTGTTTTGTCACCATTCAATTTTAGGTGGCTGTTGTACATCCATGTTTGTACCTGCTTCATACATTCCATCAACTTGGCCTCAGTTTGTCTAATATTGGAGGTAAGGGAGATGACGATCTGTGTGTCGTCGGCATATGAGACCACCGCAAATCCTGCTAGACAGATGATATCAGGTAAAGGGCGCATATATACATTAAAAAGAGTAGGGCTAAAGGATGAGCCCGGGGGAACTCCACATTAAAGCTGATGTACTTCTGACAGTGTCCCTCCGGAGGTTTGTGTTTTCCAGAAAGGAGACCAGCCAGCTCAGGGCATGTCCCTTGACTTCAAACATCTCCAACCTGATTTACAAAATCGAATGAGAAACAGTGTCAAAAGCTGCGCTCAGACCCAAAAGGATGAGCACAGCTGAGCCCCCTTGGTCCAGAATTCTCGTGAGATCTTCGGTGGCTGCCAGGAGAGCTGTTTCTATCCTGTATCCTGATCTAAATCCTGTTTGTGTTGGATGTAGCAGATCATGAGATTCCAGGAAGTTGGCCACTGGCTACTGACAATCTTGTCTAGAATTTTGCTTACACCTGGAAGCAGAGAAATATGTCTATAATTCTCTGTCTTGTCAGGATCTAAGGAGGGATTCTTCAGCAATGTAATAACAATTGTGTGTTTCCACCAATCAGGGACCTGGCCCTTTTCCAAGGAGAGATTAAATTACTTGGTCAAGGCTGATAGAATAATATCACCTCCTTTCAGTAGAATGTCAATAGGGGCAGGGTCTAATGGGGAACCCGACTTAACTGTTTTTGCCATTACCTTGGTTAGGTTGTTTTTTAGTTGAGAGAACATACACAAGGTGGGAGGGTCTGAACCAACTGCATTATGGCCTTCTTTAGTAGTTTGGATCGTCTCCTGATTTGAGTCATTCCCCAGAGAACCATAAATGAGACTGAATTTACTGACAAAATAGTAGGCAAGCTCTTCACAATGCTCTTTAGAGGGAGGGAACCTGTCCCTGTGACTTTAAGTTTCAAGAAAGAATTCACTATGCTATAGATTTCCCTAGAGGCCTGTGAAGACTGTGTAATTCTCTAAGCAATGTCTATTAATCCAGCTTTCCTAATAGCATGTTGATACTTTTTCACTGCTTTTTTATAAGCTTCATTTTTGTCAGTATCATAGTTTTGTCTCCAATTCCTTTCTTCCCTTTTGCACAGTTTCTTCAGGTCTCTAATTTCAGGTGTGAACCAGGTGACATTTAACCAAGTATTATGAGACTTCAACATTTTCTTTGGAGCCTGAGTCTCCAAAGATGATTCTATCCAGTCCTCGAATGCCTTATAGGCAGCATTGACATTTCCATCTTGTGAGCACCCTAGATCCTGAAGAGATTTTATCCATTGCATATTGTTGATTTTAGACCATTGCCTAGTTAATGTATGGCAAGGGTATGTAAGACTTAGTCCTGTCTACCTTGTTTATCCCAAATTTAATGAAGAAATGGTCTGACCAGAGCACAGGTTGGGGGTTGCTAACCATTATGTTGGACATAATAGAGAAGATGGGATCTACTATATGCCCCTTACCATGGGTCGGGAGTTTGACTAGCTTTTCAAGCTAAATGGCAGCCAGGTCGTGAAGTAGGTTTTGTGACTGACTACAGGCAGTGTCATCTAAATGTATGTTTAAGTCTCCTAGAAGGGCAACATTTTCAGTTTGGAGACTGTAATAAGCACTAATATCCAGGATATGCTGCAGAAAATCCACACCCGGCCCCGGAGGCCTGTAGAGTAGCAGGCCCGAGAATGTGAAGGAATGCGAGAGTTTAATAGAAAACAGCAAACTCTCAGATCCTGGTCCTGGTATTGGCTCTGCTTTGCACTCCAAATTATCCCTGAAAATGATAGCTAATCCACCTCCTTTTTTATCAGCATGATTGTTCCTTGCAATCGCATAATCTGGAGGAAGGGTGACTGCAAGATCTGGCCCACTATTGCATGAAGCCATGTCTCTGTGCGGAAGAGAGCAACTGGTTGTTGGTCCTCAAGCAAAGTAAGTAATTCCTCGCTATGTTTGGGCAGAGACCTGCATTTAATAAGAAACATAGTTCTTTCTGTGTTGGCAGGGTTTCCCGGTTGAGTAATTACGATTTTTAGTTGATCAGCTGAAAATCAAAAAGTTCCTCCAACATGGCCCGTATACCCAGGTACCAACACAAAAGGGAGGAACTCAGTATGTCTCTTCCTGTAATATCTTTCCCTTATTTCCCTCTAGCAGCAGGTGTCAGTTCTAGAACATGCTCGAAAGACCTGCTGACCCTGATGACTCATTTGTTTGTGGTGACGTCATTGTTGTTTCTCTTTAGCAGCAGTTGTAGGTCTGGAACATGCCCAAATAACCTGCTGACCCTGATGACTCATCTGTTTGTGCTGATTTTGATGACTTCTTTGTTGCTTCCCTTTGGCAGCAGGTGTTACTTCTGGAACATGCTTGAGGGCACGCCTTCTGAGACAACACCTTTATTTAAAGAGGTTGTGTCTGTTCAGCTGTGCTTGATATTCATGTTTGGTTTTGAAAGGAGCTGTCACATTGAGGAGCCAAAGACTCAAGAGGCTTTCCTAATCTCAGAGAGCTGTTCCCATCTTCCTTCTCCCTTCACCATTAGTGCAGACATAAACGAGCCCCCCAACTCACCACGTTGCCGTAGTGGTGTTTCTTCAAAAAATACCAGAAGAATTTCTGCTCAAGTGCCAGAAGGCAGTACCTCATCTGAAGTAGGTGAGCGTGGACGGAAAGCATGCAGTTAGCGAACACGGTGTCAGGAAACATGTGCAGCCTTGATCTGTAGGAAGACTGGAACAGCTCTGTGGTCACTGATTGACAGGTCACAGGTGGGGTCGCATATAGCCGCAGACAAACGGGTGAATAGAAAACCCCGGATCAATCCCAAAGCTAGGCACAGCAACGCCACAATGATCCAGGGAGATAGTCCTCAAAAAATCACACATGGCCGGAGTTGTACGCGCGTTCCCAAAACACCATAAAGTCAGATGCCACATGAAGTAAGGAACACATAGCCAATTAGGACACAGCACACACAGTACTTTTTAGTATTGCTAGACATGTGAGCCTTGGGTACCATCTCTTTGTAACTCGGGGACACTTCAGTATCACCACAATTCCCCCATACTAACTGGCTCAACCGCCTCCCCAAAAGCTACAGTGTCCATCCTCAGTGCCTGACGACCAGTGGGGGCTGCCGTTTTAAGGGCAGTGGGTATCCCCTTTGACATGCCCGTATCTGTAGCACTCATATCATATAGGGGAAAAAGTCCTGAGGGTTTCTTCTTAGAATGACCACCTTTCTTCTGGTCATTCTTCTGGTCATGTTGGGACTGGAAATCCTTGACGTGAGAGCTTTTTTCAGGGCCTTTTGAAAACTCATTATTTTTTATTTTTCTCTCCCCTTCATTCTTCTGGTGAGGACTCTGTCCACCCTTTTGTTGATCCCACCAGGTGTTGTTGCAAGCTTTCTGGGTAAAGTGAGCTTGCTATCAATCAGGTGTTGGCCCAGCTCTGTAAAGCAAGTATTGAACATGTGCTTTCTCAAAATCAGATCATACATCCCATCAAAATCATTCACTTTACTACCCTTCACCCAACCATTCAGTGCCTTACTGGAGTAATTAATAAATCCCCCCAAACTGGTATGACAGCTTGTGGCTGTACCTAAACTTCATGTTTTTCTTCTTGGGGTGAGTCAAACTTTGGTGACAAGAATGGCTTTGATGCGGCCATACCTTATCTAGTCATCTACGTCTAATGGCAGCAGGGTATCCCTCCCCAACTTAGGCATGTGTCTCTAGAGACTTGACCCTAATGCTCTTCTGGTACCCCAGGCATCCTTAGGGCTACCTCATAGGCTTTGGCAATGTTATGCCGCACACATAGCTAGGCACCAGATCTTCAGAGATGTGCCCTTCCATTCTCAGCTGGACACTGTGTTGTAGCTGCCACCATTTCTGAGGGACTCTGTATACTTTTTTGCTTTTAGGTCTAGCTTCGTCAGACTCTGGGGGTGCATGTTGAAAATGCAACACTCATGCAACACTGATAGGTGCTACGCCACATTTTGCTGGTAACCATTGTGAATGACACACAATAAGTCCACAGGTGACATTTAACTTCCCATGTCATGGTTGTAATATAAGAAGTGAAAAATAATAATCAGATTTTAGACAAATACTACATGCCACATATGGTGGGCACAGTACCGCAGTAACCTAGTGTACATAGCCTTGAAAATGCCAATTTGAATCATAAGAAAATGGGATTGAGCATGTAAAAAGGGACATTTTCTAACATGGAACATAGCCACTTTACTCTTGTTTAGCAGGGGTAAACTGCACAGAGATTACAAAAGCTCGAAAATAGTGCTCAGAAGAAACATAACAAGGTGAGCATGCAGAAGAAGGTGATTTGTTAATCACATGGCACATTTTTTGAACAGGTAGTCAACCCAACATTTTTTCACATATACAACAGACACTTATTTTTAAATAAACCTTTTAAATCTTCTTTCACTGGGAAATATGGGTAAAAGAAATAGCAAAGTGGGGAGCAATTATTACACTCTTCCAAGTTTTCCATATGCCTCTAGCGAGAGTCCTTTTCTTCCCAACATTGTTAGCTTTCTACTTCTCAGGGGGCTCTCCATACTGGAGCTGATGTTTCTGGGCACCTATAACTTGAAAGGTGGTGGGGAGTATAGGATTTATTTTAGGAGGGGAAGAGCCAGGTGTTTAAGGGGATGGGGCAGAACAGAAAGGGTGAGGAGTGTTTGCGGTATGTGCGAAATTAGGTGGGTGGAGGGTTAGGGGTTTGAGATGATGCAGGGGCAAGGCAGAGTTTAGGGATATGGGAGGAATTAAGTGCAGCGGAGGGTTTAGAGGTGTGGGAGTTTCCAGGAGCAAGTGAGTGTTTAGGGGTATGAGAGGATTTAGGAACAGGAGAAGGGTTTGGGTTATAGTAGAATGTAGGCGAGGAGAGGGTGTAGGGGTATGGGAAGATGAAGGAGCAGAGGGTAAACTATAACTTGCGCCTTCGCCATGCACTCTAATTACCTCACATATTTCATCACTCATGACATGTTCTTTGAAATCATTGTTAACATCACTGCAATATCTCAAATGACATTGTTGATAACAAAACTGTATATGGCGGGGCAATGAGTTATAGTTGTGTTAGGCCATGAGTTATAGATACCTGAGATAACTATAACTGGTGAATTTAATTGGTTTTGTTCATTTAAAATGGTATGGGGGACGCGCCTTTAGCAATCTTGCCGCCAGTACCTGCTAGCATCTGTGGGACTCCTAGTCCCAGGATTCCGTGCTCCCCCAGGAGGGAGGAGCACTTTGCCAACGCTCAAAAAGCGCTGCTCACCACCGCGGCACGGGACGCGCCTTCAGCAATCTTGCCACCAGTACCTGCTAGCATCTGTGGGACTCCTAGTCCCAGGATTCCGTGCTCCCCCAGGAGGGAGGAGCACTTTGCCAACGCTAAAAAAGCGCTGCTCACCACCGCGGCGCGGGACGCGCCTTCAGCAATCTTGACACCAGTACCTGCTAGCACCTGTGGGACTCCTAGTCCCAGGATTCAGTGCTCCCCCAGGAGGGAGGAGCACTTTGCCAATGCTCAAAAAGCGCTGCTCACCACCGCGGCGCGGGACGCGCCTTCAGCAATCTTGCCGCCAGTACCTGCTAGCACCTGTGGGACTCCTAGTCCCAGGATTCCGTGCTCCCCCAGGAGGGAGGAGCACTTTGCCAACGCTCAAAAAGCGCTGCTCACCACCGTGGCGCGGGACGCGCGCGGGCGAAGCCCGGGCCAAGGGCGGGCCCGTCCTTGCCCGTCATTGCCAGGAAGAGGCAGGGCAGGGCCACTTCCCTAACATCTGCTGCAGGATTTGGACAACTCCAAGGTACTGTTTTGTGTGCTTGGGTCATTGATGGTAATGGCTAATGGAACTTACCAGTTAGCACAGCTCGGTGGTCAAGGACAAGGATAATATACCGCTTAACAGCCTACTCGGCGAGATCTATCGTAATATCCGGTTCTTGGCTGGTGGTACTTACGAGGATTTCATTTAGTTGGACCCCTGTACTGTAGTGTGGGGCTGTATATCAACAGTAAACAGCAAACAGTAAACGAAGAGTGACATCATTTGCTTTTGAACGTAAGAGCAGTATGGGGAAAAGGAAGGCAACAGAAGTCTTAGAGGGAGGTGTAGCGGGGAAGGTTAAGAAGTTAAAAAAATTGGACAAATACCCTTTGCACGCCAAAAAAAGCTGCGTTACGACACGTATAGATAATATTATCACCGATTGCGAGCAGATTTTAAACAGTCCCTTGGTCATAGACAGTGCAAACCTTGATGCCCATCCAACTAAGCGTCCCTCTTCCTCTGAGGTTGCTAAATCCATTCCAGTCATGTTCAAAAAACGCAAACACAAAGGGTCCCCCACACTGACCCTTCCATCGAATGAAGGGACTGAACAATCACGAGAACAGATAGATCCCGCTCCGTTATGTGACACTCCACAAATTAACATGGATAGTGACATTGAGTGCAGTAATAGGTTTGCGCACCTTTCGAGTTTAGTAGAGGATTATGTGCCTTTATAGTCGTCAGACCCAATAGATCAAACAGGGTTAGCAGGGACCACCAATACTGCACCTCTTGACAATGTATGTAGCTGTCCCTGTAGAAGTAATTCCACTGAGGGTTCAGGGGTCATGATAAATCTGCTTACTGAACTTGTTAGTACTCTGAAGGCTCTGGTCGATAAGCTGATAGACAACCTGATAATGCCAACACAAGTCACTGCCCCTGATTTATATAGGTTGGACTCGGAGACGCCGAGGTGCTCAACCGATAGTGCCTCTAGCATGATTAACAATGCCAGATTGGGTAAAAACTATGACGCACGTCTGGTCTCCCCGGTGGGCATACAATCATCCATAGGGGAAAGGTATCAACAAAACAATGCAAGCTTGCGTCTAGGAACCAACTTAGCTAAGGCTAATCAGAACAGTTTTCGGCTGCAACAAAAGAGGGAGGGTTCCTTAGCAAACTCCTTCTCTACCATACTGAGAGGTTCTGGTCCTTTTTCACACAAGGACAATGTATTCTCAAATTCCCTCTCGAATGGCCCTACTAAAGGTCAAATTCTCCTTACCAACATCCCTAAACTCCCATCTGCTACAATTAGCAAAGATGAACAATCTTTGATGAATAAGACTATCCACTGGCTATGTCACACTAGGAAGTGTAGATCCATAATAAGGGAAGACATTCTCTCAGCGAAAAGGAGTGTGTCCCATGGCGCGAGCACAGATTATGTATGTCTAAAGCTGCAAACTGTGGATCTTGCAGATAATTTGGTATCATTTGACCTTAGAACATCGAATTTGATACCAACTAATATCAGGATAAAATACAAACCCCCTGCATTAACTGTTAGAAACAACTCTTATTCAGTACCCTCAAAAAGTAATGAGGGATCATCCCTAGATAAGGTAGATTGATGCTCAGTGTCAGTCTCCCCTCAGATGTTGTTTGGGGAGGCTGAAGCAAAGGGGAGGGAAACACGCTACTCGCCTAATTCTCAGGGAATTAGCAAACAGGTGGGCATTGACACCTCTAACGGTGAGCTGACAAACTCAACATTAGCCATTGCCTCCTGGAATATAGCTGGTCTACAATCTAAGATAGCGTCAGCAGACTGGTCATCATTTATAGAGGGGCACGATATCTGGGCCTTTCAGGAAACCTGGGCACATAGTTCAATCTTCCGCCCAGGCTACCTGAATTTTGTGAAACCTGCCATCGCTGGACAAAAAGGGAGACCCTCTGGGGGACTAACTGTATGGGTAAGGCAACATTCAGGATACAGGGTCGAAGAGATACCAACGGATAGCCACGACATCTTGGCTATTATATTACGTTCAAAACACTACCTAGATATAATAGTGATTAATGTATATGCGAGAAGGATGGCGGGCGGGAAACTTTCAAATACTGTTTCCCTACTAGGTACCTTTATTGAGAATTACAGGGGAAAAAATCATATGGTAATTGCAGGCGACTTTAATTGTACTTTTGAGCCTCTAGATTATGAAGATGGTGCCCTCAGCAGCGAAGAGGATTCTCCTTGGGGCATTCCATTGTTAACACTACCCCCGATAAAAAAATGGACAGAGGCAGCACTCCAGCTAAAAAGCTTGTGTCTGGAGCGGGGTATTAGGGCTGCAAATGGGAGGACACCATTGGACAGCGAGGGCTTGCATACCTATAATAATGGGTTAAGAAGTAGTCGAATTGACTACTTTCTTATTAATTTGGAATTGTGGTCCAGACTTGTTGACATGTCGGTCCAACAGAGAACCGAGAGCGATCACAGCCCATTACTATTAACCATACAGATAAAGGGGTTGGATATGCAGTCGGAGTCGACTGAGATAGTGACTGCAGATGTTATTCTGACAAATGATATGCGAAGGGTAAAATGGTCAGCATTAATGGGAAATGACAACACCCTAGAACAGATGAAGGCAGTGGTGGAAAACACATTAACAGCCATGTCAACTTTAGACACCCAGGAAGACATTGATGCTGTGATTTTACAAGCACACGAAGAGCTGTTTGCAAAACTTAAATGCTTTTTTCTCAAGACTAAAAATTCTAGCAGTCGAGAAGCCCAAAAGTCAGCAAACTGGTACAATAAGGATTGTAGAGTCGCTTATAAGCATTTGTCTCAAGCTATAAGAATAAAATCAATAGAGGAGGTCAAATTTGCACGGATTGCGTATAAAAAAGCTCAACTAGTAGCGAAAAAGGAGTTTGATGAGAAAAGGTGGAATGAACTTCTGCAAGCGAGTAACGGGAAAAATATGCAGAAATTTTGGCAGACAGTAAAGTGGGGAAGTGGTGAAACTAGACAAGCCCCGGATAACAATGTAGCACCTTAACAGTGGGTTTCCTATTTTCAGGCACAATTTTCTGCCACGTCAGATAGTTCCAACAATCATTTCATAATAGTTCCCGACACCACGTTGACCTTTGGGATTGGGGAGGTCGAAACTGCCCTGGACGTGATTCCAATGGGAAGAGCCCCTGGCCCAGACTGTATTCCGGCCGATTTATTCAGGTATGATAGAGCCAACTGGCTTATGTATATTTATACACTCGTTAACACAATAGCCAGAGGGGCTCCCAACCCTGAATCTTGGCGAGGTGCTGAAATTATACCAATATACAAAAAGGGGGACCGCACTTGTCCAAGTAATTACAGGCCAATAAGCTTAATAGACACGATGCAAAAGATCATGGCCAGGCTCGTGCTGAGCAAAATTAATACCTGGATAGGCAAATATGATATTTTATCAACACTACAAGCTGGTTTCCGCCCCCATGTTAGTACTATCGACCAAGTTTATAGGTTTATGTTGATCTACTGGAGTACCGTAGTTATTGCTGGGGGAACTATATACACAGCCTTTATAGATTTAAAATCTGCGTTTGATTTAGTCCCCCGCAATAAGCTATGGGAATCATTAAAGGAATCAGGGATGCCTTCAGAATTACTTGCCCTAATTGTTAAATTGCATGAGTCCAACTACGCCCAGGTCCGCTGGGGTTCTCAAGGAAAGTTAACAGATAGATTCCCAGTAACCAAAGGGGTTCGACAAGGGTGCGTCCTGGCTCCCACTCTCTTTTCACTGTTTATTAACAGGGTTGTGAATTATTTTTCTACATACCCGACTGACGCACCGATACTTGCTGGCTTGAAGGTACCTCTATTAATGTTGGCAGATGATACCCTAATTCTATCTAAGATACAAACAGGGCTGCAACGAGCTTTAGATACATTTATGGTCTTCTGCAGTGACCATGAGCTAGTAGTTAATGTAGAGAAAACAAAATTCATGGTCCTACATAAACATAAAATAGTGAAAGGGAGAGTAGTTTTGAATAATGCTCTACTGGAACAAACCGACATTTTCACATATTTGGGGGTCACTCTGGAAAAGAGGTTAAACTGAAACCCCATATAGACTTACTGGCCCTTAGGCATGCCCAACTTGCAGGTGTCCTATTAAAAGAGCATCAACTTTCACAAACTAAGCCGATTGGCCCTGCAATAGCGATCTATAATGTTAAGATCAGGGCTTCAATCCTATACGGTGCCGAGCTCTGGGGTTTCGAAAATGTAACATCTTTAGCCATAGCCCAGAATAAGTTTATTAGAACCCTAACAGGTCTCCCACAATCTACTCCTCTTAAACCCCTTTTTTTAGCCCTGGGCTAAGAGATAGCTCGATTTAGGCCCATAGCGTACTGGAGAAGGCTCTGGACCATGCCGGAGCTGTTACCCTATGCAAATGCATTAAAACATGTAAGAGAAGCTGATTCGTCATGTAAAATCCAATGGCTACAAAAAATCAAGTGCACATTGGTCGACATGGGGCTCAGCCACTTGTGGGAGGATCCAGTTGGCAGTCTGTTTCCATCCAAAAAAGATTACAAGGAAGCATATTGGAATATGGTTAACATCAAGCGTATGACTAAAGGAAGGAAGGGATATTAATTAACACAGGCGTCTGAAATCGGCGCTAAACCAAGTAACGTGATCAGTAAAAAAGTTATAAAGTATTTGCGGTGCTATAGGTAGGGGAAATATCCCATAAACCCCCAAAACCTGAACAAAGAAGTCCAGGGCAGAAACAGGACAGTAATTCCTATGCACACGCAACAGAGAGTAACAGGTATATAACACTGTTCATGTAATTCTCACAAACAAAAGACAAGTTCTTAATCCGCTGTGATTCGTTTTTAATACAAGTTTCCTTACGCAGTGCAGCCAACGCGCGTTTCGTCAGTGGGTCGTGACCCCTTGACTTCTTCAGGGCTCTCTGCACCAAAGATTAAGGCTCCCAACCTATCTACCGGTGATACTTCCAACCCGGATGGGCATGTATAAATCTGAAATCTTCATATAAAATTAAATTGAAATCTCCAATTCTAATAAAATTACTCGTTCGAGCCTCTCTGCAATTAATTAGTAGGCTCCGAGTGCAGCGGTCTCAATTAAATGCCGATAATAACACGATCATGCGGCGAAATAAGCCGTCTACTGCCAGACTATAGCGAGTACGTCCTACGTCCAGTACGAAACCGGGATCTCTGTCAACCCATCCGGGTTGGAAGTATCACCGGTAGATAGGTTGGGAGCCTTAATCTTTGGTGCAGAGAGCCCTGAAGAAGTCAAGGGGTCACGACCCACTGACGAAACGCGCGTTGGCTGCACTGCATAAGGAAACTTGTATTAAAAACGAATCACAGCGGATGAAGAACTTGTCTTTTGTTTGTGAGAATTACATGAACAGTGTTATATACCTGTTACTCTCTGTTGCGTGTGCATAGGAATTGCTGTCCAACATCAAGCGTATGTCATCTATAGAAAATACCTCCCTTACTGGTATCTTTTTGGAGCATAAGTATGAAACAAGGTTTGAGGCTTATTGGAACTTTATATCTAGACCATGTGATAGGAAACTGTTTCACCAATTTAGAGTAGGCTCACTCCCTATAAAATCGTTTACGTTAAAATGGCAAAATAAAATCGATATTAAATGCCCCTCTTGCCACACGATGGATGAGTCTATCATGCATATATTGTTTGTATGCCCAGCATACAAGTGCCCCAGAGATAAATGGCTAAAGCCGATTTGTTCTAATCTTGGTACAAGATCAAGTAAAACTGCACTTCGTATATTGAAGACAAATTTGCATGAAGATATAGTAATAGCAATGGCAAAGTTTTTGAGCTGGATGTGGGGCATTCGAAGGAATTATATGAAGAAGTTAGGTGTAATGAATTTTAAGCGTTTTTACATATTGCCAATTGGGGAGTTTTAGATTTGTACTGGTTGCGTCTCATTTTTACACTAACTAGTAGTTGAGATCATGAAAAACTGCATATCTAAGGCTGTTATATCTATATCAGGGATTATATGTGCAATATTATCAAACGCCAAAAACTTTTTAATTTTTTAACATTTTATGAACTTTTTAACACAATTCCTTTTACCATTTGCAATATTACAGTATGTACTAGTGGAAAACAATGTTTTGTATTGTATTGTCTTTTTTGTTTCTTTAATGATTGAAAATATCGAAATAAAGACTAATTTGATTTGGTATGTTTAAACTGGCATTTTCACCTTATTATAAAGAAATTTTAACCTTGTTTATATATATATGACCAAGACCCTGTGTGAAGTTGAAATGCGTCTTTTGTGTCTGCTCGAATAAACACTTCTTTGAAAACTCAACCGGAGTGGCTCTTTATCCTACGTTAATGGTATGTTATTCCTTTGACAAATTTATATCTATATCTATGTATATATATATATATATATATATGTATATATATATATATATATATATATATATTCTGCTCCAAAGGTTGTCCACCTGGTGAGTAGCACTCGATCAACAGCTTTTTTTATGATAGGCAGGGACGAGGATCCGCTTGTAGAAGCTGCTCCGTAATGGAAATGCCTGACGTGTTTCGAAGCTCCATATGCTTCTCTTCAGAGGCTTGAACGGAGACAGTGTGTGCAAACGCTGAACCCACTTCACCATTTTCATATTGCACACCCACCAATGGGAAGCTCGAATGAGACTGTGCATTGTGGGAAATGTGGTCCGGATAGCACAAATATCTTGTCCTGTATGGACCCTGCAAGTGGACTCCTCCTCAATCCTGTTTGCGGCTGCTGGTCCACATAGCCGACATGATAGTTACCATGTCGGGTGGCCCCCATAACATTACGGGGTGGTGCACACTCCGCGGCAGGAGATGGAGACATCATCATCGTATGATGTGGAGGAAAGCAAAAGAGCTCAACTTATCTGTGATGTTCATGTAAGGGGCCCACTGGGGCAGAATTGTCTAGTAAACATCACATTTATTGTAGAATAATGAACATTGGAATAAATGTTATATTGCTGTGAAATGCGATAACAAGGTTATAAAATGATGCTTAGTAACTTGATTGTTACTGGATATGGCATGAATTCAAGCCCACTGGGGCGTTATCTGTGAAAATCAGTTTAGCATATTAGCTACTCATTGATATAATCATTGGTTAAACAATAGGATGAATTACTATTGGTAAATACATTGCAATATGTAACATAATTAAAACATGGGCATCATGTATTATGAACTGTTTATGTTAACAATTTCACTATGGGCAATATACAATCATATAAGAATGTCACTACTTCAAAATGGATGCCGTTTTTGCTTAGCCCCAGATGTGATGTAGTAGTCCAACATTTTTTGTTGTTTTTAATCAGAGCACTTTATTTACTGTGACTTTACAAATGTTTTCTGACCCGTGAGAAAGGAGCGGCTGTTCCGAAATGCGTCAGGCATTTTTGCCATGAAATAAAACTTTAAGAACCAAGCTGTATGGATTTGGGCTCGGTTTCTTCAGTGTGAAACCACAAAGGATTGTTGGATTTGTAAAGAGGGTGTCGCGCCCTCACCGAAGCCCGCCGCCTTAAGAGGCAGAGCTACTCACGAGTAAACTGACTGGATATATATATCAATCTTACACATTTTAAGACATCTTTTAATAAAACCATTGTAATTAAAAGCTTTTTAACATGTAGATCGAGTTTTGTGATCTATATGTTAAAATGTCCTTGCGAAATATTTACATAGGGAGCACCACCTTACCTGTATATAAAAGAGTTCTTCAACATCGAAGAGCAATTGTCAACCAAGATAGGACATATCCGATTGCTAGGCATTTCGAAATCCATCATCAAAGTAACCCTATATTCATGCAGTACAGTTGTATAGCTGAAATCCCCAGAAAGAAGAGAGGGGGGAATAGGGAGCAGGAACTCCGTAGGTTGGAGACATATTATATACTGGAGCTCGATAGTATGGAACCTCATGGGTTGAATGTGAATGAAGATCTGTATACTTGCCTAGGCTGAGAGAAATTTGTAGAGTTTGCACATTCAAGAACCATTTTTCTTTTATGTTTGTATAATAGAAGAGGAGGAATGAAGGACATTGGCACTTTAGACTTAAGCACTTTAGATGTAACATTTTATATTTATTAATATACATTACCATGTTTGGAGGACTTGACGTATGCATAAAAGTTGAGAGGGGGGAAAAAGGAAGAACTGCTCCTCGTTGTTAAGTAGTGGATCGCGAAGTATATGACTTTTTAAATATACTGAAGCATTTGCACTTTAAATTAGTCTAGTACTGTAGGAGGGTAAATAGAGAGTATGAAAAAGGAACTCTCTTTTATATACTAAAGCACTATCACTTTTTGGAATGATGGTACTGTATGATTAATAAAGCACTAGCACTTTTTATATTGTGTAAAATGGAGGATGAAGTCGAGCACTAGCACTTTATCAGAAGAATGTATGTCACAAATGTGAAAAAAGTGATATACATCAAGGTGAGCAGCCATATGATATATTAAAATTTTCACGTATAATCAAGATTGGAAATGGAAAGCGAGTAATGAAGTTTACTGCTCGATATTTAAATTGAAACTTTGATTATACACTAGCATGGTTATAACTGTGTAAATGAAAAACATAATGCCCGGTTTATGAATTGAAATCTTGATCATGCACTAGCATTGTTGAAATTATGAATAGGAATAACAAAATGTTGAAGGGTTGCATTTTGTTTGAATACAATTAAAGATGGCACCCATATTAGTGGTGTGACAAACTTTGCAGTGCCAAAGAAAGCTTGTCCTTTGTCAATGTTGATGAATTGTGAAAAGATATTTTAACATGTGAAAATGGCGTTTTTGCATCGTGAACAAGGCAGCGTGACGCTGCCGAAACGCGTTGATGCCGTCATTATAAACAAAATAAAAACTGAGTGAAAAACTGCCCCATGGAGTGCTGGATAATTACTGCCAAATGTGAGTGGTGATTTTTTCGGAATATATGTATATATATATATATATATATATATATATATATATATATATATATATATATAAATATATATATATATATATATATATATATATATATGAAGTAAACTCGCATTCACTTCTGCCTTGCCACCAGAAATAACGAGCGAGGACCCAGCGATAAGTGCAAATATCTTCTTTAATTTATTCCACCCATTTGTCCGCCATGACGCGTTTTGGCCGAAAAATCGGCCTTGATCACATGACACGTTCCCAGACCATTTTTAAAGTGCTAGTGCAATCAATTATGCCATAGACATAGAAGACATTTTGTATACGAAGATTTTAAGCATAAATGCTAATAAACATTTGTACAATCTTGAGACCAAATTTAAAATAAAATTGATTAATTAGAATTATAATTTATATAAACGGCCCATAAAATCGTATCATATCAAAACATGTTTTCAATTAAAACATCCGTATTCTACATATTATGGCTAATGAATTAATAATGTATCCACCCCTAAAAATCCCTATCTAAAACCACCATATTCATTAAGTATTCCGTCACTTAAGATACCATTTGTTACAGGCTTAAATGCCATAATGAAATAAAGGGTTTTTAAATGAGTATTGTTGGTCCATACATGGGTGACTATGCTACCCCTATGTTGCGACCACCTTTATGCCATTTCTCCTAAAATAGTCTTGTGCAGAAAACACGTATGTACTCATCCTAAAGTGATGGTGTGCTTATAGAATGTGCCTAAAGTGCATATAAAAGTGCATGTGCTGAAATAATATTATTCTACAGATTGCTAGCTAATTTAAACCTAATGGTAATTCTAGCAGCATATTTCTATAGAAACTTATCTCTGGGTTGTCATTTACTGACAACACTATACTTAACTGATCCTTTAACCATCTAAATATCTGATCCTATTATTCTTGGATTACCTCTAGGTTAAAGAAAATAAGGTGCTAATGATTAACCAGTGCAAATCAATGAAGGACACAATATACATTATTGTCTAATTCACAGTTGATCCCGTAACGAATTCATAAGCAATTCATACTCATCATATATATGTAATATAATATAACATCAATTGAATACCATCCGTAAAAACAACTGTTAAATAGCAATAAATACCTATAAAATATCCTAAAATTCATAAAACCAATTTTAGTAAATAAATTAACACGAGGTTCTTTTCTGATATTCACGAATATTGCTCATTGGATGCTGTATACATTTGCTATTTGATAATTGACGATAACAAGTAAAAACATACATAAAACCCATGAATTACATGAATTTTGCAACTTATCCTATAACAGTCCCTAGATAGTAACATCCGATTCAAGTAGATCTCACTCTCTACCTATCTCTATGAAATCAAAAGATATATACAATTCTACACGATGATATTATAACACTGTATCATGAAAAAGTATATAAATCCTCACTCGTATTGAGACCTCCTGGATGTTTACAATCGAACTGCAATATATAGTTAGTTTCTAGGCGTCTTAGCTTTGACTCACGATCCCCTCCTCTTTTCTGCGGAGGAACTGAATCTATGACAAAATATTTCAAATGTTTTAGATTGCTATCATGACATAATTTAAAATGTCTTGCCACAGGATAATTGGCATCATTGTTAGAAATAGCCCTGGTATGCTGAAGAATACGCTTATGCACAGGTAACTTGGTGCTGCCTATATACTTCAAATGGCAACTGCACTCTAAAATATACACTGCATACTCAGTTTTGCAGTTCAAGTGTTGATTAATTTCCTGAGTTTTGTTATTAAAAGCAGTTGTATAGGTTGACGTATTAACACCATACTGGCACGCCTTACATGAGGAACACTTAAAAAAATCCTTTTCGTGCAGTTAACCACATGCCCCTGCTTTGATCTCCCGGGCTATTCTTCACTAGCATATCACCCATATTTTTAGTCTTTCGAAATGTTATCATTGGGTTAGATGGTAATGACCTGCCTATCACTGGGTCATCCCTTATTATGGGCCAACTACGCCTAACTATTGACCTTATCTGCTTTTCCTGCCTAGAAAAGGATAAAATAAGTCTTGTATGTTCTTGAGTTTCCTCATATTTTTTGTCTGACCTCTTAGATCTCAATAGAAGGTCTTCTCTTGCCTGTTCCCTAGATCTTCTTATTGCTGTATCGACTATTTCTGACCTGTAACCCCTTGCTAAAAAACGGGCCCGACTTTCAGCTTGCTTTTTATGGGTTTCTAGGTCACTACTGCATATGCGTCTGATACGAAGCATCTCTCCATATGGAATACTCTTAATTAAATGGGGGGGATGTGCACTTGAGGCATGAAGCAGTGTATTCCCTGCTGTTGATTTTCTAAATAATGTAGTGGTCAGACAATCGTCAATCACCTCAATCTGTACATCCAAAAATGTCACCATATTCCTGCTAATAGTTGAGGTAAAATGTAAATTGATGTCGTTCTTATTTATCTCTTCAATAAAGTTTGTGGCACTTTGTTCATCTCCATTCCATACAATAAATAGGTCATCTATGAAACGCATCCATGTTATTATATTTGCAGCATAAATCTCCTCATATTGTTGCATGAGGACCAGCTCCTCCCACCAGCCCATGAACAAACATGCATAGCTGGGAGAGAAGCTGGCCCCCATTGCTACTCCCTGTGTTTGCTGATACATTTGGTTATTAAATAAAAATTGATTGTTTTCTAAACAAAACAGCAACATGGTAAGCAGCATTTTCGTATGCTGTGTGTACTTGATAGGCCTATTAGACAAAAAGTACTCCACAGCACGCATTCCATCTCTATTCCTAATACATGTATATAAAGATGATACATCAAGAGCAATAAGTACATATTCTGTTCTCCATTGTAAATTTCTGATCTTATTTAAAAAGTCCCCAGTATCTTGTACAAATGATTTCAATTTCTTTACAAACTCTTGCAGGAAAAAGTCAATATAAATTGAGGCATTCTCCAATGGGCCATCACAGGCTGCTATTATTGGTCTTCCAGGTGGCTTATCAGCATTTTTGTGCATTTTTGGAATAAAATATAATATCGGAATAGTCGGATGCTCTTTTATGAGATATTTGAATTCTTCCCAACTTAGGAGGCCTGCACTTTTCCATGCAAGTAGCTGCGAATAAAAAAGTTCCTGGGCATTTTTAAATTTTAATGGAGAACTCTTCCTGTAACACTCTTTGTCATTCAATTGACTGTATGCTTCCTCTAGGTATTCTTTAAGAGGCCATAAAACAATGTTCCCACCTTTATCGGAATTTCGAATGACTATGTTTTTTTCTTCTTTTTTTAGTTTTGCGATAAGCTGCTGGTACTGTCTTTCTTGAATGGAGATGTTTCTTTGTGTTCGATTAGTAATAATATTTAGCTTTTTCACTTGGGCCACTATCTGTTCATTAAACACATCAATTGAATCTCTGGCCATAATCGGTACAAATTTTGATTTCTGCTTAAAGGGAGTGGCAGGCCTGGCACATGTCATCAGTGCCTCTCGTTGATAGGACATTGTCGTTGACATATCCTGAGGAATCACCTCAGAACTTACATTGTCGACCCCTCCTCTTTCCAAATCTTGCAGAACTTGCAATAGTCCATAGTCTGAGACTAACAAGTTGGGGGAATTTGTTTCACTGATAGATTGTATTGTATTATCACCATCACCTTGTTTGTCTTTTAATTGGTGGAATTTCCTCAGTTTAAGTTTTCTAATGAATCTATATATGTCTGCCCTTGTCTGTGTATAGTTGAAATTCGATTCGGGGCAATAAGACAAACCTAAGGATAAAAGCTGTTGTTCTGCTAAAGTCAAGTTTATATTTGATAAGTTAATGATCGTTTTCGCCTCTTGAGTTTGCAACAAACATAGATTGGAGGGGTTATTGTTATAAGGTTCACTTTCTACCTGCGTGCCCCTCTCCCTCGACCTCGTTTCTTTGCGTTCTCTCCTGTCCCTCCGGGCCTGCCTTCTCCCCCTTCTCCTCCGGGTATCCCTGTTTTGGCTGTCCCGTTGTTGCGGGATCTCAGAGTGTCTCTTCGGCTTCGTTTTAAAACATCTAACTCTTCCCCGGAGTCAGTTTGATAATACATGCCTCAGACCTTGGTCTGCTATTTTCAGCTTCAGATTCGCTCTCCAAGGCAGAGCTTAAATCAGAAAGTGATGTCGAATCTGTCGTTTGTTGCCCTCTTGCAGTTTGATTATGGCCCTCACTCGTTTACGGGCGGTTGCTGTTCTCATATCATCATATCGCCTAGCAAACGTAAATATTTGGCCATTTTCATAGTCCTCACGATCCCTCTTAAATTTATACGTTTTTCTTATTTTTATTTTATCCTCTTCCTTTTGCAGTCGTGTTACCATTTCCTCATGAAATTTTTTCCTACTTTAGGGATCACCTTGTAATTTAATTATATTCTCAAGTGCTTCAATCTTTATCTGCAGCTCATTACGATCTATTTCTGCATATTTTACCAGTAACACCACTAATCTCCGAGATGACTCCAAATTACATTCAGCCCACTCTGCCATCATGAGTGGGTTTGGGGCCTCGTAGCTGGGAGCGATCATGATGCGGAGTCCCCTAGGTACTCGTCCCACATCTAAGTATCTTTGCAATGACCTCGCTTCCCACCACTTAGACTGCTCCTGGCGTTTTAATTTTTCCAGTACTCGGTAATTGTCTCTCAATCCCTTCATCTTGCTACTTGGTTCATCACTAGCATCCTTGCTGGCACCTCGTGGTTCCGAGGGAGAGTCGGAAAACATCTCCTCTGCGGCTAATTCACGGTCTCTGAGTGTGTCAGCGGACATGGTGGCTTATGTATTTTCCTTTTACCGTTCCTGTATGCTCACCACCTCGACAAATGTCCCAGGGAGCGACAGGATTGCATACCTCCCAACCCGCTTGTTGCAGTTAATTGCGTACCTTGTGTGACCAGTGGAATCCGTGTGGCTACTTCCCTCCGATGAGTACTCCGCCGAGTCCACCACCGAAAGTCCGATACTCCACACTAAACCCACCACACTCGCCTGCACGCTGTTGCTTCGTTGCTTGCAGGGGGCTCCGTCGTTTCCGTTTTCAGATCCAAAAAGTGCCCCGGGGGTCCCCGCCTGCGCCGCACCACGAGCCCGTGATGCTGCTGCCAGTTCAGGGCTTCCGGGACCAAGACTTGCCAATTGCGGAGCCTGCTCGCAGGGAGGGGGTCCACGAACCGGAGGAAGTCAATCCGGTATATATGAAGTAAACTCGCATTCACTTCTGCCTTACCACCAGAAATAACGAGCGAGGACCCAGCGATAAGTGCAAATATCTTCTTTACTTTATTCCACCCATTTGTCCGCCATGACGCGTTTCGGCCGAAAAATCGGCCTTGATCACATGACACGTTCCCAGACATGGTAGCAATGTCTGGGAACGTGTCATGTGATCAAGGCCGATTTTTCGGCCGAAACGCGTCATGGCGGACAAATGGGACAAATGGGTGGAATAAAGTAAAGAAGATATTTGCATTTATCGCTGGGTCATCGCTCGTTATTTCTGGTGGCAAGGCAGAAGTGAATGCGAGTTTACTTCATATATACGGATTGACTCCTCGGTTCGTGGACCCTCCCTGCGAGCAGGCTCCGTAATTGGCAGTCTTGGTCCCGAAGCCCTGAGCTGGCAGCAGCATCACGGCTCGTGGTGCCGCAGTCGTGGACACCCAGACTATTTGGATATATATATATATATATATATATATAGATATATACACACACACAGATATAGATATAAATTTGTCAAAGGAATAACATACCATTAACGTAGGATAAAGAGCCACTCTGGCATACATAGAGATACATACATAGAGATAGATAGATAGATAGATAGATAGATAGATAGATAGATAGATATTTAGGGAAAGGCCCTGGGCACTGAATCCATCACCACTAATAAATCCTCACGCATTATCATCCCTGGAGTGTGGATTTGTTCTCCTTTTGAGGGAACAGTTTTGCATAATCGAACAGATATGATTCATGTTTCGACGCTTCTAAAAACCCTCTCAAAATGGGACCAAGCCGAATTTGTATCTGCTGTTGTGGAACTGAAGATCAGATACTTGAAGTAGGTTAGTCTTATTGAATTTCTGGAGCTTTTGATTTTTTGGTAAAAAGAAATTCAATGTCCCTTTCCGCGTTAGGACTGTTGACTTTTTGCTGAAAAATGCAGAAAATAATTACAAGTCCCTTTCTGCATTCAGACTAAAAAATATTTTGAATGTTTTTACTTCCACAATTTTATTGCAAGCAGGGTTCCATCCTGGTCGGCTTCAATTTGTAACATAGGTCTATGCTTCAATATTTGTAGGGGAAGATTTATATTTCTGCAGACTATTATTCCTCTCAATGTGGAGCATATCCTGTCTACATTACTACTAGTGCATAGAATCCTAATGTGCTTGTAGTAAAGTGGATGTGTGATTGCTGATATTATTAGAGGATAACAAATTAGCAAACAGTAAATGATATTAAGCAAAATTGTGGCAATAAGCACTTCAAAGTATGCTTATTCCATTTAGATGATGAAATATGTTTCTATATACAATTTAGCATCAATGTATAACTGTTAGTCTTGAGATGGAGTACCTCAGCAAAAACTCTACACCAAACCATCATTTCCAGACTTACATTTCTGACGTGACTGAAGAAGCTGCTAAATGTAAAGAAAGTTTATTACCAACATGGAAAGTATTATATAGTTCAGTATACTTACCTACTTGTTCTTTCTCCATGGCCTTCAAACAGCTCCGTCTCCAAGTCAGGGTAGGCCACTGCCAGAATGTGCAGCAACTGCCACACCTGCTTTTTTATTGAAAGGCCCTTTCAAGTTTTTGCAACAGCGTGATATTTTTTTGAGAGTGAAGACTGCGGTGCCTAGGGACCTCCTGCTGCGCAATGGCCTGACAGATCTTCTTCTTGTAATAAGATTAAGCTATAGAGAGTAAGACAAAAAACAACATGTTTATCAGTAAAACATTTCTTCAAAGGGCAATAAATAAAAAGTAAATTTTTAAAAAGATATGTATAAATACCAACAATTAAGAATGTTGTTAAATGACAATTGTTTTCACATATATAGCATTACACAAACAAATCCAATCTATTTTACTGTAAATACATTATTGATTTTTGAGTTGGATATCTGTTACCTTTCTTTTTTGTTTTGAAGCTTGTTTTATTTTTTTCAGACAAGATTGACATAGAACAACGTGAATTATTCATGGAGCTCCATTACAATGTAATCTATATAGAGAGAGAGAATACACCGAAAAGAACATCAACAAGAAACCTATAGCCAAATAAACTGGAGTGTCAAACTGCGGTATGCTTTATCAATTATTCTGTAATGCAACCAATGGTCATACTGGATCGGGGGGAGGGGCAACATAAATCCCTGACTTGTGCCATATACACCCTGGTATAGAGACTCCACTTGGGAGATGACAGCACAGTATCTATTATCTTTCATGACTATAGAATGTACACTACTGTCTATAAATGAAAAATCGAAGCCTTAGTAAATTGTCATTGCAAATATTTTGTAACTCTTCATGTGGCCATTGCCCAATGTATTGTGATTAGATTTATTGCCTAGTTATGTAATGTATTCATTGTTCATTCAATTCAAATGGGATGATGGAATGAAACTATAACATACTAGTAGTGCCTTCAAATAACTATTACTGGTTTCAATGCATGGCCTATATGTCATATTGTCTTGGAGTAGTCCTGTGGTGCCGCAGGAAAAAAAAAAAGAAAAATGTGGGGTAGAGGTTTGTGTGGGGGTTTGCAGTCCGCAGGGGATGAGGGAGGGCCATGCTGCAGGCCAAGCACTGTTGTCACCCCCGCAGTGCAGGTCTGAAGGCCTTCCGCTGGTATGGGGATTGGACACTTAAGGGGTGTTGGACACAGTATTCCACACCGTACCTGGCCTAAAGCTATTCTCAGTGAGGGAGTTGAGTAAATATTATCAAAATCCCCCAGAAATCCACTGAAAAAACAAAGGGTAAAGTGCCATTGTTGTTAGGTGTGGTAATAATATCTTAGTTTACAATAAAAGACCCCTGCAAATTCACTGAAAAAGCAAATATTAAAGTGACGTTATAGTTAAGTATAGTAATACGATCTTACTTTATGTTGAAACAATCCTCAGAGATTCACTGAAAAACAAAAGTTAAAGTGACATTATAGATATCATGAGCTGATGAGATTTTACCTTACATTTAAAAAACCCTAGAAATTCACTGAAAAAAACAAAGGCTAAATTACATCATTGACAACATCACTAATGACATCTCAAATTACATCAATGATCACATCACTGAGCGTAATCCTATCTATCCTCTCCAGTAAGTTTTTAATATGGCCTCTAATATCCTGGAGCATGGGATCTCACTGTCAATATACTGAAACCTGTTTATTGCGAACTTTGATATTCATTGTTAAATATTATAAATATTGTTAATGAAGGTGGATGTAGAGGTCAAACTGTGCCTAAAACCTTTACCAGGAGGCGTGTGCCACAAGCCTGCTGATGTGATGGGTGCATAGTTGTGTTTCACCAAACTACCAATGATGCAATAAATGGTGCTTTGCGCCCTGTCATGGAAAGAGACATTGGCCAATTTCTTAGGAACTAAGGGGCTCATTAGGATGGCATTGTTTGGCACATCCGCGGTGCTGGCGGTGGTGGAAAACGTCCTTTTCCGCACTCCAGCGGCGGTCCTGCGTCCGCCATATTACAATGGACAAAGATAGCCCATTTTCCGTCCGCTGCAGAGTTCCGGGATCCGCCGGGAATTTCCTTCCGCAACGGTGGCGGAGGGAGCCAATAGAGAAAGACCGCCGTGCGGAATGACGTTACGACCGCTGGACAAATCACAATGCTTCAAACAGTCCATCACAACGCAGCGGAGAAACCAGCCACTCGGAGACGGCGGAAGCACTACTGCGGAGATCGAAACTCGAATCCCTTGCACCTCCATGCGTTCCTGACCGCTATGGATCCAGCTCTTCAAGCCCTTCCGCTGCTGTACCTGATCCACTACCAGCATATAAGACGTCGCCGCGGTCAACACCGCAGGTACGTAAATAACACATCTCTGCATACAACCACAACACACAACTCCTGTGCTGAAATACGGTTCCTGTTCACATCAGACACTCTGGTGGAGACAGGAACATATCCCCCAGGGTACTCACACATGTCCTGCTTGCTAGAAATCCACACCTCCGCATCGGGGTCACCCATCAACATTGAAATCACTGCAATGTCCCGGTCACGTCACCGCAGCGGTGAAGACGCGGGAAAACCTGCACACAATTTAGTAGGCAGGGCCGGCGCCAGGCATGGGCAGTCTGGGCAGCTTCCCAGGGCTCCTCCTTCACCCTGCCTACATGGTGGGCCGCATCAGTTGGCCACAGCCCACAGCATGCTTCCCACATCCATTTCTGCACATGCTGTGTGCCCCTCTTGTGCCCCCCCCTCAATGCACTATTTAGCAGCCAGGTGTGGCTCAACCTCGCACCTCACACATCAAAGGGCAAGGTAGATTGACTGAGAAGGTGGGGGTGAACACCCTGCACAGAAGGTCAGGGACTGGACAACCCTCCTCCTCACACCAGCCTTCCACTCATGTGAATCAAACTGAGTAAATTAAGAAATGAAGGCTCCACCTGCATATTAACAGCCACTGAACTGTTCACACTGCATGTAAAGTCCCTCAGACAGATCCCACACTGACACTCTGCCACATACACATACCATAGGTCAGCAGCAATGTATGACAATAAATAAACTACACGAAAGTGGAGTGCACAGTGCTGGAAAACCATGGTGCAAGCCACATAGCATTTGTACATGACATGCAAGAGGAGGAACATATCACACTACCCTTAGGCCATCAAATCAGACATGGATGGCACAGTGATTGAAATTAAACCAAAGTGACATCTGTGCAATATCTCTGGGATACAGCAATGCAAACTATGCATAGGCACAGGAATGATAGGAAGTGAAGGAAGCCATACAGTGACCACCCCCTCATCTGTGTCAACTACCTTGACATGTGTATGCCACCAGCACAACACACATGGCTCATTGTCACACTCCCTGACTGTCAAACCCAAGTAGGACCTTCACACATAACCCTCATCTACCCATCTCACACCTGCAATACTCAACACCTGTGAGAAACACACATAAAGGTGCAAATAAGGTCCTGTGAGTTTCCTGACAACCAATCACACACCCTGCTGTGTATCTACAAATGTCAAACTCCCACTCAGGGATGTCTGAACCAATGCTGATCAAAAACCAATAGCCAAACACAAATCTCACAAACAACATCCAAAGAAGTCCAACAAGCTCAGCCATGTGCAGGCAAGCATGGATAGGCAAGGTGACCCTAGACAGAACAGGAATACACAACATTTTCACTCCTGACAAATGCACAGACACCATACCCCAACCCAATCACAAATTGCATTATCAAATGCCAATCATGAACACTAACTGTGATCAATGGGACAAATCAGCTAACACTGACATAGATACCACACAAGTTATCAAGTGAGCATGGTGTCAATGTGTACCACAAGCATGCACATGCACATGCACAATCCTGACAAGTGACAGGTCAAATATAGGAGGACATAGCACTATTGTGCACTCAAAACAAGCTCATGAACTAGACTCCACATTGCTGCATGTGACATTCACACAAGAAATGCACACTACACATTCAACACACATCTGAATGTATTACTATGCACAAACTACTCTCACACAATGACATGCATCTGTCAGTAGAAAGAGCCAACACAGGGCAAACTCTGCATCCATTCAACCACAAAAACACAACATATGCAAAAAACAATTCATCACATAGTCAACTCAGCTGGGCATCAGGGGGATGCACACCAGGCAAGTACAAGGCAAAATACACTGACAGCACTGCATGCACAGTAAGCAGTGTGTGAACACCAACAAAACCAGTAGCACACATATCTGAGTGCTCCACCATGAACTTCCACACCACAATTCATCACCTCACACAGATTACATCACACTCAGGAAGGGTAGCAGTACCTCAGCAAACAGACATACAGCTTAGCCATCACCCACAGCTGCACAACTCAGGAAAACCCAGATGCAAACAACATGACTAGAGGACTGTGCTGCTCAAACATGGGCACTGCACATGAGCAACCATGACTGCAACAAAGTAGAAGAAAATAACACATAACTAATTGTGAAACAGTCCTGAGTGGCACATTGGTCCTGTACACAGATCATCCTCCCACAGTATAGTGTCACACTATGAAGTGTTGGGGAGGGTCACACACTGGCAAGGCATGGGGTGGAAGACATGAGACTGAAGTGGTGTGTACATCAGTATTAGACAGGTGAGGTGTATAAAGTGCAAAAACACATAGAGGAGTAACTCACAATGTGTAGGCATCACAAGCACCTATGGGGGATGGTATGACTACTCATACCATATACTATACTTGTCCCAGAAATGTGTCAAGTGACAGCAATGCATGAGAAAACTCACAAATAATGTCAGTGTGGCTGAGCAGGTCAGCACAGTGAGCACACATTTAAACAAGACCTATGGCTGATAAACAACACACAACACAGACTTTGCAGTGATACACTCTGCATACTCACAACTGACAGCGACAACAAGTAGGTGTCCCCCAGGAGTGCAAGGACACACCGACACACTGCACAGTGCTCAACCTACAACTCCTCCATGCGTCCACAATCTGAAGCACATGTCTGACAATGTAAACAAACAGGCACTCATTACCTGGATCATACATGTGTGTAGTAGGCATGTACAGGGGCACATACACCTCAACACTACTGACAATGACAGGCCAATCACACTGTATGACTACTCAAGTGCACACGTTCAAATGTACCCATGTGACTATGAAGACAGGCCTACACAAGATGACTACACATCAACACTGCTGTTCACACATCAAGAAAGATCCCACAGATCTGACGGACCCTGGCCACCCGGCAAGTAATCCTGTGGATAGAATTCACCTCTGTTGTGGTATTGCATCCTAACATGACATGTGTACAATTTAGCAAACCTGACCATAGAATGATTAGTATAAGAGTAGATCATCACAAACAACCATCATTGCACCCTCAAGCCTCAGAGTCAAGAAGAACAAAAGTGCCTGTCACCTCTGGCAACCTCTGAAAAAGTAAATCAAGTAATTGCCAATGTGAAAGTGGCATACAGAGCATGTGTCACATGAACCTATACCCATATATAAAACTTTTTATTTAGCAAGGGCAGCGACAAAGCAGACAACATGAGTAACAGTCTTTATTACATAATATCCAGATAGGCATCAAAAGTGCAAACCATCAAGGCCATTGGCCAGTACAAATTCCTATTATGCACATGTGTGCATGACAAACTGCACAGGAAATGTGCATCAAAAGTACAAAACAGCAAGGCCATTGGCCAGTACAAATTTCTAGTATGCACATGTGTGCATGACAAACTGCACAGGAAATGGGCATCAAAAGTAACAAACAGCAAGGCCATTGGCCAGTCCATATTTCTAGTCTGCACATGTGTGCATGAGAAACTGCACAGGAAATGGGCAACAAAAGTAACAAACAGCAAGGCCATTGGCCAGTCCATATTTCTAGTCCGCACATGTGTGAATGAGAAACTGCACAGGAAATGGGCATCAAAAGTAACAAACAGCAAGGCCATTGGCCAGTCCATATTTCTAGTCCGCACATGTGTGCATGAGAAACTGCACAGGAAATGGGCTTTGGAAGTAACAAACAGCAAAGCCATTGGCCAGTACATATTTCTAGTCCGCACATGTGTGCATGAGAACTTGCACACCAAATGGGTAACACCTTCCACTGCCATGGAATCACCACAGCTCAGGGGATACATATGGGCAGTCCAGGCACCGCTGTCGGAGAAATGGTGTGGGGAGGAGGACTTGGCTTAAATATTTGGCTTTAAGTTGAACTAGGAGGGGGCTGATTGTCGGGGCCAGTTGGAGGACTGGACTTGGGAGAGAGAGAACTGGCTGAGGTAGAGGCATTCATGGCTGTGGGAGCCTGAGGGCTGCTTGGACTGGGTGGAGTGGTGGCACGGGAGGTGGAGACATGCTGCGTGGAGGCATAGTGGTTGAGGGTGAATATTGAGGGCTTGGTCTCAACTGTTTGGGGATTCGATAGCCCACAAGTGTCTTGGCCGGAGTGGGAAGTGAGGTGGGCACAACAGCCTCACTCTCCACCAAAGGTGTATCAGGTGCAGGTGGCTCACCCCGTGGGGATTTTCTGGACCTGATGGTACGCTTGGGGTGGCCTTGCCTCTTCCCCTGCATACCCTATTGTCGAGGTAAACCCCCCACTTTGCTCTCTTGTCCCTGCTTCACAGGGGTGTGGGTGGGAGTTGACGTTGTGGGTGAATCTGCCTTTGAAATGTGTTTGGGCTTAGTCGTTGCAGGCACCAGGTTCACAGCAGACAGGGCAAGTGTTTGTGGGTCTTTGGGAGCAGGTGTGGGGATGGGAGTGTCCTTGGATGGTAGTGATTTTGATGAATGTGATGTTGATGCCTGCTTCTTGGCCTGATGCCCCTGAGTGTCACGTGATGGGCTTTTGGTTTTGCGCTCATGTGTGCCCGTTTTGTGTTGTGGTGATGGTGTCTGTGGTCTGGTACGCTTCGAGTGCTGCTGTTGTGTGCTGCGTGTGGAGGACTTGGTTCCTGAGGGCTCTGGCATGTGGGCACTCTCGTCAGGTGGTGCCACTGGCAGGGTGGTTGCTGAAGGGACAGGAGCTGACTGGGAGCCTGTGACTGCTGAATGGCTGCCATCACTGTGGAGGAAGAAGACTGGACAGTTTGGTGTAGGCCACCCATGTCAGAATGAATGCCCTCCATGAAGGTAACTACCTGTGCCAACTTCTTGTCATGATCCTGGAAGGCATTCACGAGAGCAGTCTGACCCACACACAGCTGGCGCAAAAGGTCTACCGCCTCCACACTGAGGGCAGCAGGGGAGACAGGAGCAGCGGTGCCTGGGGGGAGGAAGACTCTACCCTTCCTAGGGCTGCATGCATGGACAGCACTTGTGGGAGCATCCGGTAGGGTGGGCACTGGACGATGTGTGGCAGAAGAAGAGGCAGATCTGGAACTTCCTGTGCCTGCCAACATCGAGGAGTCACTGCTGGAGTCTGAAAATGTGGAGGTTGGTGTTTCCGGGCGTGAATCATCCAGGGCACTCCTGCCCCCCTCCAAGGCGCTGGTCACAGCAGTGTCAGTGAACTCATGTGTAGCAGTCATGCCAGAAGCTTCCCCACTGGTGTCCATCCCCCATCCCTCCCTGCCCTTGGTAGATGCTGCAAGAGACAGAGACATAGGTTCAGTATAGTGCCATACTCACAAACATCATATGCAAGCAAAGCACAAAACTTTAAAATGATACTCCCATGTTGGACTCCTCCATGTACATTCAGCATGTGCTACATTTATGCAATCATCAGAAGATGCATGGAAACATGTATAGTTGATAGTAATGCTCCATGTGGCGTTGACCCAGCCAAATAGCTGGCCCTGTGCCTCCCTGTAACCACACATACTATTCTCTGTAAGCATACCTACGTGCCTGTAAGTGAGATAGCTATACATCAAAACATGTTGTCTCTGTCACATATGGAGTCTCTTTAAGGGAACACCACAGATACTAACTCCAAAATGTCCTTTTGCAATGGCTACAAGCTCCTGATATCCACCATGTTGTGCTTTGAAGCACAACTACAGTTGTACATTGGTGTCAGCTGTGTAGATGTCACAAATTATCTGTTGTGCACAGCACACATCTATGAATGCACACTAACATGATGCTCACTGCTGTTCACTGCCAGGTGATGTCTATGACACTCATACTGCAGCATATGTCACAAGGCCACATCTCATCTGTCAATGACAAGGGTCATGGTTTTAAAGACACATGAGAAACCACATGTTGTACAAATGCAGAACAGCTGCACTCAACACTGAGGCCACTTAGAAGCCATTGCATCACACTAGAGACATCACAGAGCTTCCCACAGGCTCACGGTTGGGATTCATGCAGTCACTCACACCCAAAGTCACACTTAGCTGAATACTCACCCCCAACTTGCTGCTGATGGGCCCTCAAGCATCCATCCAGCTCTGGCTGTGTCACTGCCAAGATGCGGGCCTTTAGTGGTGTCATGCTCCTGCGTGCCAACCTGCCACTTGCAGGGAGCACCCCCCGGCATCATCTCTGCCACGTTTTTGCTCAGCCGGCAGATGTCATCCCCCCTCTTGTGACAGTGTGTGTGCCATCGGTTGGAGACACCCAGAGCCCGCACCTTGCGTGCAATGAACCTCCATATCGCCTTACGCTGGTGGACCTTAAGCTGCAGGCATGGGAGACAAGAAGAGGAAGTTTCAGTGACACTGTTTTATGTACCACTGTGTGTCAGTACAGGAGCATGAAAATGCATAGCACACTAATACATACATTTTGAGCAGAGGCCATACAGCATGACATGTAGTACACTTGCATCGGATAATCCCATAGAAATGTATACATGTATGATGATGGACACAGTACATGGCCATCTCATACACATGCAGAGTGCCAGCACAGCAACCAATGTGAAAATGACCCTCATCTGTGATGCAGTATGTGAGTGAGCATGACATACAATACATTGGAAATGATGTGTCTTAGCTGACTCACTGTGTCCAACACTACACACCCCTCAATGTCCTTGACCAGTGAATGGCTACATGTGTCATGGTGGTCACATTTAGGGCCATGATCTTACATTCTCACACTCTTCTCACAAGGTGTAGTCCTGTTTTGTGCAATCCTCAGGCCTAAGATAGCTCATTGAGAAATAGGGTGGTGGACAACACATATGTTTCACTCAGTCGATTTAGTGATGGGTCCTTGTTACATTGGGCAGTTTCTGTGCAGGCCAGAGGGACTCACACTGAGGTTAAATATGGGCCATCAGAGAAATCACATGCATGTACAATATGAGAGGGTAAACAGTGCCTACACATGCAAGACTGAACACATAATGAAATGAATAGAAGGATGACATCTCCAAATTACATTTATCTGATGTGTCATAGGTGAATTACCACCAAGAGTGTTACACTCAGGCATTGTACTCTTGTGCATAATGCAAACATCACCATAGGGGCAATTTGAGAACTGTACACGCATCATTCAGTACCCTCTGGACAAAACACATTTTAATGTCACAAATGAGCATGTGAAGACTTAGGGCCATATGTATCAAAAAGAGTTTTGCGATTCTCAAATTGTGATTTTTAGCGACTCGCAATTAGGGAATCGCAAAATGCAATGTATGTAGGATTTGCTAAACATTTTGCGAATCCTACATATTCCTTATTTGCGAATCGCAAATTGAGATTCGCAAATAAGGAATTCCTTCCCATTCATTCCTATGGGCTAGGAGGCCCATAGGAATGAATGGGAAGACATTCTCAATTTGCGATTACCAATTAGAGAATCGCAATTTGAGAATGCAATTTCAAGGTTGCAAGGGTGCCAAAAGGACACCCTGTTGCACCCCTGAAATATGCATGTGTGCACATTTTGCGCACATACATGCCCTAAGGACATATGGCACTTTTAAAAAATCAAAAAGTGCTTTTTTAAAGAAAATCTCAAATTACCACCAACTTGAAGTTGGTGGTAATTTGCAATTCCTAAGGCCAAATAGCAAATTTCTGGTGCTTCCAGAATTGCATTTAAGGAATCGGAATTTGCAATTCCTTAATTGCATTTGCCTAATAGAGGATCGCAAATTTTGCAATTCTCTATTTTGCGATGGCCTTTTGGGATGATACATCCCAAAGGCTTTTTCAATTCGCAAACGGGCCGATTCTGAGAATCTGCCCATTTGCAAACGTGGAAAAAGGCTTGATACTTATGGCCCTTAATGGACTATGACATCACATAGCACAGGCAATGTTTGTTCAGACTTCGACTGACTCAAACCAGCCATGTAACTGTATGGCTGCAAAAACACTGCATGTCACTCCCATCCTTCAATGCAGTCATGGATCTGTGGAAATAAGGCTACACACCCCATTGACATGAAGTCAGCATGCTAGGCAGTGTATCACACATTTACATTAACCAGTCTCAGACCAATGGTTGTTGTTTTTTGCTGAAGAAGGGCTGTAGAAGTGTCCATGTTGCCATCCTCCCCACATACTCAAATGCAATTCTTAATAGGCCATGTATGGAGCATGCTGTAGGAAAAATATGGATGCATGCACATTGACTTGCACTCACAGGCACATACTACTGCAGAGCTACATCATGTGAGCATTCTGAGCACTCTCAAACTTTTATTCTGAAACACTTACCAGTACATCTGGCGCACCATACAGCCTCCCATACTGTGCAAGGACCTCGTCCACCAGGACCTCCAGCTCCTCTGTGGTGAAGGGACGGGCCCTGATGTTCTCAGTTCTCGCCATCACTGGGTCCAGAATACAGGAACAGCAGCAGTTGGTGGTGAAGAATGGCAGGCAGCAGTGTCTGTATGCAAGTGAAATGTGTGGCTCTCTCAAAGAGATTTATAGGCCCCTGGGCTTGTTTCAGTGGTACTCAGCTGCTGCAATTGGTCTGCCTGGTTAGCATTTTTCAATTGTATCCAATAACGGGGACCGCGGAAGCGGAGCATGCCTACCGCGAGTTTCAAAATTGTATTTCACTACCGCGATCGCGGATTCTATTGGCTGCAATGGCATTGGCATAGGCGGTGTCACACCGCGGGGTCCAGGCGGTCTCTACCGCTATTTGGCATCTTTCAATTGTAACCAATGACCGGGCCCGCGGTAGCGGAGCACGCCTACCGCGGGTTTCAAAATTGTATTTCACTACCGCGATCGCGGTTCCCATTGGCTGCAATGGCATGAGCTTTGGCGGTGGCACACCGCGGGGTCCAGGCGGTCGCTACCGCAATCCTGCATCTTTCAATTGTGGCCAATGACCGTGATCGCGGTGGCGGAGCATGCATATCGCACCTATGGACACAATATGCTCTAGCAATGGCAATAACTAACCCTGGGCGTAGTTCGCGTAGTCGCGCTACGCGAAGCTACGCGAAGACGTTGAAGCGCTACGCGAAACTTCGCGAGCGTGCGTAGTTGCTTGTCGCGCCCGTTCGCGATGCCTTTTTCTTCTTCGGGAACGCGTTGTGCGTGTTCGGGACGCTGTTTGCGTGCTCGGGGGATAGTATCTCGCGAACTTACCCATGCGGTCGCCTATGGGCACGGCCATCTTGCTTTTCACTTGTCCCGCCCGTTTGCGATGCCTTATTTCCTGTTCTGGGTCACGTATAGCGTGCTCGCGATGCGCATTTCATGTTCAGGAACGCGTCGTACGTGTTTGCGACGCTTTTTGCGTGCTTGGGGAGAAATATCGCGCAAACTTACCCACGAGGTTGCGATGGGCGCGGCCATCTTGTTTTTCACTCTATGCTATGGTTCTGGGCCTGCTTTTCTATCCTCCCTCAATCTTTGCAATCCTTAGTTTTTTACACTGTTTTTCAATTTTTTTTTATTTCTTATATATCTCTCTCTGTGCCTAAGTCTATATTTTGCATTTATTTCTACTTTTTACTGTGTTTTTTTTACTTTTCTACTGTTTTATATTACTTTCTTCTTTAAGCTCTTACTTCTTCCCCTAACTTTATTTTTCCCTTCTAACTTTTCTTTTCCGCCTCCTCCCACACACCCCAGAACCATGACGAAGGGTAGCAGCACCAATAACAGCTCCAAGGGCAAGGCGCGTGTGCCCAAGAGCCGCCTGCCTTGCGGCAGACTGCGCCCTGCAGGGGTGCAAGCCCAGCAGCTTTTTAGTGAGGCGGAGGTGGCCGCCCTTGTTTTTTTTGTTCAGCGCCACCTCCCCTTGACCTTGGCAGCAGGCCAGGCTCCGGGTACCCTACCCAGGAGCGTCACCGCCGGTGGGCGAAGGTGCGCCGGGCAGTGTTTCGCTGCTCAGGGGTCCGGCGCACCCATAACCAGCTGGCACACCTGTGGTCAGACATCCTGGACCGGGAGCAGGACCTGTTGGACCTGCTAGGTGTCGAGGTCATGGGGCTTTGTGAGTAGCTAATATATATAGTAGTATAAGTATTGTGTATAATTTTTTTACGAATAACAAGAATACTGCTGCTTACATTGCAGGTAAATTACGTTTCAAAATCTTCTGTGATTGTAGGACACAGGTGCTGGGCACTACTCTTACTTGTTTGCAACTTTGCGCTCGCTTGTCCTTATTATTATGTAAGAGTTTACTTTAGAGAACTTAAGTTAGGTAATGCTATTGCTAGAGAGACTCTAGTCCTTCCTTTGTCCTCCTGTCAAATAGTGGTGGATGGATTGATACTAGGTTTAGTTACTATTAGTTGATAATTTTTGAGCGGTCTGCGTGACGCATCCTCTGTCACTGAGTGCTGCTTACCCCAGTCCTTAGTAGAACCTTTTGTAGTTTGTTTAGTGAGTGGTAGGCTTAGCAGTGTCAGTCAGTAGCAGAACATCAGACGCAACCAACCAACAATTTGGTGTATGCACAAATTTATGCATGTGTCCTCCTTCTCATCTATGCATTTTTGAGGGCTAAAAACAATGGAAATGCAGACTTAGTGAACAATTGGCCCGTCTGGAATAGGTGGGCTAGGTCAGGTGGTACTTAGGCTTAGTTAGTGTTCTGGATTCGAATCAATCAGAATGGAACACTGAATTAGTGTTCCTAAATAAGTAGACGGTCCGTGAATCCCGCAAGCCAGTAGTCGATCGGATATGATAGGTCAATTTTATTGCAATTTTTGTTTCCTAAAACGTTTTTTGAGCGTTTTTTTAGATAATTTATTTGTTTCACAGCAATCATTAATGTTTGTGTCTTTCTTTATTATATATTACATGATCACTGATCTGCAGCACCCAGGGGCAAGAAGACGGGGTCCGAGTCGGCGGGACAAGCACCAGAGGACCGCTCCTCAACCGAGGGCCCTGCTGCTGGCCCCAGTAAGTCCTCCAGTGGTTAATATTAACAATTATATTGCCCTAACTTTTACTGCACCTTATTTTTTCCGAACTATTAATTCTGGTTCCACTTCCTAATTCTATTTTTACAAAAGCTTCTTTGATCTTGACTTGACTATCTGTTTCTAAATTCTGGTTATCCCTGCCTCTAAGTTCTAACTGCCTCTGCTATGAATGTCTGTACTACTACTATTAGTCTGTCGCTAAGCTTGTCCAGTTTGCCACTCTTTATTTTACGGTTTTGAATAAAACTCAGATTGACCAATAGCTCTAGCCACTGAGTCCAGTCCTTTAGGTTGTCCTCTTCTAGTCTTCTTAATCTTGAGGCTTTGACAATTACCACAAACAAAATGCCCAACCAGATATTTGACTATTTTTGATAGGATATAGTACATACTACTACTGATGTGGGGATTCTGCACAGCCACATACAGAACTATGCACAAGAAAATAGGATGTTGGTGTTGGGAGGTTGGACCTTCCTCACACCTCAGTCAGAAGTGAACCCACAATCCCCTGAACGACTAGCTATAGTGTCTCATTAGGTCCCCGAACCCCCACCCGAAGATACCCAATGATTACACAACCCAGAACAGATAACACCCTTTCGCTCACTCACTCGTGTAAGTTCACCACCACCACCACACCAAATACCACAGAGTCTATGTGTAAGTTCAAAAGGTTTATTTTCAACTAACAAGCTCTGTATGTTGTTCTACAGCCAGCTCCAACAGCAAAATGCATAGGATTAAAACAATAAACATTGTTACAAGTGCATGATAGAAGACAAAAGATCTGTGCGAATTCTGGGAGACCCCTCACCGTAGAACGTAGAATTACTGGTTACATGCATCATTCATAAGCTCTGCAAATCTCTGGTTCGTAGAAGGGTATCTTCTGCCTGATATGAGAAAAATGGTGCGCGTTAGATAGTATAATGCAAGCATTTCTCAGTCATGCCAAAAAGTGTAACATGTTACTTATGGCTAAGCAATACGGACTAACCGAACTCCATAACAAAGTGGCTTGTTTTTCGACCTCTTGAACGCAACGCTCAGACAGTAGCTGTATGAGCTCATGTGGGCTCAAAAGGCGTCTTACTGTTACTGCACAACAAGCTGCGAGGTAACATGCGCAAAAGACATGAAGCGAAAAATGGTTGCATGGCTCAGGCTAACTTTGCAAAGAGTAGAGTATACTATAATAATGACCCTAGGGACCATAACACTACTAGTGTCTACTGACTCTACTCTAGTACCCGATTTGGACTAGTGATGTATATGTATGTATTAACTTTTTTTTCAATCTTGCTAGTGAAAACGAATAAATAGGGGGAGGTGTACAGGCATCTAAAAATGTGTCATGTTTTTTTCTAGGCGTACTAGCGACCACCAGTGCCGGCGGGGCCAGCGGCGATGCGACCATTCCGGAGGGGGCAGGAGATGCGGCACTTGCAGGAGCTACAAGGGGTGAGCCAGCAGCAGTGGCGGGCGGTGGTAAGTTATATTCATTACTTATTGACATTGCACTAGCTGGAAGGGTGTTCACTTCACTCACTGTACTGTTGTTGAGACTTATTAGGTATGAAGTTGTAGTGAACATTATACAACGGTTGAAGAAGACACCCTTTACTTAGCATTAGCAATGCATTAGCAATAGCATTAGCAGCGTGAGTTGATTAACCAATGGCCTCTTATATCTGACTCCAACTCAGCTGTGAAAGTTTTATGGAGGAGACTAAAAGTCAGATCAGATGACCTTGATGGATGTGTTGAACAAAAAGGGAAAGAAGGGTGGAAGGAGGAAGGACGGGCGAGATTTAATATGACTGGCAGAGAAGGATACGTTGGAAGCATGGATAGGTGGCTGATAGGAATCAGATGCATGTGTTGTTGAAGGATGGGTGGAAGGTGAAAGAAGAATGGATGCCTGCCTGGGTGGGCAACACAGTATGGGTGGATACTGTGGATAGCAAGAATCATCAGCGGTGTTTGGGTGAAACTCAAAGCCGAGGCAAGCAAGGAAGGAGTGGACGCATGGGGTGTTGTTGGTGAACCAAAGTAAGGTTTGTGGAGAGATTAAGAAGAATGGTAGACATTTACTTAGAATGGATGGATGCCTGTATGTATTCATCATAGACAGCATAGGTGGAGACTGTCACGGGATGCAGAGTCTTAGTTTTAAGGGAATGTAAAAGAAACCGCGCCAGAGTAGCAAAGCCGAGGGGAATACAAGTTGTATTTTCAGAATACAGTTGACTCACAATAGTTTGCAAGCACATCATATATATTGTGTATAGTTAGTTATCAAGCGCCTTCCTTCGACTCCGAGGACCACTCCCTACCTATGTTAATTTATTTTCGAATGTGTCAGCCAGCCTGCAAAGGGTGGCCTATCTGTTGGTTACACAGTCAATCAAAACAAAGTACCTTATGCAGTAGCGGTCGGTGGTGGGAGTGCTGCCGGGCGCTGATGTGGGGAGGGGCAGGGTGGGGGTAGTAAACAATGGATTACGCGGCCAAATACAGGTAACTTTACTGTAAACATAAAAATAAATAAAGCGAATTTCATTGTGCGCACTGCACCGCCAAATGCGATGCAGTGCACGCAACGAAATTAGTTTTATTTATTTATATGTTTACTTACCTGTAATTGGCCATAATCCATAGTTTACTACCCCCACCCTGCCCCTCCTCACGTCACCGCCCTGCAGCACTCCCACCACCGACCGCTGCTGACCTTATGTCGTCGTCCCATATATAAGCAATGATCATTGGATCAGATATATAATCTGCCTTTTTGTAGTAGCCAGGGCACTGTGAAAGTGAAATTGAGCAATTGCCCTTCATGTAACAGAGAGAGTATGGCCAGTGCCACCCGTAATAGAAAAATACGAGCTTCCCCACCTGCAGACAGTAGTAAATAAAACTAACGTGAGTCTGCGTCATGACTCGTATGTTTGTCTTGGGTGCAAGCATAGATGACTGAGCTGGCATGCCGGCTACAACCAGGTTATGTAATTTCGCTAAACTAGAGATAAGAAGAAGACTGGTGTACTGTGTACTGGAGTCCATAGTGCTAGTATAATGCCTGAAACTCCCACAAATGTTAGAGGCCGAGGAAGTGGGAGGATAGATAGATTATTACCACAAATGTTATGTACTGTGCTTCTTGCTAGTGCTACTGTGCCACTATGTGTTGAATTAATTTTGTGTTACTGTTTTGCTAAGAGTACTGGTTACAACAATATTCTTTTTCTTTCTTGATATAGATACTCCTTCCCAAGAAAAACCATCCCGGAAGGAGTTGGCAGCCAGGGCCCGGCGCCGGAAACTGGAGGCCATCTGTGAGGAGTACCGGCGGCTGGTGGCTCAGGCGGAGGAGGAGGAGGCGGCAGCAGCTGCAGCCTCGTCCAATGCCCCGGGCCCCAGCCAGGCCCCACCTCCAGTGGTACGGCACCGCGGTCTGGCAGCCGCCCGCCACCGCAATTCTCTATCAGCCAGCACTGCTGTCCCCCACCCTGGATGCCACTGCAGGGCATTTCGCCGCCAGATGCTCCTCCGGATTTCACGGCTAGAGGAGCAACTAGAGGAGCGTGTCAAGATACTGGTGGACAAACACCTAAAAGCCCGCCGAATATAAGAAGAACTATAGGACCCTGTTGGATTGCCCCTTTTTTATTCCTTTTGTTGGTGGGTGGGAATTGGGCGTTGGGGTTTCTGGACATTCTTTGGACTTTTTTCGTTTTGGACATTGGTTGGGGTTAGGGAGAGGGGTGGGTCAGGTGTGGGATAGTTTATTTTTGTTAGGGTAATACATTATATTTATACTTAAACATACAATGTTAATGTTTTGTGGGGGGTTACTGTTTTACGAATTTACGTCACATGGTTTCCTTGCTGCTGCAGGGCCGCAGCCAGTGTTTGATTTAAATAATCTGCCGATGATGTAACACAAACAGATAGATGCGGTACCCCTCACTGAGTTATTTGTCCTAGTAGTACTGTCAGTCTCTCCTCCTAGTCCATTATACCTCCCACCAAACTTATCTTACCTGTGATTGATCATGATTAAGTTCGGCACAGCGATGGCTGCATGGTTTCCCAAGAGAATGGAGAAGATGCCATGGTTGTGGTGGTAGTAGTTGAACCTGGCAGTAGCATTTGCAAAAAAAATAAAAAAGAGACAGTCACTTGCCTGAGAGCGACTGTGGGAGGAGTAGTAGAACGAAGTAAAGTACAGTACAGAAGAAGACTGCCAAACAAACAATATTGCAACTGCTAAAGTCAAATAAAACATAATGGTGGTGGGGACAGCCTAGTACAAGAAGTTACAAACTGTAGTTGTGTCGAGTGAGTCACTTAACTTAACACAATCGTAATTCGTAACCTTTACTGCTGTGTGGTAGGATGTTGATGATGAATCCAATCAATGCCGGCAATTAATTATGATGTATTAGGTGACGGTCCCTTTGGAAAAAAAATTGGCTTGCACATAGACTGAGCATGGGTGGGCAAGCAGAAGAAGCTCCTCGCCCTGCCTTGAAATTGAATTAGTGTTGCTTTCACCACATCTGCCCCAGCAAGCGTGTGATCAATTGGTGTACATTTTATGTAGTCACATCACACCTCAATATAAATCACAGCCCGGGGGAAGAGGGTTAGGGTTTGATGAATGGATGGGAAGGGGGTTTGGGGAAAGGTTTGACAAAGAAAAACAGTACGCATGGACACAACAAAAGCAAAGCGCAATCTTGGCAGACGACCATGATCTTATCCAATAAATCTATAAAGGGAGAAAAAGGAAATGCATGCATGATGATGAAGATAACTTGATGGTTAATGAGTAGTACTTACTAACTACTACTAGACAATTAGACAGTACAGGGCAGCAGTATATTCTATGCAATTTGCCTTGCCTGTAATATGCCCTCAGAGACCCAAATTCCATGTTGTACCGGGCTTACTTTTAAAGATAGCAAAGAAAATTAAAAAATAGTTGTAGGGATCAATTAGCAAACAAACAACAACACAACACACAGTCGTAATGATTGAAGAGAAAAAAGGATTCAAATTAATTAAAAGACGAATGATGAATGATACTAAAGTTACTGTATTATCCTGGTCAAATTGTGGAGTTGAATCTCGTCCTTCCTCTTGGTCCTATCTTCCATGGACGCTCCGCACATCAATCTTGGGTGCCACTGCCTGCCTGATGCGGATTGGTAAGGTAAGTGTGAGTTGTGTCTCCCAGTATAGCACAGGGTAAAGGCCGGCCTGTAAGTGTAGATGGAAAAACAAAAGGGGTATTGAAAAATCAATGAATAAAAAAAAGCATCAATTACGGTGGAGTCCAAGAAGAGAAGAGAGAACACTTTCAGACTGAGGCGGCTTGGATATATCGTGTATATTCTGTTTACAGCATTAAGCTACAACAACAACAGGACAGAACAGGCCCACCACAGCACCAGCCCGTGACCCAACCTCCATTTACCTTAATTTTTGACAGAGCCAGACAAAAGGCATATACAGCAACCTAGCATTTTCAAAATTAAGTGACAAAATCAATGCGCCGCTGTCAGTCATATGACTACACTCGACTCCACCACTACATGGACATGTAGGTCTGCTGTGTTTACTTTCTTGTTGAATTGTTGTGTTTATGTTTACCTTTTATGCCACTTCATGAAACGCAGTTATTCCTTCAATCATCTCCGATCCAACTGACTGACTGCGTGCAAAGATAGTATGGTCATCATCATGGTGTGGTACGTGTTGTCCAACTCCAACTCAGTCTGTAGTGACTCCGATTAAGTCCATATTCCATATTAAAAAATTGCAACAGATATTGGCCTGCACCTGCAGTAGTAGGAGTACAATTTGGTTATTAAACAACAAGAAGGGAAACATTGACTGTCACTTGAGTCACTTTCACTTTGTAGATTAACTAGTAGAGTAGAGTTCGACTTCATGCACAACATCAACACAACAAACAACAGCAATCGCTCAGAGTCAGCAAGCATCCAATGCATGCCATCATTACCTGTCTTGCTCTTCTCTTTGGCTGTCAGATCATCAGATGCCTAGTTCTGACAGGTGTGTGTTTTTTTTTAACGGGGCAGTGGCCTCATCATTACTCCACATTCATTTTGAGTGTTAGTCGCTGTTTCGGTTTTCGTCTTATTCATCTGTGGCACTTTGTCACAGTTTAAGTTGCTTCACATGGTCAGCACTGTGATGATGGGCCGCGGCCTGGGTAGCGCTCATTGCTGGTCAATTGAGTTTGCACAAATGTCAGCAAGTTTCTTCGAAGAGTCTTGTCTTTCTCTGCCAAGTACCTTCTGTCCTGACAGTGAGGAGCTTTGGATGCCTGCCGAGGCTGTAGCCTTCGGACAGTGATGAGTTTACTTTTGGATGCCTGCCCAAGTTCTGACAGTGAAGAGTTGTGGATGCCTGCAGAGGCGGTAGCCTTCGGACACTGATGAGTTTCGGCTCGGAAACAAAACGGAGGATAGCTATAGTCACGTTTCACTTCTTATGGAGGGACTGTTAAAGGCAACATTTCTTGTACTCCAATGTCTGGCTTGATGGAAATGTAATTAGGGCGAGACAGGAAGATGAAGCAGGACTCTGAAGAGTGGACAGTTAAATGCACAGACGTGCAACTCCAATAGGGAAATAAAAAGAGAAGACGGTGGTGATGGATTTGTTGTGATTTGATTTGAACCAGAAAGACAGATACACAGACAAATAAAGGAAGGAAGAAAGTAACAATTTGAAAGCCTAGTTGTCAGGGAAGAGGAGCTCGTCCTCAAACTCTGGTGGTTCGGACAGAAGTAGGTCCTGTAACCCACTACTTACGTCATCCAAGTCGCTCTCCTCTTCCTGCTGTGATTCACGTATTTTGTAATCCGGTGGTATAAAGTGCTGATTCATTTTGATCATGGTTAACCTCTCCACGCTTTTGGGCGAGAGACTGGTCCTTTTCAAAGTTACAATGGCACCAGCAGCACTGAAAACACGCTCAGAAGAGACACTTGCGACAGGGGAAGCCAGATACTTTATCGCCAGCCTGCTGAGCACTGTCCATTGGCTTCTTTTCCCATACCAATACACCAATGGGTTTCGATCCATGAAGACCTCTGTTGGGTCATCCAGATAGGCCTGGACCGTCCGCTCAATGTTCAGGGGTGCTCCGATGTGCTCGGCCTGTTTTGCCTTTGCATCAGCACTGGACTTACCATACCCCTGCCGTAGAAACCAATCAGTTGCCGATTGTACTGTGGATGATCCTGTTCTTGCTGTTGTTGATGTTATTGTTGGTGTCGGTGACTGCTGGGAGGCAAACGCACTGCCCTCAGGCTCCGAAGTAGAACTTGACTCTGGATGCCCTGTAGTACTTGTTATGGCCTGGGGTGGGGGGCCTGTAATTAACAGCCGTTCGTTTTCGAAAATAGTGGCTTCCTCAGCTATCAAAGTTTTGTAGTTGGCAACATCCACTTCCGAAAAAGGAATTACTGCCTTACTGTTCAGAAATACTTTGTACCGTGGATCCAAAATTGTGGCACTAATGTAATGTTGTTGTGACACAATGTTATTTTTAATCCTTGTATTTACAGATAAGCGAGCGGCTAAGGACTCCGCCAAATGATATGCGTCTTGTTTGTCATCCACACCTGCGTACGTTTCAGACACCTCCTTCAGCTGTTGCTCTAGCATGTGCAACAATGGGATAGCTTGGCCCATAGTACAGTCCTCCCTGCTGACTTCACGTGTGAAGATCTCAAAAGGAAGTAGCATCTCAGTCAGGCATTTAATGAGGTCCCATTGACCCATCTCAACGGTCATGCCTCTCACAGTAGGTTCCCCTAATCTTTGCATGACATAAGCATTGAGTGGTATGTACAGGTCAAACAGACGATCAAGCATGTAATAAGTTGAGTTCCAACGTGTTGGCACCTCCTGGATGAGTGCTTTGACTGGCATTTTATGCTCACGTTGAATGACCCTCAGCTGCTTCCGGGCTTTAAAAGAATGGCTGAAATGTGTGCATATTCTTCTGCAGGTGGCCAGTAAGTTGCTGACTTTGGATTCATTTTTCAAAAAGTCTTGAACAACAATGTTAATGCAGTGTGCCAAACACGGGACCCTGAAATAGCCACCATCGCCCATGGCCTTAACTACATTACTGCCATTGTCCGTGGCAACAAAACCAATCTTAAGCCCTCTTGGGCGCAGCCACTCAAAGACCTTGGTGTTAAACTCTTCCAAAATGTTTGCAGCAGTATGAGATTTCTCCATGGCAAACATGGCTACAGTTGCATGTTTGCGAGTGGCATGAAAAATCTCAGCAGCGTCAACACCAGCAGATATCTGTTCTCTAACCCCCGCAAAAGAGATCCAGTGTGCAGTGATGCACATGTAATCTGTGGCTTGGCAACTGGTCCACATGTCTGTTGTCAGGTGGATACTGTGAACAGCACTCTGCTTCAAGGCTTTTCCAAGCAATTCCAGCACGTCGTGATGTAGTGCTGGAACAGCAACTCTGGCAAAATAGTAGCGGCTGGGAACATGCCATTTTGGGCAGATGGTTGTCACAAATTCCAGAAAACCCACCCCTTCAACAAAAGAAAAAGGGAGAAGGTCCAGTGCTAACATTTTAGCCAGCTTCGCATTGTACAAACGTGCTATTGGGTGGTTGCGTTCGTACTGCCCCTCCCCCCAAACATGCTGATAATGGTAGGCTGCATGGTTTTCCTTTCTCTTAGGCTCAACAACGCACTTTTTTTCATTGCGGTACTCCTTGGTGTCTCAGGCTGACTCTTACTCTTGTGCCACTGAGATGTTGCTGAAGATGTGGGCGACGTTAACACTGCACTGCTGGGGACAGGGAGACTTTGTGTACCACTACCAGAGAGAATGTCTCCCTGTCCTTCCTCTTCCACCGTGATCGGATCTTCTACTCCTTTATCCCCACCAACACCAATGGTTGCAGTTTTTATGCCGCGAAGGTGGTCCTCCCAGCTGATCAAGTGGTGTTTTTTCAGATGGGTCATTTGGCCTCCGGTACCATAGTTTGTACCAAGCTTACCACGACTAACAGAGGTATTACAAATGGAGCATATAGCAATGTTCTCCTCCTTTTCGCTAACCGTAAAGAAGTCCCAAACTGGGGAGCTTAACTTTTGCCTCCTGCTGGAGGTGCCACTTCCAATGCCGGATGAACTGGAGGGTGTGTGTTGAATTTGACTCTGTGCTGTACCACTACCTACTTCTACTGAGGTGGTGGTTGTGCTGGATGTAGGTCGCTGCCGGGCCTTTGCTAATGCAAATATGGAAGCTGTAGGTCGTGTTGGTGTTACCTGTGGAGGTATGCGTGCTACATCCCTCGCAGCGATTTTGGATAGGGTAATAATGTTGGTCTCCATCTCCTCGGGGCCGGGAGTGATGTTCGTGATGACTGGCTCATCATCATCATCATCCTGCTGTTCTACATCGACCTCCATAAGTGTAAGGCTTTCTGGAACCTTCCTTTTCCCTAGCTTGGTCTTGGGACGTGTCTCCCTCTCAGACTCAGTTTGTGGCTTCCAAGTGGCATCTAGATCATCAGAAGGGGGGCTTGGCGAAGAACTTGATGGACTACCCCTCCTTTTCCTTGCTGGAGATTTGGAAGACAATGGATCTTCTGAATGAGTGGCTTCTTCTTCTACCTCTGCATGAGGCTCAATTTCCTGAACTGCCCCTACTTCGGGAGGAACAACAACTACTATTGCGGGCGGTGGTTGCGGCTGTTGTTGTTGTTGACCACTTATCTGCTGTGTTTCCTCCTGCGTTGATTGGGTACTACTTTGAGATAGCGATAAGTTTATCTCAGGCTCAGCATCACTGCTTTCCACCATTAGGCTGGCTACCTCTTCCACACTCATGTGCTTGGGCCTGGGTTGGTGGGTTGGGCCCACTGATGCGGAGGTGCTGCCCCCAGCTTGCCCCCGGACACCGCTGCTGCAGGCGTAATTTTTTTTTTCCCAAAAAAGGTATTGGGCGGCACACCAGACTTAAGTGTCACTTCCTTCTTCTGTTCCTTCTTCTCAATAGCAACTTTCTTGGTACTGGAGGACCTGGTACCTGCTTTCTTTGGGCCCATCTTCTTCAGATGTCAGCAGCACTCAGTTGCAGAGATGTCTGGTCAGGTCACACGTCACGTTGTGTACAGCAGCAGGATGTCTGTCTGGCAGTGCAACGGGCAATGATGACACACCTCCTCCTCAGTCTTTGTGCACCTAAAAGCAAAAAAGCCAGAAGAACATCAGTCAAACGATAGCACAAATCAAACTAATATAATATAGAACTTAGTGTGTGGTTGCCTCAATTATTAAATTTTAGAAACTCAGTGAACAACAACAGTGTAGCCATTTATGAGACTTTGACAACAAGGCCAGGGCTTTCCTGGTGTACTGTGTAGTGTGTACACTCTGGAAGAATAAGAATAGCAAAGAACAAAAACTAAAATGTAGTGGAGCATGTTTGGCCTAAATTTGTGCATCACGTGGGATGTATGCAGCATCAGGGAGCTGCAGCTGGCAATGGGGATGGATTTGGAAGCAGTAAGACAAGAGGAACAATGGAAAGACACGCAGGCCTATGTGGCAAAAACAGCACACTACTAACTACCACCACAAAATGGCCCCCAGCAACATGGTGGTGACTCACAGGCACAAGGCACGGCAAACAATGAACTCAAGCAGGCCTATATATGGCCAGACAAAGGATGCCTGATAAAACACACACAGCTTTAATGCAAAAACTAAAATCCACATGGCTAAAAACAGTTTGGAAAGTTAGATAACAACCACTACAACAACACATACACACGCAAAAAAGGCATTTATTTAACACACCCAAAAAGTGAAATAGACCCCCCAAAAAACCCACATTTTGCAATTCAATCCAATGCCATCCATGGCCTAAATGATGTTAATATTCCACAGACAACACAGAAACAGTTTTTATTCACCCATGATGACTACCTCTGGGCCTACTGGCAGACTAGGCCGCAAGCTTGGAGGCCTATGGCAAAAGCACAGTGGCTGGTCCCACAAAATGGCCCCCACCACATGGCCAGGCCACCCAACAACTTCCTTCCTCTTGAAAAAAATTGTAAAAAAAAAAAAAGTGACTCCTTGCTCACAAAACTACATCTAAATGACAACCTGAGGAGTTTTTGGAGCAAAATGAACTAAATCACCATTTTCGAGAAGGTTTTATGCTGCTCGAGAGATATTCTTCGCCAGATTGTAAATTCTGCGTGTTCGGCATCGCGATCGTCACAAAAAGTCGTTATCGCGCGCGCGAAAACGTATATTGAGCGCGCGAAGAAGATAAAAAGTGTAAGTCCGCGTTGTCGCGCAGTGCGGAGTTGCCCAAAGTCCGCGAGCTGAACGCCCAGGGTTACCTACTGGCTGAAAAGGCCTATTTATTTAACACACACCCAAAAACTGAAATACCACCCCAAAACCCACATTTTGCAATTCAATCCAATGCCATCCATGGCCTAAGTGATGTTACAATTCAACAGACAACACAGAAACAGTTTTTATGCACCCATGATGACTACCTCTGGGCCTACTGGCAGACTAGGCCGCAAGCTTGGAGGCCTATGGCAAAAGCACAGTGGCTGGTCCCACAAAATGGCCGCCACCACATGGCCAGGCCACCCACAACAACAAGCATAAGCCAAGGGGAACAAAGAAAAGACATGCAGGCCTATATGGAAAAAGCAGCACACTACTAAACTACCACTACAAAATGGCCCCAAGCCACGTGGTCACTCACAGTCACAACAGGCCATGGAAAACAGTGAACTCAAGCAGGCCTATAATATGACCAGACAAAGGAGGCCTGCTAAACAACACAGCTTTAATACAAAAATGCAAAAACGAAAATCCACAGGGCTACGAAAGGTTGGAAAGTTACACAACAAGCACACACACACATCCAACACAGGTATATATTACACCCAAAAAGTGAAATACACCCCAAAAACCACATTTACCAATTCAATCCAATGCCATCCATGCATGCCCTACATGATGTTTAAATTCAACAGACACCACAGAAACATGCACCCATGGGTACCTCTGGCTCTGGGCCTACTTGCTGAAATTCCAATCAAAGAAAAACAACTAGGCCCCTACTGAAACTACAGGCCACAACAATACATTTTAAAAACGATGAAAATCCCAAAACAATGTAGGTACAAACAAGCCCCAATCAAACAAACAAGTACACCAATTCTCCAACTTACTTGTAAAATCTCAAATCCAAAAGTCCTCAAATCCAATCCAATGATATGGTGCAGCAGACAGACACAAAAAGTGATCCTTCCAGCTCCAAATCCAAATGAAAGTGAACAGCACATGGACAAAGCACTGGGAGGAGCCTGCTGGACAGGAACAGGAAGTTTGAGAATCAGGGGCACTTCCTTCCTCTTGGAAAAAAAAGTAAAAAAAGAAAAAGGACTCCTTGCACAAAAAACTACAGCCAAATCACAATCAGAGGAGTTTTTTGGAGCAAAATCATCATTTTCGAGAAGGTTTTATGATGCTCGAGAGATATTCTTCGCCAGATTGTAGTTTCTTCGTGTTCGGGATCGCGATCTTACCAACACTGCCGCCGGAAGTCAGATCGCGCGTCCGAATGACGTGTTCGCGTTCGCACACTCTCGCGGGATCGTGCGGCCGGATTCCAAATCTCGTGGCGCCCGCGAATGGATAGGAAGTCGCGTCGGCGAACTCAGAATCACGGTAGGTCCTTACCGAGCGCGAGAACGTATATTGAGCGCGCGAAGAAGAAAAACAGCTACGCTACGCCGCAAATTGCGTAGTGCGTAGAATCGCGAAGTTACCGAAACTCCGCAAACTCCGCGAGCGTAGCGTAGTTCACCGCCCAGGGTTAGCAATAACCAATTTTCATAATTGAACAATATACCTTCACAATGTATTACAGCACCTGTTTGAAGAATTGAATGCTAGTGTGACATTCAACTCACTGATGCCTACACATGCCATGTCAGTGCACATGATTACAAGCCTTGGCATGTACTTACTCACATGTCACCTATGATATTTGTGTGCATGTACACAGATTTGGTGTGTAATGGAGTCTCATATTTGTGAACATGTCAATGTGTGAGATGGCTAATCAACCCACAGTAATGATGGACTGACCAGATAATGTGCCTATTTCACTGTGCACATTGCTGTATTGATTTTGATAGTTGATCAGCTTACACACAATGTGCTCATTGTGTAGAAAAGTTGTGCTCTGTGCAACTTAAGCAAGAAGGTGTGGCAGATACAGCAGCTAAGTAGAAGTCAGCAGTGTTGCTGCTTCCAACATGCGCTGTGTCAACTACTCCCCGGGCTGGGGACACAAGATGTAGGAGTGTACCATTTACCATTCACCTAGTCAGATTCTGTTTTGGAGGTAGTCAGTATGTACATACTGACCAGATGTACAAATACATGAGATCAAGGTGTCTCTGCATGTGACTTGTGCATTAAGCTGTTGTTACAATCCAGTCATTGTTGGCGCTGCGTGAGTCACGATGTAAGATGTTTGACACATCTCATAGGGGAATTAAATTCACATGTGTCCCCTTTCATATTATGTAGGAGACAACCAAATGTGCATCGTCCTTTCCCAGTGCTGGCGAACATGGAGGATGAGGACATCATAAGGAAATTCCGTCTGGATCGCCTTACCCTTCAAGACCTATGTGGTCAGTTGGAGCCCCATCTGAGGCCTCACAGAACATATCCGACTGCTTTGACACCAACAGTTAAGGTGATGGCGGCCCTGCATTTCTTTGCAACTGGTTCGTTTCAGTACACAGTGATCATCGCCGGTGGAATGTCTCAAGCTATGTTCAGCATGGTGCTACGTGATGTCCTGTCCACAATGATGACATACAAGGACCGCTACATCCACTTCCCAAGGAGACATGAATTGGCAGGTTTGAAGGGTGATTTTTAGGATCTTGGACACATACCTAATGTTGTTGGCGCCATTGACTGCACACATGTTGGCCTAGTCCCACCACAGGCACATGAGCACATCTACCGGAACAGGAAACATTTCCATTCCATTAATGTGCAAGTGGTATGCCAAGCGGATATGATTATCTCCCATGTCTGTGCCAAATTGCCAGGTTCTGCACATGACTCCTACATACTGCATAACAGCATCATCCCACAATTGATGGCACATCTGAATCCGGAGCGTGCGTGGCTTGTTGGTGAGTACGCAGAGTCAAGTAGTGTGCTGTATGTGTGACATGCTGTTCTTAGCTACTGTTTATATTAGTAAATAGCTCTCTGTATCTCACACCTAGGGGACTCTGCGTATCCCAACCGGCCTTGGTTGCTGATCCCACTGAGGAATCCAAGTACCCCTGGTGAAGTCCGCTACAATGATGCACATGGGAGGACACGTCGTGTGGTGGAGCGTACTTTTAGGCTTCTGGAGTCTAGATTCCGGTGTCTGGACAAGAGCGGAGGTGCACTACTCTACTCTCCCCAAAAGATGTGTCAGATCATAGTTGCATGCTGCATGCTCCACAACCTGGCCTTGCGCAAAGAGATCGCCCTGCTCCTGGACGATGATGAGCAGCAGATGCCCCCCCCTGCAAACCCATACATGCCCAGTGACAACGATAGTGGAGAAGAGGAAGGTGTTGACCTGCGTCAACAGCTCATCGACAACTACTTCCCTTGAGTGTAAGTGACATTGTACAACAGTGACATTGTCTGTTATCTTTGATGGTAGTGGCAAGGCATAGATGATCTTTTTGACTGCTGGCTGTTGGCTCTGTGCTAATGGCTGATGTGTGTGGCACAGGGTATTTTTATCCAGGTACCTCATGTCTATGTTGATGTTGTTGCTCATTGTTATGTGTGCTGGTTTTTGTATGTTGATGACTAGTGGTGTGTTTTAGCTGTAATGGCATCACCTGACAAGTAAATGTCATTCTCTTGTGTCTTTCTAGGTTCCTTCACACTCTCAATGCCACCTCACAATCAGAGCTTGTGGTACATTGGAATCTGAGTTGACATTGTACATACTGTGATAAACATGGAGCTGACACAAAGACATAGGTGTGTAAAGAGTGTTTATTTACAATAAGTATTTGTGACAGAGAAGTGATTATTTACAAAATTGTGCAAAGTGAATTTATGAGTTGTCAGTGATGGTAAATGAGACAAATAGAGTAGTCAATCAATCAATCAAATCAAGCTTTATTCGGCACATACAAAATGTCCATAAAAGCATACTATAATATCAATAAAAACAAATGTATATACAGTTATTTCAATGTAAGATGAAAAATACATTTTATGTACAAAAAGTTTGAAAAAATAATACTTATTTAATTTTGAAACAAATCTACTAACAAGTAAAATCTAATCCATTTTATAATTCAACAAGTCGGCTAACAGGTAAAAAAGCTAATCTGTTTCATAATTCAATTTTTCCAAATAAACAAGGTCCTTCCTTTGTTTGATAGCCAAAAATATAAAACAAGTTACCGCATTACAAATTAATACATTCTCCAATTTTCGAATATAATTAAAAGCAGCTTTAAAGGAGTACAGGCTATTTGCTTTAAAAATAGGTCGTACATTTTTTTTCTAATATCATTATAAAATTTACAAAACAGTAAAAGGTGAAGAGTACTCTGTGGAGACCTGCCATCACACGGGCATTTTGGTAAATTGGCACACCACTTGGCCCTTTTGGGAAATGCTAAAAGATAATGAAGAGTATTCAACCGTAATCTAGTTAAATAAAATCTATGTTGTATATTAGTTATAAAAATAAGGTATGGCTGAGTACCCGTTAATATTGGCCCTTCAAGATAAAAAGATATACATGGTTTGTTACTCGCAACAACATCCCTTGATGAGGTCCTAACGTTATGGAACCTCGTTTTTAATTCCATTTTACTCAAATTCTGTATGTCCTCGGGATTTTTCAAATTCGCATCCAACTTACATTCATTTAAGAGACTGCAAATATAACTTAACCATGTTATTTTCTTGTGATAATCTTGGGTCAGACAATCCAATATAATGTCCCTCGTAAAATGTGTCTCTTCCCTAGTCCAAATGCGGTGCCACAAAGTAAGGGCAGCTATACTGATCGAATCGAGAATGTAAGGAGTATCAGTCTCCCTATGTATTATAAAAGTGGCAGTGGAAGCTGGTACGGCTAATAATCTTCTTAAGAAGTTATTTTCCAGGATTTGTAGCTGGGAAGTATCTGCCACACCCCACAGGACTCCCCGTAACAGCTCCCTGTAATGCACTTTGCCCCATATAATTTAAGAATTTCCCGCACTGGTTTTTTACCAATTTTTTGGGAAAATCTAAAAATGGCCTCAACCGATTTTACAAATTTCAATTTACATAGGTTTATATGTGCGCTCCACGTACCCTTGCTATTAAAAAGAATCCCCAAATACGAGAAAGAAAAAGTCCTCTCTATCCGTATACCATCAATATAATGTGTTTTATTCTTAATATTCCGTTTCCGCAAGACATAACTAGGGTTTTACTAAAATTAATTTTTAAGTGCTTTTCCATCATAAAGCTAGAAAAGTTATCCATCAATAATTGTAGGCCGTTTGCTGTCCTGGAGATTAAGACAGCATCATCGGCATACAATAATAATGGGGTGACCCGCTTGCCAACCTTTGGAGCATCTGCACTCAAGTTCTGTAATAACGAGTCAACCCCATTTATATATAACGAAAATAAAAGGGGTGCAAGAGTACAACCCTGTCTTATCCCACGTGTGATGCTAAAGTGCTTAGTGCATTCTCCATTTTCCCCAAAGCGTATTCTCGAGGATAAATGTACATATATTTTCAATAAAAAACTAATAATGTCCTGTGGGGCGCCCATCTCTTCAAGCGTCTGCCATAACTTTGAATGATTTACCAAATCAAAGGCGCTTGACAAATCAACAAAGCAGAGGTGAAGAGAGCCATCCCTTGCAAGTGTATATTTTCCTATCAACAACTCAAGATTCAAACATTGCTCAATCGTTCCGATGCCCCTTCTGAAACCATACTGTACTACAGATAATATATTTTTTTCCTTTACCCAGTATTCCAGTCTAGCCAGCATTATTCTGCCCATTACCTTAGATGTTGAATCAAGTAAAGATATTGGGCGATAGCAGCTCGCACTACTTCTATCGCCCTTTTTGAATATAGGGACTATCACGCTCTCAGCCCAAGTTGCTGGTATCACCCCATTAAGTGTTGCATTAAAATGTTTTATATAAGATAGGCACCCAAAAATCCATGTTATATTTAAAAACATCAATTGGGACCCCATCCGGGCCTGCCGCTTTCCCACTAGCACTATTCAAATAGAGTAGTCACCACATTGATGTAGTGACACAGTCCAACAGACTCCTGCCATCAACATGGCAATGTGGGTAAGGATAGTTAACAACGTCAATGTCAAGGGGAACACAGGTGCCATCATGGCTGGCTCAGCGACTTGCGTTTGGATGGTGCATTGCCACGTGATCCTCCCCTGGTGTTTCTCGGATGGCCCCTTGTGCGTTTGGGAGGGGGGCCTCTGCTGCAGGCTCAGCAGTGTCTGAGGAGTCATTTTGTTGCAGCTCATCCCTCTCTGTGGCCCCAGCTGAGGTGGTGGGAATATCAGCAGGCGGGCCACTGGAGGGGATTTGAGCCGCATGTCTGTCCCTCAGAACACCCACAAGCTGGCCCATGAGATCCACAAGTTGGCCCATACGTGTGTCCATGGACCTCAGCAGCAGGCGGAGCTCACGCACTTCTTCCACAACCTGGCCCATCTGTCCCTGGTTCTGTTCATATGCCCCAAGGATTCCTGTGATGGTGGCCATGGCTTCGGTCTCAGTGTCCTCCTGTATTTGTCCCCAAGTTGCCCTCCCACCTGCCCTGATGACACGGACCTGTGGCGTTGGCACTCGATGCACCCGCACACTCTCCCTGGCATCCTCTGATTGTGTTGTGGTGTTGGTAACCACTGAGGCAGGGAGAGTGTTGCAGGCAGCAGTGGTGATGGTGGTGGTGGAGGCCGCACAGGTTGTCGTAGCAGGGGTCAGCGCTGTTGTTGTTGCTGTGGTGGTGGTGGTGGGGACAATGAGGGCCTGAGACGTGGTACGCCCTAGCCAGGCCAGGGCCAGGTTGTTGCTCCTCATCCGAGAAACGTAGGGAGTCTGCATTTGAGAGTTCATGTTCCGGGGGGGAGACAGGCTCTGCAGGTTGGTGGTGTTTTCTGCTGCGGTTGCTTGTGGATCTCCTGTTGAACAGAGGTTAAATGGTCATTGAAGGGCACTCCTCAAGCTTGGTGTTAGACTTTTGGATGTTACATTTGGTACACCAAACACTTTACATTGCAATCACTTGGTATGGCTGCAAGATATTGAGCATCATGACATGATGTTGAGGTACATACATTACTTGTCCATGGTGTGACATGTAAATTGAAACCATGTGACACGTACAGATTGTGTGATTACAAGGACATGTCATCATCTGACAACTTGCGGCACATCAACTTTATGTAATGCGATTTTTTTGTTTGCTCTTCATGGAATCAATTTCAGCTAAGCAAGAACTAGCCATTGTAATGTTATACATACCTTTTTCATATCATGTACTTTACTTTGTTTGTCAGATTGACCATGCATGTTTTGTGTTCATATGGGCCTTCATGCTCTGACACCATGGCACTTACACATTGCATTCTGTGCATGATTGTGCCATGAATTACTTTCACATGTGACTTGGTGAGTCAAAGTTTAATTTCTGTGACAGTTACGTGCGCTTAGCTGTCTGCACACTGGATGTGTCTTTTGGATCTATGCCAAGTTGGCTGACATGTGAGTGCTGGTGTGTTCATATGGCTCCATGCATTTTGAGAAGGATGGCACGGTGCATGCACTGACTACCTACCTGTTCGGTAAAACAGTGGAGGAAAATGGCTGCCACATGGTTGTGGGTGGGGGGAGTGTTCCATCCTGCTCAGCTGTGGGACAAGGGGGCCTGGTGGGAGTTGTAGTGATGGCTTCCCACCCACAAACACCCCTCCCTGTTAAGAAGACTACCTGTTAGGTGAAGGTGAACAATGCAATGGCTGCCACATGGTTGTGGGTGGGGGAGTGCTCCATCCTGCTCAGCTGTGGGACAAGGGGGCCTGGGGGGAGTTGTAGTGATGGCTTCCTACCCACAAACACCCCTCCCTGTTAAGATGGCTACCTACCTGTTAGGTGAAGGTAAGCAATGCAATGGCTGCCACATGGTTGTGGGTGGGGGGAGTGTTCTATCCTGCTCAGCTGTGGGACAAGGGGGCCTGGGGGAGTTGTAGTGATGGCTTCCTACCCACAAACACCCCTCCCTGTTAAGATGGCTACCTACCTGTTAGGTGAAGGTGAGCAATGCAATGGCTGCCACATGGTTGTGGGTGGGGGGAGTGCTCCATCCCACTCAGCTGTGGGACAAGGGGGCCTGGTGGGAGTTGTAGTGATGGCTTCCTACCCACAAACACCCCTCCCTGTTAAGATGGCTACCTACCTGTAAGTTTGATGAGTGCAATGACATGGCTACCACTTGGTTGTGGGTGGGGGGAGTGCTCCATCCTGCTCAGCAGTGGGACAAAGGGGCCTGGGGGGAGTTGTAGTGATGGCTTCCTTCCCACACAAACCCCTCCCTTTTCAGAAGGCTACCTAGCTGTGAAGTGGAGCAGAGGAAGGGAATAGGTTACACATGGCTCTTGGATGGGGGAATGTTCCATCCTGCTCAGGGGTGAGACAAGAGGGCATAAGAAGGCTACCTACCTGTTAGTTTGAGGAGTGCAATGAAATGGCTGCCACATGGTTATTAGTGGGAGGAGTGTACCATCCTGCTCAGCTGTGGGACAAGGGGGCCTGGTGGGAGTTGTAGTGCTGGCTGCCTGTACACATACCCCCATGGAAATATTGCTGGCTACCTTTGGGGTGATTCAGAGGAAGGAAATGTTAGATCTGTGAGACATGTGTTGGGAAGAGTGTGTTGTATGTAAGTGCATTTGTGTTTAGGAAGTGTAGCTTTCTAGTTGTGCAAGACAGTACATAGCAGTGTAATGGGAGACATTTGTTGATACTTACCAGCCTCCACTCCCCCGGGTATTCCTGTGAGACTCTCTGGATGCAGTATGGCAAGCACCTTCTCCTCCCGTTCGTTGAACGTTAGTGGTGGAATGGGAGGGCCACCACCAGTCCTCTGAGCCAGCTCATGGTTCTTGTTGGCACGCTCTTTCACCCTGCTCTTGAGGTCATGCCACCTCCTCTTGATGTCCTTCAGGGTGCGCGGGGTGGTCCCTACTGCTTTGACTTTGTTGACTATCCTTTCCCACATTTGATTTTTTCTGGCTACTGGTGTCTGTTGGACCATGCTTCCAAACAAATGTGGTTCTACTCTGATTATCTCATCTACCATCACTGACAACTCATTGTCAGTGAATTTGGGCATCTTCTTCTGTGCCATGGTGTGTGATGTGCAAATGGGTGAAAAGTGCAGGTGTGAAGGTGGTGGTGGTGATGTGTGTGGTGTGTGTGTGGTTGTGATGTTGTGATGTGTGCTGATTTGCCTCTCCTTTGTGCTGTGGGGTTGGGCACTTCAGTTCTTGAGTTGTGCAAAGGATTCTGGGCAGGGAAGGGGCTGGTTTTATACTCAGCTATGTGGGTGGGTCAAAATGGAGTATTCGTGTCAGGTGTGTTGTCTGGGTTGACCTGGGATTTGTATTTTTTACTTGCCATGGGGATGTGTCATTGGGGTGTGTTAGATGTTTTTTGAGGCTGAGCCAGATATACAGCCACACTTGGTAGCCTTGTTGTGTGGTTGCTTTCGACCGCCATTACTCTTTCCGCGTGACCGCGGCGGTCGGAATGCAATAGTCCTTCCGCCGGTTCTCCCATTCATCATTTGTTGCGATCGCGGTGGTCGGAAACAACTGATCGTTCCGCTGGCACCGCCATCGTATCGTAATTTCACTTGCGGTCATTCCGCTGGTCGAACAGCGGTTTTTGGTCTTTCCGCAGCAAATCCGACCGCCACGGACGGATTTTCAGCTTTTCCAGACGTTCCCGGTGGAGTTTCGAGGAATCCGTCCGCCGCGGTCGGATTTTTCTGGCAGTGCATCCTAATCTGACCGCCGGTTTCGCCGCGGTACATGCGGACGGTTAATTTCCGCTACCACGGCAGGCGGAATGCTTTTCCGACCGCCATCCTAATCGACCCCTAAGTTCAACAATGAACAAAACACTCTGTCCATCGTATTCAACTCACGCTGTAGCCCATAAATGTTTCTAGCTATGCTGATTTGCTGCGTCAGTTGTTTCAACAAAATGTGTTCAAGGTTAGCTGTTCTTTCATCTAATGACTCATGCATACAGTAAATAATTTAATGCCCCATAAACCACCAAATCATAGTGGCAAAGATTTTTGTCAGAGGACAAGGTCATACTTGTATATACATATCAAGGACCAGTTGTCTTTTTTAACTAATGTATTGTTTTTGTTTATCTTAAGGGCACAATGATTAAATGCAATGCATTGACAAAGGATATTCTGATGTAAATCATTCAGACAAATCGGACATTGAGTATATAATGAGCCAGAAGGTACGTCCATGACATAATTAACATGCAACGTGCCATGAGACACGGATAATAGAAAAGTGAAGGAAATGATATCTGCAAACAGATATAGAACTGCAGTGTGCATTTGATTTCATAAAGTTGAATAATATTACTCAGTCAAAAAAACAAATGTTATTGATATCGTCAATTCTTTCTACTTTACGTCTATGTACTAACATTGTTTTACTCATCGTTGAGTGCTATTTTTACATTGCTGTATTTATTTACTAGTTTACATATTTATTTAAGCGAATTCCTGTAGCGCTTCTGGCTAAACTCTTCTTGAAATTGAATAAATTATTCAGATAATTATTATGAAAACTGACAACGTGGGTATGTAAATTTCTGCCTCCTTACCTGACATGGTGTTTGAGTGATGGCTTCCACAGAGCCATGTAGACAGAACACGGAGACTGTGAATTATTAATAAACACATGCAGCCCTCTCAACTACATGATGGGCACATTAGATAGCCATGTATTCTAAAGGTCATTACTGTTCTTGAGCTTGCCCAGATCCATCTCTGCAAGGTCCGCACCCATGAAGTAATAATTATAATAAATATTATCAAGTTGGAAATCTCGCTGTAAATATGTCAACAAACGTTTTTGACAATATTTCTTTCCCCATGGAAATTGCCGACTTCAATCCCTGGTTATGGATTTCACCAGAGTTTATTGAATACAACGTTTTGCCCAGTTTCCCATAGCATATGAAAATAAAAGAATACAATTCAAGTATGATGTATTTTGAGAGATAATTGAGTGTACTGTGTTTGGTCAGCTCCCCACAGCAATACAAGAATATATCCGCGGTAGAAGGCACCATGACAGATAAATATAAGTCATCCCTCTACACCTCTGGCTCTAGGAATGTAAAGATATAAGAATATATAACATATAAGTTCCCTCTCTAGTTACATTGATGACCCGCTCTAGGCACTCATTACAAGTAAATGTATCAACTTGAGAGTACAAGTTAATGGACCTTAATGCAAACTGGACTGGTGGGTAGGGAAACCAATCACTGAGCCACACTCAGTTCAGTCATGAAGTACCAGATGGATTACTATATCTTGTTCCCTCCTAAAATGCTTAAAATTGCTGCAAAGAACTTTGAGCACAGGGTGGTGAGAGAATTACCAGAAATACTCACCGTGGACCAATGCTGTTGAAAGGGGTGTCTTAAAACTGACCTTCCATTTTATTCCCATCACTCCTCCCTCTGGAATGAAACCTTCCTGAAGGAGCTGGATATCTTAGAAGGAAGGAAGATTTATAGTGATAAGAAAATGTTGGTGACGATCTAAACACATCCTTTGAAAGGCAAAAATTTCCGTTTTCAACAACAGCAAAGTCAAGATTCAGTCAAGGGCCTGTCAGTCAACATTAAAGCATTCGGAATAAAGTCTGTACTATTCTACATTTCTAATACATCTGGATGAATACCTTTTCGTCGTAGAAAAATTCTATCTCATATAACAACTTCTTGAGTAGCCTCAATCTCTATTTGAAAGGCATGAATTAAACAACAGTAATTCAACTCTCTCTCTTTCAGCTCGACAACACCCCTAAGCAATTCCTGTCAACGCCTACCAGCTGACTGGTTGGATAGCTTCCTTATAACCTTCTGTCTCCTAAACAACAAAACTTCACTTTTGAATCGAACAAAAAAATGAACGTATGGTTCAGAGATTTCAGGGATGTTAATATGCAAGTCGTATATCCACAGAAATAATGACCACCACAAATGATATAGAAGCAAACTGGATCATGGATTTTTTTAACACCGTGATGACTGATGAACCTACTCCTTCAAACCTAAAAAGAGTGTGATAAGCACAAGTATAAAAAACACATCATCGAAGTCAAAGCAGCCTTCTTCAGCTCAGAGATCAAAGCAAGAAACCACCCTAGCAATATTTTAAAATCAACTACCTCCCAGCCACTCCTTAACTTCTTAACATCCAGGAACGCTGTGCACAATTCTTCACTGTGCACAATTCTCCCAATTGTTTAATGACAAAATAAAAAAGATGTATCTCTTTCTCCTATACTCAACATCTGACATACTCTAGTTCACATATCATCAAGAGAACAAACACCTTTCAAGGACCAAGGACCATATTTATGGCCAGGTCACGCAGTGCAGCAAGTCGCCTTGACGGGGAAAGGGCAGGAATGAGCAGTATTTAAGTCATTATGATACATTCCTGCCTTTTCCCCTGCACTGGTTCCTTTTTTGCTGCCTAGTGCCAATGGAGGCACCCTAGCACCATGGTGCAAAGGTGCCTGCATTATAAGGAGGATTGTTTATGTGCAGGAAGGAGCAACTTCCTGCACAAAAACAATCCCCGGAGGCATTTTCCTCTTTCTGTGTGTGCTGCAGAATGCAGTAAACATACAAAAGAGGTAAAAAAGAGGAGAAATAAACAAAATTCTCCTCGTCATGCCTCACCTGGGGAGGCATAGGTTTTTGGCGCATTTCCAGGTCTACACTTATGGTAAATCTGGAAATGACTAAAAAATATTGAATTTTGCATGGGAACACCCACGCAACACCCATGAAAACGCCTCCCTGGAGCAGGGTAATGCAACCACTGATTTGCTCTGCGTTGCATTATTCAAGATTTATGATGCCACTCAGGGCCACGCAAGGTGGCCTTGCGTGGCTTCATAAATCTCATTTTGAATTTTAGTTGCTCCTGCACCACGCTCTGTGGTGCGAGAGCAACGCAAAGGGGCTCATAAATATGCCTCCAGTGACCAATATTTGTATTTCACTTTGCAGATTCTACCCTTGCAAATATTTTTGCAAATCATAAGCATGACTATCACTCCCTACCTGAAAAATGCAATTAGCACCACTCTGACACAGAAGATCGTACCTGACTGCCTAACAATTGAACAGGACTTTCTTTTCTTTTTTTTAAATCCTGATGTGGAACTTAAAGAACTTACATCCTATATGTAAATGGCCTTCCATGGCAAAAGTCCTTGAATTCTGTGTCAAAAACAACTTAAAAATGCCTTAAATATCACAACTTTCTATATGGCCATATGATTTTTATTCAGCACAGAAACAGCAATGCTACTAACAGCGGATAATGCACATGCACTGTTCACATTAGACAATGGTGAAACATAGCTTTTTGTTCCTTCAGACTGGCAACAGTGTTCGGTACGATCAACCATGCCACCCTCTAATTATTATTATTATTATTATTATTATTAAATTTATATGGCGCACAGCTACCCGGAGGTTTCCCGGCGCCCACGGACATACAAGGCGAGAGAAAGGGTCAAAGCTATTAATAAAAATGTTCTACTGATTAAAAAGCCATGTTTTCAGCTCTTTGCGGAATTTAAGATAGTGTTTTTCAAGGCGGAGATGAATTGGAAGGGAGTTCCAAAGGGAAGGAGCTAGGTAGGCAAAGGAGCGTCCTCCCATTCTAGCTCGTTTAATCCTGGGTACCTGGAATTTTAATTGATTGGAGGAACGTAGTAAGCGTGAGGGACGATAATGGTGCACCAAAGCACTTAGATAGTGGGGAACTGAGCCTATGTTTATTTTGTGCATATAGCAAAGGGCTTTAAATGTGGAACGATTGTCAATTCTCAGCCAGTGTAGTTTACGAAGAGCCCCTGAAATGGAGGCCATTCTGGGTAGTTGGCAAAGCAATCTTGCCGCGGAGTTTTGAACTACCTGCAACTTCTGGAGTACTTCCTTACTAGCACCCAGGTAAAGCACGTTGGCGTAATCCAACCTGGACACTATCAAGGCCTGGATGACAGTTTTTTGTGTAACGGAGGGAAGCATCCAGAGAATTTTCCTAAGCCACTTCAGGATAGCAAAGCAAGTGGAGGCGACCTTAATCACTTGCTGCCTCATAGACAATTGGTCGTCAATAATGACGCCAAGGTTACGGGCAGATTGTGATGGTTGCGGAAGATCGCCCATCCTGAAAGAAATATGGTATATGTGGCATAGTTCTGTTTTGAATAATAGCTAGACAATTGCTCACAAAGTGTGAAACTCTCAAACACCCTTTTGAACCCCTTCTTTCTTCAACATTGTACACCTTCCATAGCTCTCTCCTGAGTCAGGCAATCCAACATCTCTTTCTATTTATATGCTAATGGTACACAGTTATAGATGAATGTCTCCTCACTGAAGGACACAAATGGTATTTCAAACTCACTTGGATACCTTCAGGTGTGGATGAGAGCCAATCATCTCAAACTGAATTTCAAGTAATCTCAAGAGTTACTTCTGATAACTTCTCATATAGCCTGTTGAAAATTGGGTTACTGGTTGAGGGGGGGAGAAAGCTACTCTAGTAGCAATCACAATCCCCATCAGGGTGAAACACCACAAAACCTCAATTTAACTTGTTAAATTTAACCCTCTGGTAGCTTGGTACAATAGCATTCAGGCTTAACATAGGGACAATGTGTAAATTATTTATGCAGCACTTCAAACAGTAATAAAGTAAAAAACACAGCACAAGAAAAATCCCACATCAATTTAGAAAAATAGAGTAAAATTTAATAAAGTATTGAGATAAAATTGATAAAAAACAAATCAGTAGAACTGGAGATAAGCAATTTCAAAGATTTTAGGTAAGCATAGTGCCTGAAAGCACAAAGCACAACTAGCGGTTATCTGGTGGTGCGAGACTAGGTGAAAATCAAAAGTCTGGCCGACCGCAATGGAGCATGAGCTGGATAAAGGGACCAGGTTAGTCCAGCTGAAAGAGTTACCTCCAAAAGGCCATTGTGAAGAGTTCTGTTCATGGTGGATGGGGCTGCGAGGACCAGGGGGGTGTCATGGATAGTGTTTGCTGTAGCGCGAAGATCCTGTCAGGCGTGGTGGACGGTCATTGTTGGAGCTTTGCATTGGCGGTCACTACGGGCTGTCATTGCTGTAGCGCGAATTGCAGTTTTTGCATTACAGGGCGTCACAGGAAGTCACTGTGGCTTATTGCAAACTGCATTCAGACACCATTGGCAGACCTGGAGCGTGTTTAAAGGGTTTCTTAAGTGGGTGTCTCAATGAGTGCTGGAGGACCACTAGTAGCATTTGATTTCCAGCTCCTCGGTACATGTAGTACCACTGCACAAATGACTTGCAAGTAAATTAAACGTGCTAATTGGGAGTAAGAACGAAGGCAAAAAGTTTGGGGGTGATCCTATAGAAAGGGCCAGGTCCAACAGTACCCCACTAATGCAAACCTGGCTTGCTGTGAAAAACATTCTCAAATGCAAGACAACCATTGTCAAATTGGTTACTTTGCTGGGATTTATTGTAGACAGGAAGCTGAATTATCATGTGCACATCAACATATTAGCAAGAGGTGCCTAACACTGGATCAGTGTACTACAAAAAATTATGTCCTTCATTGTAACTGAAGACTTGAAAAGGTACTGCAATTACTAGATCTTTCGATTATCGATGAAGGCAGCACTGTTCTGACAGGCATACCAGGATCCATTTGGCTCCTCAAACAGCATCCCTCGTTGCTGAAGCTCAGCTACTGTGTGCTGACTCACATCTCTCCTATCCTTAGCACTTGAGAGAAGCTCTCCATAGAGACCAAAGGTTGACTCAAACTGGCCTGCCTATTGCATATGGTCCTACATTGCTGCAGGCGACCAGAATATCTAATAAAATAACTATTCATCTTAAGGGCTTCCACTTTTTTTGAAGAACTGAATCTCTCATTCTGGAAACTCCATTCTTCAGGAATGTAAGGTCTCTTAAAAAATTCTTCTTAGGAAGTGGATAAAAACTCAGACCCTCCATGCCAACAGATTTATGAACCAATACCTCCTATATCCTTTTTCAGAAAGAGCTTAAAGTAATGCTTCTTTCTGTGGCTTTGCATAGATATCTGTTTGGTCACTTAAGTCTATTACATGACTACCAAGCAAATTACAAAAGATTGTTTAGGATCCCCTCCTCGTTATAAGAATTAATTAGTTCTCTATAGTGCCGCACTAGCTAATCTCTTCCAACAATATTCTGTTCAGAGCCATTGGCTCCCAGTTTGGGCCATTATCCATTTAATGTACTGTGTACAGAGCAGAGATCATTGTATTGAAACTCACAAAGCTTCTTCAAAAATCAGATTTAAAAACCGTATGATCGTTGTACTAGTCCTATGCTTATCACAGGATCATCACAGGTTTCACAAGAAGCAGTATGGGGGTTGGGGTATCATAGTCTCTGCACCCAAACTGTAAATCTTCCTCCTCTTACACCTCCCTTTGCACCACCGGCTCAGAAGTAGGATTGTAAGATTATTATTCCTAAAGCCTTTTAATCATCATTGGTTATGTATGTAATAGCACTTGAGTCCTTCAGGTAAAAGAGCACTCTACTCTGTAATATGACATGACATAGCATAACATAACATGACATAGTATAAAATAACAGAACATGAAACAGCATAACATAACATGACAAGACAATAGCGTGACATGACGTATCATAACGTAACATAGCATAACAGCATAGCAGAACATAACATAATATAACATAAAGCATAACATAACATGGCATGGCATGACATGACATGACATGTCATTACACAACATAACATAACTTGTTTTCATGAAATCAGTCAGATATAAACTGAAGTTAAGTTGTCAAGTAAAAGAGCTCAATATCCAGCATGTGAGCCTTGCCCATCTTTGAAGGAAGTGACCTGATTAGGGTCACCCGGGTCACTCACAACCACCTCTCAGCCTTCCATACAAATGAAGAGTCGGTCAGACAGTAGAGAATATGTTTATTCAGATACGCTCAAGCGGAGCCCAGTCTGCCCAGTCTCTTAGGAGTGCTGCAGAGAGGGACTGACATCAGCAAGCATAAGAATACATTATGTACATTTCAGAACCAATAATTGCACGCCCAAAATGGAATTTTCCAAGCAGATGCAGCTAAACAAAGGAGTACAGAGGGAAAGGTTTCGATTCAGAGGCCGGGCACACATTATCTCCTACCCAAGGTCCTTCTGTCCGTGCCCGCCACTAGACTAGTGGGAGAAGGCCTCTATCTATTGAGAAAGGTATGCGCTAATAAGAACAGTGTATTCATTAGCTAAACAAGGCCCAAACTTGGAGAAATGAAACTTTCCACAACCAATTTTCTTGAAGAGGGAAGAAGCAGTTTCGAGCATGGTTCAAAATGGCGGCTAAACATAAAATAGTGCCGCGAATGCTAACTTACATAGAACAATCCACAGGCAAAATAACGAAAACATTTTCATTTCAACAGACCCTCCTTTTAGAATGAGCTAACTATTTTATGAAATGATCAAAGAAAATATAACATGTTCGAGGACAATAGAACATCAGTATTAGGAGTTGGTCATAGATTCAGTATCAGAGATGGAGGCTGCAAGGAAAGATGTAGTCTCAAAAATACCTTCATCAATCTGCATCAAATCATCAATATCCTTTTGTAACATAATTGCAGCATTAGTATCATGAATTGACAATTTCTGTTTGGGGGTGAGGATATTAATACAATAGGAACAACAAGCTGGGAGACATTGTATTCAGAGGCAACATGTGAAGAAGTTACCGGCAACTACACCCAAGAAAGTGAGGATCTTCCAACCCCAGGAAGTTAGCATGTTCCAAAACCACCCCGACAGTGTCCAAGTACCTACTTCTTGGTGTTTTTCAGCGGATAGTCTATGTAATTTTTGTATAGCCAAATAAACATTGGGAGCGTTATCAGGTATGTAGACACAACAGCTGCTGCCAATGACGCGGCAGGACCCTCCCCTATCTGCAAGTATAACGCCTAGCACCATCCTGTTCTGCAAAGTGACTAATCTGGTAGCCTGGAGCTCAGCAGTGATATTTGTCATTATTCCAGCAGTCGTAAAGATAACCCCCTCAACAACTCTTGTCAGCTGAGAAATTTGAAGGCTATTAGCCATGGGGCCCCAATAAGGTAGTAGGCCTTTCACAGCGTCCCCAAATTGCTGTGCGGTGGTGTCAGTCTGATCTATATCTTTCGTATCACCAACCCTCTTGTCTCGGGACAGGAATGGACTTCTACGTTGCAGTCGGTGATTTTGTGATAGTTAGACGGGGCAACATATACAGGGGGAAGAAGAAAAGAGAGATAACATGTACCAGACCATTCCCTCGGGAGCCAGTCGTGAGCTTGTGATCCACAGATGAAATAAACATTATGGGGTAGAATCAAAGGCGGACTATTAGTCGTATTCAATCTGTAGGTAAAATTACATTTACTGTCCCCCACCTTTATCTCCCCAGTCCCCTGAACACAAAAACTAGCTGTCGTATTAACCACTGACACAGGTATCAGCTTATCTTTGGTAATATTCAATCAATCAATCAATCAATCAATCAATCAATCACAGAATTTGTAGAGCACACTACTTACCCGCGAGGGTCTCAAGGCACTGGGGAGAGGGAAGGGGGGGGTGCTGCTACTGGTCGAACAGCCAGGTCTTGAGTAGTCTCCTGAAGGTCAGCAGGTCTTGGGTCTGTCATAGGCTTAGTGGAAGGGTGTTCCAGGTCTTGGCGGCAAGGTGTGAGAAGGATCTGCCGCCGGTGGTTGTTCTTCGAATGCGAGGGACGGTGGCGAGGGAGAGGTCGGCGGAGCGGAGCTGGCGGTTGGGGACGTAGAAGAAGAGTCGTCTGTTGAGGTAGGCTGGGCCAGTTTTGTGGAGTGCCTTGTGTGCGTGGATGAGGAGTTTGAAGGTGATCCTCCTGTCGACGGGGAGCCAGTGCAGGTTCCTCAGGTGGGGGGTGATGTGGCTGTGGCGTTGGAAGGATTAAAAATACTCAGGTGTGTTAAACTGTTGGAAATCAGCCATTTCCATTTGAAACCAGGCATTATCCTTTACTTTACGATACGTATTCAAACATGACTTCGAGGACAATGTGCCTAGAGTCCCTTGTCCTGCCGGTCCTCTGGGGGTAAACCTTTGGTAGAAGTGTAAATATTCAGTCGCAGTGTGAGAATCAGAAGATGTCACACCCAAAGTATAAAGATGACATTGGAAGTACACCAGTCAAAATAATTTGTACCAGCCATTGCAGCTGCCAGTATAAGACAGTGGTATCAACAACAAATTGTCACTCTTATGAGTGACCAAAGGAAGTTACCCACAAACCCAATAATTAGTGGTATTGGACACATTATGAGCCTGATGCAATATTTGTATAAATACATTGTCTGTGTAGGACTTTCTTTGTGCTTCTTTGTCAAGGGCTAGAGTAACAAAAATGTGTTCAGGGGGAGCGGCAGTTGTACCAACCAAGGAATGTACAGAAAATGTCTCTTCTAAAAACCAGGATATTCCAAGTATTGTTGCTAGTGCAATCGCAACTATTAATATGCCAATTATTTTGCTCTTTGTCGACCAACCCCTCATTGAGCGCGGCGGTGCAAATGGCAGTTCCTCCTCATCAATAGGCCGGCCAAAGGGATGCATAATTAATCAAGGAATGAAGTGCCACAAAAATGATGGTGCAACAAAAATGATAGTAAAGGTAGGTGTTCCCAGTGTCAGTCAGAGCCTCACTGGTAGAGACTCCCATTGTTAATCAATACGTTGGCGCTCTTGAGCACCGGTGGTGGAGCTTGCTCAGTCCTAAGCTTGTGATGTATCCCACGCCGATCAGGACAAGGTACCCCCAAAGGGATACCTTTTGAACTATCCTGTCCAATGTTTGAAAACAAACAGTGCACAAGTCTCACATCACCCTAAACTAATTCCGTTGGTACTTTCACAAAGTACACCTGACTTACACAGTCCATCCCTATCTAATCTGACTTCTCCTTCTGTGCACCGTCCCTCAACCGAGGAAGCAAATTGTACCTGGCAGCCCCAGGCACCGTTGGATCAACAAACAGCGGCTCCTTAATAGCTCGTATTTCTGGGGGGACCGCTGCATTTAGCACTTCATCATTTTCCAAATCTGTTTGGGTCCAAGTTAGCTTTGCATCGCTGAAGGGGATAAACTGAGGCACCTTCTCGCACTCAGAGTCCCCTATTTTGCCCCTCACCCATTAATCATAGGGCAAGGGCAGGGGTATCCTGTGGCAGTGGGTAGCATGGATCCAGTTCTTTTGGCTGGCGACCTTCACAGCAGTTCGAGTGGCCAGGAGGACGTGTTTGTGTCCCTTCCAACGAGGCTCCAAACTCTTCTTCCGCTGGAAGTTTTTGATGAGTATAAAATCTCCAGGCCGAATGTTGTGTCCGGGTCCCTCTGGTGTAGCGGGCAGGGACTCACGGACCTGTTGGAGAGTAGAACACACGTTTTCAGTTAGCTGGTACATGTAGTCAATTAACAAGGCGTACTCAATATCAGAAAACCAACGAGTTCGCGGGACGCCCCAGACATTTGCCGGGCGTCCAAACACGACCTCGTACGGTGACAATCCTGTTCTAGAATGTGCTGTTGTTCTTGTTGACCAAAGAGCTAATGGTAGAGCATCTGGCCCTACCCTGTCGTCTCCTGAATCTTTGCCAATTTCAGTTTGAGCGTACCGTATTACTTCTCAACCAATCCTGCTGACTCTGGGTGTTTTGCAGCATGTGCAAACCATCGCACATTAACTGAATTAACTTGGCATTAAAATGACTTCCGTTATCACTCCAAATCAAATGGGGCAAGCTGAAACGAGGAAAGAGCTCCTTCAGGAGTACCTTTGCAGTCATAACAGCTGTATTGTCATTAGTGGGGTAAGCCTCAACCCATTCACTAAATGCACAGACAACCATCAACACATACTTCAAATTATTACACCTGTCTAGCTCTACGTAGTCCATCTGAAGGACCTCAAAGGGGAAAGTGGGTGGTGCAAAATTATCGGGTGGTGTAGGGGTACCCTTTCCAGGATTGTGCATTATACACACCGTACAGCATTTCACTAAATGTGCAGCTGTTTTAGGGATGTTGTCATTCTGCCATACAGGGTCTAACAACGTGCAAATACCTTTAGCGCTAATATGGGCTGGGCCATGGGCAATGGTGACTACAGGGAGAACATATGCATCTGGCAACATCCATCTCTGCTTTCCTGACTTATCAATCCAACATCCCTCATCCTTCAATTGTGCTGTACTTTCTTGTCACATAATTCTTCTATTGTGGCCTCACTCTGTATTTCTTTCACATTCTCAACGCATCCTCAAACATTGTAACTTCAGGTACCCACCTAGCAGGTCCTGCCACAAACATTCTCTTCATTTTAGTCCGTGCTGCTTCCTTAGCTGTCCGATCAGCAAAAGCATTCCCCCTCCCTACATCATCAGTAATTTTCCTATGAGCGCTACACTTCACTATTGGGGAAGAGTTGTGGTGCAGCAGCCAGGGCGGTTTACTCAGGAACACGGGGCTCACGGTTCGATCCCCGGTGCCGGCAGAAGGTTAGCCCAGCACCTTATGACTCTGGGCAATAGCTCGCTTAATCTTCCCGATGGCCCCCAGCGCCGGGACACATCTCTGGAGGTAGCTGTGCGCTTTACAAATGCTGGTATTGCCAACTTCTTAGGGAGTGTCAACGCAGACAAGAGCCTCAATATAAGGTGACCATGTTGGATCTTTGTACCGTGGGAAGTAAGGAACCCCCTCTCAGCCCAGAGTAGGCCGAAATTGTGCGCGACCCCAAAGGCATACTGGCTGTCAGTATAAATATTGACAACCAGTCCCTCGCTCAATTCACCAGCTCGAATAAGGTTGGCTAACTCTGATAAGGGACTCATGATGTCTCTATGACTGTACCCAATGTAGTGATAGCATAAGCAGAAGTTGTAGTGCCATCTGGTAATTTGAAACAAGAGCCATCAACATATAGTTCCCCTTGTGGGTCAGATAAGGGAACATCAGTCAAGTCTACCCGTCCTTTCGTCTCTCCTTCCGTCCGGAAGATACAATCATGTTTCTCATTTTCATCATTTTCAGAAGGGAGGGGTAGTAACGTGGCTGGGTTCAGAGTGGCACATCTTTTAATCGTAATATGTTTGGCGAACAAGGTCAATTCATAGCCAGTTAGACGTGCACTGGTGAGGTGCTGTGTCTTTGTCTTATTCAAAAGCGTATCCACAGCATGGGGTACCATGACTGTGAGGTCAGTATCAAGTACAAGTCCAGCCGATTGTCTTATAGAGACAGCCGCAACCGCTCTTAGACAGCTCGGGAGGGCTCTTGCAACAGGGTCAAGAACAGCAGAGAAATAAGCACACAGCCGTTGCTTATCTCCAAATGTTTGTGTTAAAACAGAAAGCGTGCAGCCAGCCATCTCATGAACATACAACACAAATGGTTTAGTATAATCTGGAGTGCTGAGTACTGGAGCCGAACAAAGCACAGTTTTCATTTGCTCAAAAGACTGCTGACAGTCAGGCGTCCAAGGTAGAGGCTCATGCACATCTTTTAGTGTCTTTTAGTGTTAGGGCGAGCAGGGGTTTTATTAGTAACGAGTAGCCAGGTATCCACTGTCGACAATAGGAAGTGATACCTATAAAAGCATGCACATCTTTCTGAGTCTGTGGGATGGGCATTTTAACAATGGTACTGATGCCCTCAGGAGTCAGTCTCCTACCCTCCTTCAACAGTAGGTGACCCAAATAGGTGACCTCCTGTCGACAATACTGAAATTTGGAAAGGGACACTTTATGTCCGTGCTGTGCCAAATACAGCAACAATTTATTTGTACTATTCCTACAACTTTGTTTTGTGTCAGAAGCGATGAGGAGATCGTCAACGTACTGAACCAAAACATTACCTGTAGGAAGCAAAAGGGAATCAAATTTAAAGCTTGACTATAGATACTTGGACTCTCAGTATAGCCCTGAGGAGCTCGACAGAATCTAAAACTTCTGCCAGCTAGTGTAAATCCGAACAAATACCTGCTATCTGGATGGATAGGAACACTGAAGAATGCATTTTTCAAATCGATGACAGAGAAATATTTGGCAGTAGAAGGAATCATTGTTAAAAGAGTAGTAATGTCGGGGACCACAGGGAACTACTATCTTATTAACTTATTAACTTCGCGCAAATCAATCACAAAACGATAAACATCTGCATGATCATCAGAGGAACCCGAAGGTGCCCGTTTTAGAATAGGGAGAATAGGGCGATTACAAATATTAGCAGTCGTCTCCTCAACCACTCCTTTCTCAATCAAATCCTGTACAATTTGCAACAAAGCTCGCTCACCTGCCTGAGGGATACGAGGCAAAATAGCATTGTCTTTAACTGTGATTGAAACCAGCGGTATCTGCAACAGTCCCACATCTATGCCGCCTGTGGCCCACAAAGTGGGCGGCACATCTTTAAATTCAGCTGGAAGGGGCGCATGTATGGACAGACACTGTTTAGCGCGTGCCACATCCGGACCGATTGTCATGTAAACACCTGCCTGGGAGCAATTGATCGTAGCATGCAATTTCTTCAACAAATCCAAACCCATCAAATTCTTTCCACAATTAGATGTCAGTAAGAATGGCGAATCCACGGGGAAAGGACCAATTGTCAATGCAAGAGGTCTTGAAATGGGGCTCACAACCGGTACACCAGAGAAACCTACCGAAACATTATTATGGCCAGATAGAGCCGCACCAGGGACCAAAGAACGAGAAATAGAACTGTTCGTTGCACCTGTATCCACCAAAAATTCCTTAGCTGAGCCATTCAAATCCGCAGTAACATAAGGACCGCGTTGGTCTACAGGTATTGAAACTGGTCCCTCACCCTGTCCCTGGCTGTCCTAGCTGTGAGACATTCCTGTCACCTCATCTGTATCATAATCATCATGATAATACTGTCTGCCCCGAGGGTCATCAAAGTAATTATTATCAGAACGAACCTGTGAAGCCGCAGCATTTAGAGCCTTGCCTGCCTCACCAGCTCCCCTACCCCGTCCACGAAAACCTCGTCCTCCAGGGACTGCCACCTTCTGCAACAACACAGGACACTCGCTACGCCAGTGTCCCTCCCCCTTGCAATACGCACACTGATTCGGCCCTAAAGGCGTAGTGGTCGGCTTCCTGCTAGTGCGTGGAAGCTGTTGGGCCAAACCACCACGTCCTCTACCATTCCCTCTAGAAACCTGCTGCAGCAACACCTTTGTCTTCAAATCCTTGTGCTTCTTCTCCATTCTCTCCTTATCCTCATTTTCCCTATGCTCATAATACTGCGCTATATTCAAAATAACAGAAGGGGGAGAGGTGAACCAAGTGCTTTCGGAAGCCTGCAATCGAGTCGCAATCTCGGGAAGCAAATTGGAAACAAATCTATTAACAAAGAACCGGACACCTCCTCAACAGACAAATCCTGCCCACTATAATCCCAAAACACATCTTCAAAACGAGTGAAAAAATCTGACACACTCTCATCTTTCTTCTGGCGACAAGCCGTTAACTTGTCCCAATCAACCTTTCTCGGCGGAATAAGAGAATGCATATACGTGATAATGCGGCCTGGCAAGGCAAGTATCTCTGCCTTAGGCTTATCGCCGGGCTTCCTCTCCTGATCCCATACTTTAATTTGATCCCATGTACCTCCCAGTTCTACTACATGATCTTGTGTGTGCACCTGACTCCAAATATCAACCGGATCCAGTAGATCAAAGAACATTTCAATATCCGCAAGCGTCATTAGTGTTGAAGAGGCAGCCCCAGTCAATTTTTTATAATATGCAGTAGGTTTATTCCTAGGATCAGGTAACTGAATTTTGAGAGACAAACCTTCACTCCTTTTCCGGTGAGCATAAACCCATTGCAGTACTGTGCTGATCCGTTAGCTCTGGTATTTCGGGGTGATATATAGGATGAACCTCCCGCATCGGGAACTGAGATACCGGAGTGGGGCTCTTCTCAAGTAGCCTACCCCGCTAAGCAATCAATGTCGTAATACTACCAAAAACTTGATCAGGCCCCATATTACTGACATATACACGATCTTTAATATCATACAAAATCTGTGGTGCCGCATCTTTGAAACACTGCTCCCAAAGACCAATCAGAGTAGCAGACATATGCTTAAGAGCATGCAGTTGTACAAAAGGCTCATAATCTTTCATCACATTCCACACATCTTCCACACTATACATGGAGTTTCGGGCCCACTGTGCAGCCTGGTTAGCCACTACCTTTTTCTCAGCATCTCCCACTTCAGATCGCACATATGGACCCATGCGCTCTTTAATCTTCGTCCAATCTCAGTCTCCAAACCCGGGCACTGGTGTCCCATCACTCAAGGAAAGCGGGGGATGAAAAACCAAAGAAGGAGAGGCAACTGGAGTGACAGGTATCATTGATGCCGATTAGGGTCACCCGGGTCACTCACGACCACCTCTCAGCCTTCCAAACAAATGAAGAGTTGGTCAGACAGTAGAGAATACAAACCAAAATATGTTTATTCAGATACGCTCGAGCGGAGCCTGGCCTGCCCAGTCTCTTAGGAGTGCTGCAGAGAGGGACTAACATCAGCAAGCATAACGATGGGGGCGTGCCTCCGTCCGTAGCTTCCCCCCGCCCGCAACGATCCTGATCACCTAGTGGGGTCCCTTACCGCAAAGCTGGTGGCGGAACCACTGGTGCCGGCGCTGAACAGCTTTGGAGGGGCGGCGAAGCCCTGGTGGCACCGAAAACGCCGATAGCTCTCCGGGAGGCTCTGCAGGCTCTGGGTGAGGAGAGCCCAAAATGGCGGCGGAGCTCTGACGAGACGTCCTTCGCCGCACACCGCTGAGGCGACTTGCAGCTCCCAGTGAGTACCGCTTAGAGGCTGTGACACTTGCAGGCTGGGGGCCGGTACTGGGGGGAGCGGAGCCCAGACGCTTGCTGAGAACAGGGCGCGCTCCTCGGGACTTGGAGACGCGGTGCCTTCACAAAATGGTGGCCGTGGATAGCGCTGCCGGGCCCCGGCGGATGGAGTACTGAGAGGCGACCTGTACACGGAGCGGAGGTGGCAGCTCTAATTGGCCCGCTTTTGCCTTCAGTTCTGAGGCGTGCTGGGGTGACCGCCCTAAATGCTTTGCTGAGGGTGCTGGAGAGGAGCTGAGCGGAGGTATGCTGGGCCTGTGCCACGAAGGACCCTGACAGAAAGTGTTGCGGGACGGAGAGTGGCAGACGACGAGGGGGCGAGAGCTCACTGAATCTGCTTGTGAGCTTATAGAGCAGGGTACGGAGGGCATTGATACTGCGGGAAGGTGCTGACCTGTTGGACGCTCTCCTGAGACTGCCCCGGCGGCGATCGCTGAGGGGAGGCTTTCCACGCACTGGGGTTCCGCGCCGGGGGCCCATGGAAGTGGAGGAGGGCTCCGAGCCCGGGGCTAGTGGTCTGGGGGTGCGGGTTGGCCAGCCCTATCGTCGCTCTTGCCGCCGACGCCCGGAGTGCATTGTTGCTGCCACACCGGAGGCCCCTGCGACCCTACGCACCCATTCACCATGGGGAGGGTGTCCAGAAAGAAGGGGTTCGCTGTATTACATGTGGAAGAGACGGGGCAGCACACAGATGATGGAGACGAGGTGGTGGCGCGGCGAAAAGATGGCGCCCCGGAAGGCCCCACTTTGGTGGATATCATGCAGGCCATCACTTCTTCAAGAGAAGCTCTGGAGACAAAGATGGATTCCATAGGGGTGGATCTCAACCTTCTGAAGGACTACCATCGCAAACTCAAGGAACGAGTAAAACTCAATGAGAAAGCCATGGAGGAGGTTCCGGAGGCAGTCACCACTCTACAGCGCTCTCTGAAGCTAGTGGAAGCCAAGGTCAAGGTGTTGGAAATGAGAGCAGAAGACAGCGAAGGGTGATCCCACAGGAACAATCTGTGAATCGTGGGGGTCCCGGAACGAGTAGAAGGGGACGATGCAGTGGATTTCATAGAAAATTGGCTTCGAACGGAGGTGGCCCCAGAGGGCCTCTCCCCTTTTTACGCACTTGAGCGCGCTCATAGGGTCCCGACTAGAACGCCCAAACCTGGGGCTCCCCCGTGGCCGATAGTGGTGCGGCTAATTCAATACCGGGATAGAGACCACCTTCTGCAGCAAGCCCGGGAGAAGCGGAATCCACAGATTGGGAATCTGTGATGATCAGGGTGATGATCTTTCCGGACTTCACCAGGGAGGTACAAAGGCAACGTGCTTCTTTCCTGACTCTTAAGCGGAGGCTGCGCCAGATGCAAATTCATTATGCCATGTTGTTCCTGGCACGCCTCCGGGTGGTCGATGGAGCCGAAACTCTCTTCTTTACTGCTCCACAGGAAGGTTGGCACTGGCTGGAGACGTGGCGGTCGCGGGCAGCGGGTCCTTTGCCGATGGGCAGCACAGGGCGGACATCGGTCACCCCCGCAATCTCCGAGGACTCCTACACCAACGGGGCACCAATTGGAAAGACACCGGGCCGTGCAGGCCATCGCAGAGATTTGCCACGGAGAGACTAGTCCGAACTCGACTAACAGCGACCATGACAAGGGCAGATCAGAAAGGTCATGTCCCAGTAGCATGAATGGAGACTCTGATGATGACTTGCCCCACGTCACACCCCAAACAGTGGATGGTATCATATGAAGATTGCACGCCAGGATGCATGGGGAGTGGCGGCTGTGCCGGCGGGAACTGAATACTGAAGAGGCCGCCGTGGTGTGGCAGCGGGCTGTTGGCACCAGGTCAACCGATGAGACTACCCCTCAGGCTCCAGGGTGGGGGGGATAGCTGGGGGGGTTCTGGGTTCGACAGGGCCAGCCTACGCCTCACCACTTTTCGTGTCTTGTAGTTCATATTGCCAGTTTGGATGGGGACTAGTTGGTTTGTACTTGTCCTGGGGAGGGTGAGTTGAGGGGGTTTGGTTGTTGAGGGGTTTATGTTCGGGGCCACGCATGTCGCTGCGGGGAGATGGGAAGGACGACTGCCACGATCTGTGCAATGGGACCCCCCATAGGGATCAAATGCATCTCCTGGAATGTTAGGGGGATGCACACTATGATGCGTCGCCATAAAATCCATGCATACCTAGTGAGGAGAGGGTACAGATTGCCCTGTTACAGGAAACTCATTTAACACAGAAGGAAGGGGTCGCATTGCAGAAACGATGGAGGGGGCAGGTGTTTTGCACTACGTATTCGGCTTATGCCAGGGGCACATTGATCTGGGTGCGGGCGGGAGTCCCTTTTCAGAGTATCAGACAATTGATTGACCCGGATGGCCGGTATGTGGTGGTCTCAGGGAGGTTAGACGTCAGGGACATAGTGATAGGGAGCCTTTATGCCCCCAACATCGATCAGCCTGCATTCTTTGCACACCTTTCGAGGTCGCTGGCGACCATGTTAACGGGGTCGGTGCTGCTGGGGGGAGACTTTAATTGTATTACTGACATAGACCTGGACCGTTCCCACCCTCCACTCCCAGACGCTCCCATACACAGACTGGCAGTGATCAGGCGAGACTGGCAACAACACTGGGGGCTGACGGACACTTGGAGGGCCCACCACCCAGACAAGACAAATTACTCCTATTTTTCTGCATTACACGAACTACACATTCGGTTGGAGTCGATTTTATGTTCCCCAGATGTGCAGGGTGGGGCCACACTCAGCGAATATTTAGCTAGAACGATATCTGATCATAACCCGCTCCTGGTGTCCTTAGATTGGCTAAGGGTTAGACCTACCATTCCTAGTTGGCGCTTGCGACCGGAGGCACTGGAAGATCCAGTGTTTCGGGCCACAATAGGATCTGTTATTGATGATTATTTTTTGGTTAACGCCGGGTCTGCGTCGAGTCCACTTATTGAGTGGGATGCCTTTAAAACTGTTGTCAGGGGACGCTGCATTGGAAAAATGGTTGGAGTGCGGAGGGTGCTGCTGCGGGATGTGCAATCTGCGGAACGCAGGCTTCGGGAATTGGAGAAGGAGAGGCCGGAGCAAATGGATAAGCAGGCTGACCTCCTCGCGGCTCGAGAAAGCCTAGCGACGCAGGTAGAAAAGCTGCGCTGCTTCGACTATAAGACATACATTAATCGGGCCCATGCGGAACGGGATAAATCGGGGGCGTTGTTGGCCTGGCTGGCCAACCCAGCACGTAGAGGGAGGACGATTCTGGAGCTGAGGGGACAGGGAGACGAAGTATATAATGGCCAACAGGACATCAACGCTCAGTTTTTGGAGTACTACGCTTCTCTCTACCGGAGCAGGCTCGACCCTGGGGCTGAAGACGAGGAGGGTTTCCTGGCCGATCTGGAGCTTCCCACGGTTGATGCCGAGGTGGTGGAGGATTTAGGTAGAGACGTTGAGGTTGGGGAAGTACGTAGCGCAATCAAGCATATGGCTCGGATTAAGACCCCGGGGACAGATGGGCTCCCGGTGGAGTTTTACTCCACATATATCGATGTCTTGGCCCCACAGCTAGTGGCACTGTATAATAGAGTGAAGCAGGAGGGCTGTCTCCCTGCTTCAACGAGAGAAGCGGTAAGCGCCCCACTCTTAAAACCCGGGAAACCGGCGGAGGATCGGACTGCATATCGGCCCCTCGCCATGCTCAACTTAGACTACAAAATTTTAAGCCGTATTTTGGCCAGTCGGCTGTTGGCCCATATGCCAACGCTTATTCACGTGGACCAGGCAGGATTTATTCCAGCCAGGAACACAGCGATGAATGTCCGTAGGCTCTTGCGCATATTGGGAGCGGGCACTTACTGCAGGGACAAAGCGTGTATTTTCACGGTCGACATTGAGAAGGCTTTTGACAGCCTAGAGTGGTCGTATCTATTCAAGGTAATGAGAGCATTTGGCTTGGGGGATCGCTTCGTGGAGTGGACGGCGATATTGTATAAAAATTCCACTGCCAGAGTTCGGACGGGGGGATTGATTTCAGAGGCCTGCATGGTAGGTAGGGGTACGAGACAGGGCCGCCCGTTGTCACCCTTGATGTTCGCGCTGGCGATGGAACCCATGGCTGCACATGCCAGGTCGGGCCGCTTTTACCAGGGGCTTCTTTTGGAGGGACAACTACAGCACATAGCCTTATACGCGGATGACCTCCTACTGTTCCTAGCTAATTCAGAGGGGGCCTTACGAGGAGCCAAAGAACTGCTGGATCTCTTGGGGAGAGTTGCGGGGCTCAGAGTAAATTGGGCCAAATCGTGTCTTTTTCCTGCATGCTCGGGCAGAGACAGGTTACGGGAAGCAGAGGGCGTGCCTTGGGAAACCAGGTGTTTGCCCTATTTGGGCACTCGGATATATCATGACCCTGCATATCTGTTAGAGGGTAATATAGGATGCGCTGTGCGCAGCACCAAAAGTAACTTTGAATTCTGGGGGACCCTTCCATTGTCTGTGGCGGGAAGGGTGGCATTGGTGAAAATGGTTACATTACCCAGACTCCTCTATTTCTTTGGGACGCTCCCAATCTGGATCCCACCTAAGATCTTTGCCCAAATCAATACAATGCTCACGGGGTTCTTGTGGGACACTGGGAGGCGGAGAGTAGCACTTACAACTATGATGAGACCCAGGGCGGAGGGGGATTTAGCAGTGCCGGATTTCGAAGCCTACTATCATGCTGCACAGCTACAGTGGTACACTAAATGAATGGCACGTAGGCTCAAAAATACAAAGGACCTTGGTGGTCCGGACCCGAACCTGGGCCCTCTATCCCGGGTGTTACTGCGTCTACCCATGCGGGAGGGAACGATTCCCTTGGACCTCCAAACGGTTCGCCAGTGTTGGAACCGATTAGCTAGATGAGCGCAAGTGCGGACCCCATATGCGCCTGAGATCCCGTTTATTGTTTGTGAGGCTTTACCGCATGGTGGAGATTGGAGCAGGTTGCGATTATGGAGTGAGGCTGGGATCTCTACTATAGGGGATTTGTTTGAAGACGCTACCTTGCTTCCTTTCAATGATCTGCTGGAGTGCCATGACCTCCCAAGAGGTGATTTCCTGCTGCACGCCGCTCTGATGACAGCCATCCGAAAGCATTGGCGGGAGGGGATGGTGGAACCCCAGACCTCCCTGGCATGTCAATATGTGGTCATGGCGGCGGGTACCTTCAAAGCAGTCACTTGCCTCTACAGGCGTATCCCCCAGGGAATGCGACGACCACTGGAGAACTTACGGCTTAAATGGGAGGAGGACCTGGGTGATGTGATAGATGAGGAACCCTGGGAGAAACTTGTGGAAAGGGCCTGGAAGAGCTCTAGGAATGCTCGTTTCCAGTTAATTCACTTTTATGTGTTGCATAGGGCGTACCTCACCCCAGCCAAGATTAATGAGTACTTTGGGGCCTGGACCGGGTGCCCGTGATGTAATTTAGAAGGTGCAGGGTTTCTCCACATGTTGTGGGACTGTCCATGTCTGGGAGAGTTCTGGAGGTGGGTGACGACTGGATTGGCGACCACGACGGAGAGGGACATAGCGTTGACACCGGGTTGTTGTTTGCTGCACTGGTTTCCCCACCATGCCAAGAATAAAGTCACTAGTAAGTTCATAGATCTGGGTTTGGTGCTGGCTAAAAGGGAACTCACTACTCATTGGAAAGCGAAAAATGGCCCAAGTGTGACAAGGTGGACGAGAGAACTAGTGAAGTGGGCGGACTGCAAGGGGGCATTTCAATTGCAGCTGGCCCTCCGCACTGGGAATGAAAAATCAATGGAGATGGCAAGGGCATGGGTGGCACTGGTGGACATGTTGAAACACCCGACTGACGACGCTGTTGACAACCAAGAAGAGGTGGGACCTCTAGCAGGAGAATGAACTCGGGGTCACATTGTTGCTCTGAGGGAGTCCCCTTGCTGGAAAAGGCTGCCATGATAAACATTTCCCCCCATGGCATCACTAACAGGTCAGGGCCATATACTCCACGATGCATTGTTGGATCGACCAATGCTCAACTGCAGATGTTTCAATGAATCAGCGGCATGCCTGGGGGGGTGGGGAGGGAGAGGGGTTTGGAGGGAGTTGAGAGGGTGGTGTTGTATTCCTCTTAGGGTGTCCATAACGGGCTTTCCAATATCCTGTCCTTATATGGGCACAATTCGCCCTGCCCTTATATAGGCATAGAATCCCAGGCCTTATTTAGGCATTAAACCGTGCACTCCAAATACAGGCATGGTCTCTGACATCCGTCCACCCTAACGTCACAACGAGTTCATGAAGAACAGACCCTTAGGCTGCGGGAGTTTCCCTAGCTCAGGACTATTGATTTCTTCAAGGCCTCATCTATTATGCATGAACCATTATTCCTTAGGGGTTCATTCATGACGTCTTTCGTTGTCCAATTCACGTCAATGCTAACATTCCTAAGGTACTCCCAGGTATAAATATACCTTCCCTAGCCCCTGTAAAACAGAGGAGACCTCGACTTCAGAGGAGCCCGTATCCCGGCCTGACGCACTGAGAAGACGCTGCCATTCCCTGCAGGCAGAGAGCCCAGCTCCATATACTCCAAAAGACGTCTGGAGTGGGCAGGGTTAAGTATCCACCAAGGCTACAAAGGGAAGCACCCTATATATTAGCTGTTTGGTTTGCTCAACGTTGAAGGATACAGTGTTCCAAAATATTGTGCACCTTATCTTTGTTTCCTTGAAACTTGTTCTACATTTTTCAAAAAACAAAATGACTGAAGACACCGGAGACGGTGTAGCTGTGGCTGATCCAGCCCAAGCAGTAGTTTTTAACCTTACAGGTTTAAATGAAACTGAGGAGGGTGTGGTACACATCCCTCAAAACTTAAGAAGAGCCATTACTCTAAAACTTATAAAACATGGCCTATCGCCAAGAGGAGGTAGAGCAGTTTTCGTGATAGAGGCACATGAATCATTTCAGACAGAGGTATTCTATTCATGGGTACTACTTCCGGAATGCAATCCAACATCACAAACATTTCACTTCTACAAAGAAGATGATCTACCAGAGGAATACATTCCTTTCGAGGATATTGAAATTCCATTAACATACCAAGAGCATCAGCTCTGGTTTAAAGGCGCCCTAAAACTCCACAAAAACATTACCAGGCTCGGTCCACTAGGTAGACCAGGAGCAACATGGCCGATTTTAGCCGGCTACACACCTCATCCTGAACTGGACATAATGACAGATGAGGAATTACATACTCAAATAAAAGAGTTAATAAAAATCTACATACAATTGGTCAAATTTGTAATGAAGACTTTCACAGTCCGACCACCATTGACATATCCAAATCCAACTCCCCAACAGGGGAATACACTAAAAATTACACCACAGACTCTCAATTCAGTCATGGGTAAAATGCCCACAAAACGTGAGCAAATTCCGTTTTGGATAGCTCAAAAAATTACTCAAATCAAAGCAGTATTTCCAAATACTAGCCCACATGAGAAACACAGAATCCTAACAATCAGTTTACTGATGGGGATCACACCACAACTGGAAGACTGCACCACTTGGGGCTCAGTCTTTGCTGCCATCTATACTAAAACACATGGTATTCCGTCAATTGCGGTAATACCTGATGTCCTAAAACAAATTCAAAATGAATATGAGGCAGAGCCTGCTCTAAATTTAGGTATGAAGTTACTGAAAAATTTCGAGCAGGTATCAACAATAATATTATCTAATATTAAAGGGGAGGCAGCAGCAGTGGCGATCCGCCAAAAATTGAGGGAATTCGATGTTACAGAACATCAAATTGAGCTACCCAGAATTATAGAACAATCTTATGCAGAATTAGGCAGAGATAGTTTGGGTGGAAGACCAGTGAAGCCGAAACTATCTGAAAGTCCTGAGAAGGACTCAATAAAACAAACTCCTACATCTTCTAAAAAGAAGTGGGAGTCTACTAAACAAAAATCAAACGAGAAACGTTCTCAATCCCGAGGTAGGTCTCCTCAAAAGGAGCCCTCTGAAAGGAGGTATAACCTCAGGAATAGGGATAATTTGAGAAAACCTGATAGGTATCAAGATACTGATACACGTTCCTCTCGTCCCTTTCAGATCTCATCACAGACTTCGGAAAGAAGAGGACGATCGGAACACAGAGAAGAACGCGTGACATCGAAAGACGACAAACACGCTCCAAAAACTAAAGTAAAACCTCAATTCTCCAAAAAGAAAGTAGCAGGTCTAAAGATAAGACATGCCGAGAATACTGAGAACGCAACTCAAGAACGGAGAATGGGCTCAGACCATGCTGGACAGTGCAGCAGAAGTCACAATAGTTCGCCAGAACCTGAGGGAACTTCTGGAGATAGTGGACTTGAATGAGTACATCACAGTCGAGACTGTAGACACCAGGGTTAGTACTCCACAAAAGTTATCTGACATAACACTCCGGATGGAGGGAGACAAACGAGACAGGTGAAAGCACTTTTTTGGGAAAGACTATCAAAGGGCTATGACATACTTCTAGCAGAAAAAGACTGGGCACCACAATTTGTCAGGGAGTGCCCACACGGCGAGGACATAATTATGCCTGCCTTCTCCAACCATATTCCAATTCATCTAAAATATACATATGCCAGGAAATGGGCAGTGGCCCAGGCCCCAGCATTATATAAAAATCATGTAGGATGGGATGAGGATTCACCTCACCATAAAATACATCTGAAACATGAACCAACTGCACAACGGCAGTATCCTATTAAGCAAGAAGCTAAAAAACAGGTCAGGGAGATCTTAGATCAACTTGAATACCAAGGGGTGATTGAAACATGCACCTCCTCAATGAACAATCCTTTGTTTCCTGTCTCCAAACCAGACAAAACATATCGTCTAGTTTTGGACTACAGACACCTAAACACTTGTTCTAAAACTTTTGCAGGGCAAAATGCACATAGCACAGCATTAATGAATAACATTGTGCGTAAAAAATATAAAACCACATTAGACATCTCAAATGGTTTCTTTTGTCAAAACATAGCACCTGAAAGCAGGTACTTAACAGCATTCTCCATAATGGGGACCCAGGGTCACTTTTGGTCGACTCCCACAAGGGTTCAAGAATAGCCCAGGTTTATTCTCAGCGAGGGTAATGGAGTTACTACAAATTTATGACAATGAGGCATTGTCCTATGTTGATGACATATATCTGAAAGACGGTGACCTAGTAAAACACTTGAACAGGGTGAGCACCATTATACTGGGATTCGCCTCTGAGGGTTACAAATTCAACTTTAAAAAGTCTAGAATTGCCCATCTCAATGTCCTATTTCTAGGATATGAGCTTTCAAGTGAAGGCAAGAGCTTGGCAGCTAACTTTTTAGAAAAGTGTGCGCTGCTCCAACCTCCGAAAACGCAAAAAAACTTACAATCAATCCTGTGTTTCTTAAATTTTGGAAGAACATACATTATAAACTATGCAGAAAGGGTTAAACCTCTCTACGCATTAATCAAACCTGATTTTTCAATCAAAAACTGGACACAGGAACACACAAAAATTTTGCGTTCACTCCAGGCTAACATGTTAGCAACAAATCACTTACAAACACGCGTAAGTGAACGAAATTTGGTGATCAGAATAATTTCGGGTCAATGCGGATTCACCTACTTAACTTTCAATGAGGGTGAAAAAATACCAATAGCGTATAAATCACACTTGTACACACAAGCGGAAATGCGCTTCAGTTTTACTGAAATAATTCTAACAGCAGTTCAAACCGCTGTAGCAAAAGAAAGAGCCTTAGCCCAAGGGAAACGCATTATTATCGTAACCCCAGTACCTGCTTTAGAAGCGGTTACAAAAGCAAGCATTCCAAATGCTAAAGCATTGCATCCAAGATGGATACAATGGGTTAATTCTCTTGCTGCAACAGATGTTGAATATGTTTTTGATCCAGATTTGAAAACACAAGCATTCCTGCAGTATGAACATGAATGTCCCCTGCCTACTGAAATTCTGCCTCTCGATCAGTACGAATTCATAATTTATACTGACGGATCCACACAACCCGCAATAGGGGGTAAGCAAGCTTACAGTGCAGAGTGTGCTATCGTTAAAGGTCGCATGCGAAATGGCATCTTCAGACCTATGGTCACAAAAACGCAGTCTCTAGGAGATTGTACAGCTCAGCGAGCTGAACTACAAGCATTCAAACTGGCACTTGAAAGTACAGATCGAGAATTCCCACACTAATCGTGTGCGATTCCTTTTACTGTGTGCAGTCGTATAATGAATATATACAAAACTGGCTTGAAAATGGTTTCAAAGATGCGAAAGGTGGCACAATAAAGCACAAATTGCTTTGGGAACAAGTAGTTCAGTTGAAAAACGAACTACCAAAGGCTCACGTGATCCACACACTGAGTCATCAACGTGATGGCGTTCACGTTGCAGGGAATTCATTGGCTGACGAAGCCGCAAAGGGGGCTGTGCAAACGGCTTCTGTAGCTGCGATCACTCGTTCAAAAACAAAAAATAGACGGTGAGATAATGTTGGCTGTCAATGCTTCAAGCAAAGGCAGCAGTGCAGCGTTACCAAAAAGTTTCCACTCAAGTACTCTTATGTAATTGATGCGAACAACGTTCCTTTTGCTCGAATCCCTGGAGTGGGGGATAGGGTAATACCAAACAAGGAACGTAGAGCAGCCTTGATTTATGAAACACATTTGGGGGAGGGTCTGTCACATCAAGGGATCTCTAAATCTATCTTGACTTTAAAAGAGATGTACTGGTGGCCTGGGATGAATACAGAAATTCACATATTCATCAACAACTGCTTAGACTGTAAATTACAGCGAGAGAGCCACCAGAAACCATGCTACGAATGCGGCAGCCCAGTACAGACACCACTGTTAGACAGCATTCGACTATCTATGCGCCTGCGTCCTACTGGACAAAGGCATTCCCGCAAATACTGAATCTAGGTTCCTATGGTTATAGCCTCAGCGCTCAGCTGACGCTCGAACTGTTATAAAAGATTTGCGAGTCTTTATCGGCATATACGCAATAGGCACGCTACATTCTGACCAAGGTCCTGCGTTTAGCTCTCGGGCTTACAAAGACGCCATGGCCAGTCTGGGCGTTGCATTGCGGTACTCCTCTCCATTCCATCCTGAGGGAAATTCGGTTGTGGAAAGGAAAAACCGGGACATAAAGCAGTCTATAACAGCTAGAGTATTAGGCTCGGGTGACGGGTGGGTCAAACACCTTAGTGGAGTTCAACGTGCACTTAATAACCTGCCAAGAAGTTCTCTAGGGGGGTCACTCCATATGAGGTCCTATTTGGGACAAGAATGTGGGTACCAGACTTAGAAAACGTAGGCACAGTGGTGGAAAATAAACCCTTTGATATCAAAGATCGTTTGGCTGTTTTACAGGACTTAAACAAATTAAGAACGAAACAAAGCAACGTATTCCTACAGTCAACCACCACTGGGGATCAACCGGCTGTCCCAGCAAGGCCTGTCTGGATTCCTAAAGTCGGGGATTCTAGTCAGAGAAAAAATTGCGGACAAGAAGGAATTTGGACCTTCTTACAGACAACCAGTACCTGTCCTAGCAGTTCAAGGAACAAGAACAGTACTACTGCCGCCCCTTGCTGGAAGAAAGGAGAAAAGATTTGTGTCCATCGACCTGATCAAACCACAGTATGTGGCCAATACTAAATAGTAGGCCTCGTGGACTCCGACCTAGTAGCAAACGCACTCCTCTCGCTACTATCCAAGAGGTTCAGACTGAAAGACTGATAACTATCGAGAATTCAGCTGTAACAGATGGAGGACTAAGCAACAACGCTATGGAACTCATCCCTCTTGAACACCAAGTAACAGTTCGTCCAAATACACCTGTCTACACCAACGTAACAAGTGATGAACCGGTTCCAGTGATTTCTACAAATCCTGATGCAATTCCAACAATTGACAGAACTGCTTCTGGCTATTTCATTAACTTTGATACGTTCTCAGAAGATCCAAGTGAACCTGAAACAACGCCAGTGTCATTGAAATTCAAGCAGCAAGTACAAGACTTTCTTCACTTTCTGAAAAAGACTTATTTGGTTTCTCCATGGATTGAACTCTGGATTACATCTGGACTTTTTGTTTTCCTGCTCTGGCTAGCTTTGGTAACAACAGTAAGCGTGCTTATAAGTGGCAGATACATCCATGTGAACACTGAAGGAAAAGACGTAAACGTACTTTTGAAACCTCATAAATCTTCCCATCGTGAAGCAAGAGACTTGTCATCAGTGAACATCACAGCTGTTCCTATACACGATGGTATAGTGTGGGACAAAACAGATTTTGATATATTCGGTCCGACGGAAGAATTGAACATTCCACATTTGTTTAAAATTTCACTAAGTGATCTAATCACGTCCAGTACCTATTCTGATGATTGGGACTTTGAGACTGTGACTGATATTATGTTTGACCTAGAAAGATCTGCTGCATTTTCTAGAAATGAATATTTAGAGGGTTCATCAGACTATGAAGAACTGTATTGTTATAATCACTATGGTCATCATTTTTTGCATAAATCTGCATATCCAAGAAATGTGTTTATGTTTAACCAATGGGAACATTGTCCTACACCACCTAAAGGTAGTTCAAAAACATTTGCCAGTAAATTTCCATATTTTTCAGGTTACAATACATCTGATCCAGAAATGTTTTACTATAAAAATGTAAACAAAACAGGACTGAAAAATATGTTAACAAATACAAAACAGATTTATTCTGCATTATTTAATGCCCAACTGTCTAGAAAGGGATCGACTTTTGGAAAGACACAATAGACACAAAAACGTTGTGGGGTACTAAAGAATGGCAAGTACAGGGGATAGAAGCTTTATTTAGAGCCTGCATCATCCCTGAACAAATAATGTTTTTGAATGAAACTATCCAACAAACATCTTGTCTTGGATTAGCCAAGATCAAAGAGATGAACACACCTTCTGTACCAACTCCTGCAAAAAATAATGTAACACAGGCAGTGGTGACAGTCGATAATATACTACAAATCAACAGATCTAATCCTGATTGGAAAAAATGGTTGATCTGGCCCACAGACATGAATAACAGTCAGGAAAGATTCCTGAATAAAACTCAGGGCTTTACTATTCATAGGCCAGACCCAAGATACGTCCAAAGACAACATCCGGGGGTAGTAACAACATACAGTGTAGGGAAATTATGCCTCGATTGGCTGCATACATCTACACTACAGGATGTGAAACAACACTTATCCTTACTTGCAAAAGACGCAGATCTTAGGGATTTCTTGCTTGGACCAAGAAAACCGCGTCAAAAACGTTTCATATATGCCGGCATTTATGCTGCTTATAATGAAGCTTGGAAGGTATCACAGATAGAGGCCGCAGAACGAATACGTGAACTTGATCGTATTAATTTAGAGAAAACACTCTCTGTGGTCGACAATGGGTTAACAACTTTGTCCTCCAGAATATATTCACTGGATGGCATTGTATCCTCTGCTATCGACATTCTAGAACAAGATTTGGCGATGTTACAACAAGGCCAATCTCAAATACGTTCTATTATGTTATTAAGCTGGACGCTGCAATCATTGCGAGCGGGCTATGTGCCTTGGCGTTTCAACGACACAACGGCTCTGTTTGCAGAATACAATCTAACTGATAAACAGATCGAAATGGCACAGAGAGGAGCAAAGTATACAGTGCTGAGCATTGAAAAACTGGAAAAGTTACCATTCACAGTGGCAGAAAAACCAGCTACAGAATGGCTTATTCAGGGCAAAATTACACTACCTGTGACTACTTTTCAGTTTCAGTATTGCCTCAGACAAATGCAAGCAGGCAAATATGAAAGGTTGGGTAAGGAATACATTAAGACATCTTGGGCTTTACCGTATACATATAGATGTTGGAGCGGGGATCGTGAAGTGTTTTTAAGCGGTAAAAACTGTAAACGTGCACTCAGCGGTCCACTTATATGTCAGGACATTTCCTTACACAGGGCTTGTAATGGTTCTGTGGCAAATTTGTCTTGCCATCAGCAGGGTACACCAGCTGCTGTGATTAATCCAACGTTCGGACAACTTTCTAATGGGAGTTACCTCATGTTGAATTATCAGAGTTGCTGTGGCATGCTGCCAGGCATCCCATATCTAGTAACGGTCAACTCCAGGGTCACTTGCTGTATGCAAGTATTGTTTGCCCCAATAGACACAGTCAGGGAGTCGCCTTTATGGCCTTCGCTGAACGTCTCTTTTATAAGATTTGATACTTTAAGCAGAATGAAAGCCATGCTTTTACAACAAACAGTGCCTCTGACCTCGGCCAAAGAAACCTATGATCTGCAAATTGCAAGGACTTCGGCTGAGATACAGACTTTAATACGTACAAACTGCCCTATACATTTCGTGGAAATGATAGGACGAATTTTCAACATGTCTGATACAACAGGAATTGTACATGTATTTAAGGGCATCTGCTCGGGTCTGTTAGCACCTTTCCAGGCAATACTCGGAATCATCCCGAACTTTGCACATTCGGTGTTTGGTGGCATACCATTAATTCTAGCACTCGTTGCCGGAATTCTATTTCTCTTCCTGCTATTTCGCTATGGCCAGCCAATTCGCCGACATCACTCCGAGCGACATGGAGAAAGCTCTCCTTGAACGAAAGTGCCGTGAGCAAATAGTACAGCTTTTGGGCATAAATCGTCTACGGGACCTTAATACCACATGGTTCCTGTCCTTTAGACCAATCTGGCAAGATTGCATCATACCTGTTCTACGATGCCTGCTATGCGGTGTAGAATGCGTGTTGGACACCTGTCTAACATTTCCATCGGATGCGCCAACGGACGTCGATACTCTGCTGGACCAGATAACGGCCCATGCTATGTGTTGTCCCCAGCGGCTTCCTATCCTGATGACAGCATTCATTGAGATCTCACAGACGCTTCCGGCAGCTGCTGAGGTACGAGAAAGAACTACAGGCACACAGGTAACAACGGACGCGAACATTGCGACAATTGAAGGCAATGCTTCACATCTCTGTGCAATTAACCTGCTTCACGAGGTGTTCCAACTCACACCAACTACAGTGGATGATGTTTTGTCTATAGAAATAGATGATCTAATGTTTAAACCAGACCCGTAAACTGACTCTGATTCAGCATCCAGTGTTCCAAAAATACAGCAACAATTTGGCCTTCATTTTTTCAAAAACTTGGAACTCTACCAAAAATTGATCTTTTTCCCATTTTTTCGAAGGAAAATGGAACTTCAATCTGCTTAAAGTAGAACTAGCCTTATAGTACAGACTTAGCGGTCCTTCCAAAGACATTTAGTCATCTTGTGTGTCTACAACAGTTCATTAATTTTCCTGACATAAAATGACTTTGATTTATGAACAAACTTATCGATCATTTGTTTTGTCACATGTAAATATTACTGCTTAGATCATTCCAATTGCATTTATTTTCGAACTTTATGCCTGAAATGATAAGCAATGCTTCGAATGTACAGTACCTTTTTGCATTCTAATATTATTTTTAAAAATGACTTTTTTAAATGGTTTTATGAAATATTTTAGAAATATGCGGTACTCCATTTTTATGTTTAGCATTTTTAATGTTTAGCATTTATGTATTATCGTATACACGAAAGTGGAGTGGGTGTTGTATTCCTCTTAGGGTGTCCATAACGGGCTTTCCAATATCCTGTCCTTATATAGGCACAATTCGCCCTGCCCTCATATAGGCATAGAATCCCAGGCCTTATTTAGGCATTAAACCGTGCACTCCAAATACAGGCATGGTCTCTGACATCCGTCCACCCTAACGTCACAACGAGTTCATGAATAACAGACCCTTAGGCTGCGGGAGTTTCCCTAGCTCAGGACTATTGATTTCTTCAAGGCCTCATCTATTATGCATGAACCATTATTCCTTAGGGGTTCATTCATGACGTCTTTCGTTGTCCAATTCACGTCAATGCTAACATTCCTAAGGTACTCTCAGGTATAAATATACCTTCCCTAGCCCCTGTAAAACAGAGGAGACCTCGACTTCAGAGGAGCCCGTATCCCGGCCTGACGCACTGAGAAGACACTGCCATTCCCTGCACGCAGAGAGCCCAGCTTCCAGCTTCCAGTGATCTGACTTCCCTTGCGGGGTGTTGGAGTTCGAGTCTGGCAAAGAGATTCCAACCTCTCTCATTCTTCAGGTATGGAGCTGATAAGAACCTAGAGGGACTCTTGGCATACTAGGCATACTAGACTTAACATACTCTTAGTATACCATAGTAAGGAATACTTCACCTACTTCATACCTTGTCCTACACCTAGGTTAGGTTAGGTACACTGGGGTAGAACTAGCTTAGCACTGCATCGTATGAGTACTCGCATTTTTAGTCTGTGTTATTTATGTAACAGCATTTGTACTAAAAGATAATGCTATCGCAGTATTATTTATTTCTACTGCTCACCCTGTACATTATTTATCTCGCATACTGTCTTGTGATCGTAACAGCACATTATACTTACACCAGAAACAAGACTGTTCAATAAATCTTTTATTGAAAACGCCCGTCTATTATTTCTGTGTAACTCTGAGGAAAACTAAGCATGCACGACTGAGCTGAGTGAAATAGTTATCTAGTGTTTCCACGACTCTGGGACACGTTCTGATTCTAAAAGGAAAACATATTGGTCATGTTTTGCGGCTGCCAGAAACTACTCCCTTCTTGTTGTCAAGGAGTTTCTAGTAGCCTCTGAGCTAGCTGGCACAAGTAATTAAGTTTAATATACTCGATAGGGACATACTGACCTTAGTCCTATGTCAAACCTATAGGATATATTATTCCAATGCACAGAGCCTATTAGGGAAATAGGAGCTACACTACATTTTGTTGGGTGTTATTTGCACAGGGTTATTAGGTGGGATTTAGGGCTGACGGAGTTTACTGGCGGACACTGCAGTATACAGAGATGGGGTGGGCACTGGGTTCGGGTCCGCAGACCCTTATTTCCTCAACAGGTGGACTGCCAACAGATACTGAGGGTTCATCATGTATTCCTAGTGTTCAAAAGTATTGAATGTCGAGATGGACATTATGTTTTGCCATGACGCCCTATGGGCTGGTTTATTTGTCCTATAGTGATATAATAAATTTTGTTTACAAAAAAAAAATCAGCAAGCATAACGATACATTGTGTACATTTCACAACAATGAAGGCACGCCCATAATGGAATTTTCCAAGCAGGAGCAGCTAAACAGAGGAGTACAGAAGGATAGGTTTTGATTCAGAGGCCGGGCACACATTATCTCCTACCCAAAGGTCGTTCTGTCAGTGCCCGCCACTAGACTAGTGGGAGAAGGCCTCTATCTAGTGAGAAAGGTATGCGCTAATAAGAACAGTGTATTCATTAGCTAAACAAGGCCCAACCTTGGATAAACGAAACTTTCCACAACCCATTTTCTTGAAGAGGCAAGAAGCAGATTCAAGCATGGTTCAAAATGGCGGCTAAACATAAAATGGTGCCGCGAATGCTAACTTACATAGAACAATGCACAGGCAAAATAACGAAAACCTTTTCATTTCAACAATTCCTATTTCACTCCGTGGGCCTGATTCAAAAAGGTAACATAAACTTTTGAGTACATAAACACTTTCGAGTAAATTTACTACTTTTTGGTATTCACAAACTGCACTTTCGTAGTAACTTTCACTTGTGTAGTAATTGACACTTTTGTAGTAGGTCCAGCACTGCACATGGCCAACAACTGGTTCTGTAACACGCACCCATAGAAAATAATGGAGGGATGGACTTAAAATAAAACCTTATAGGAAAAATTGTTAAATTAAATTAAATTGTGTGTTGTTTTGAATTTTAACTCATAGAAATTGTTTAGGTCAGGTTCCCTAGCTTCCAGTAGATATTCAATAGGGTCCACAGAAGTCAAAGGGTTAAAAACTGGTGCCCTAGAACACTAACAGTTTGAATAATCATAATGCAGGCTATGAAACATCAAGTCCACACCGTTTTTTATCCAAGTGCCTCTTATGTACTTTGGAAACCATCAATCTACAAACAAACTTGTTTATTTTAAATTAGTGGCTCGTGAATCCTTCCTCAGGGTACATTGACATTTGTTTCAAGACTTTTCTGGTTAAAGCTGTACAGAATGTCTAGATCTAAAGGTATCTAGGTGACACTGCAACAATATGTCTAAATTTGTGCTTGTCAAAGGTTGGATTTAGAGGTTGATCTTTCACCTCTTCCTTAGAGGCTTTGATAAAAGGTGACCCTTGACATCATGTAAAGGAAAAAGTACAAAAAACCTGTAAAGTGCTGAGACCTAATATTAGCACGAGCCAACGAGGCACTACAGTAAACAAATCCCTTTATTACTGTCCTGGCAGCAGCAATGAGTGGTGACACACAAAGGTAAAGTGATGTCACCGGTAGAATATAGAAGCCGGTACAGAAACAAACATCCTCTCTGATTTCTACTGCCGGCAACAGAAAAGTGTTCACCTTATCTCTCTCCCTCTCAGTCTCTTCCGCTTTTGTGGAAAAATGTTATACCTTTACATTTTTGTGCCTCATTAATAACATGCAGACTGTATCTTCACATTTGATTACACATGTACTCACTAACATAGTACTGATGCATAATGATGTGTAGAAGTGTGTTTTAGGTTTCGCCTGCACAGCGCTTGCACTGTGCTTGTGAAATGTCTTGTATTTAATATATCCTAAAAGGGGGCTCTTATCAGTTCCCATCACTGAATTACTGTGTTCATTCTCTTTTGAGTGGACCTATTTTTTTTTTTTTGCTAACTTCCCCTGGCTGCACGCATTTACATCACATCTACTAAAGCTGTTCACACTGTTTAAGCCCCATTCACTGTCAAGATAAGATCTCTTCCCACAGAAAAGGCAGACAGCTTCTAAAAGTATGCTGGAATGCTTGCTAGGCACTAGGGCCATGATTTCAATGGTGCTGCAGGTGCAGTGGCACCGGGGCCAAGAGTTGTCAGAACTCCTCTAAACACCAGAATGTTCTATATTTAACTACTAAATAAGCATTCACAAGTGCAGTTACCTTGCTGGCATTAGCGTCATGATTTCAATGAATGGTGCAGCAGGTGCAGTGACACCGTGCCCCAAAGCTCCTAGAACCCCTCTAACCACCAACTATTGCTATATTTTACTACTAAACAGGCAGTCACAAATGCAGTTATCTTGAAGGCACTTGGGTCATGATTTGAATGGTGCAGCAGATGCAGTGGCACCAGGGCCAAAAGTTGCCAGAACGTCTCTAAACCCATAATATTGCCATTACATCAATTAATTCTATTATTTCCCTCTTTCATTTTTCAACATTTTGCTATTACTTATCCGCAATATACCACTAGTAACAGCACAATATATTACCTTTTTGTACATAAAAATGTCAGAACACTTTACAGACTTTCTGTAACTTATATTGTACAACTACTCAGCAAGCTCAAACTTGCAACAAAAAACAGCTTATTAATAATCATGTAGGCAAAACCTAATGCATTTACCAATGTTTGTTCTGATACTTGTTAACTAGACCTCTATTTTGTACAAAAGTCATCTTTTCCAAGATGGAAGTCACCTCTATCACTTACGTTTTTCCTCTCATTCCCATGTCTCTCCTTGCAAATTCTGCAGCTCACAGTGAATCTAAAAAGCATTGGTTTATTTCCATTGTCATTGTTTGTTCTGCTCTCGATGAACTTTCCCTGGCTCAATCACAACCTGCAACTTCAATTTCAAGGTAGTTCAGCTGGTTCACTGTGCCCTATTTATTCTTATAAAACATTATTGTTAATGTATCTAGTTTGTTCTATCATTTCCGGACAACATTAGCATAGAGGAGGTAGAATAGTTATTCATGTAGTAGGATAGTGCTTAGGAGTTAAGACAATATGGCATTTATTTGTCATGTTGCTGATGAAATAGCGCACTTGCTCACACCACAGTGATTCTGCATTTTTGTTAATTTAATATGCAAAAATAATGTACAAAAACCCTCAGTTTGAGAGTGGGGGAGCCAGAAGGTGTCCCTGTTGTACTAGGGATGCTCTGCTATTTTTCTAAATTTTGCTCCCCACTTGGGACTTAGAATATTTCTGATTTTGTATTTTCTCTGTATTTCCCTTTAACTGACAGCCTTCATGGCTTTTACTCTGTATCGCCCATTTTTTAATTTTGTATAAAAATTCTTAAATGTCTCTATTGATCCAGAACTCAGTTATTGAGTGGGCCCCTTTACTTAAAATATAGTATTTTCCAATTTTTTATGTATTTGGAGGTGCCTTAACACAGAGATATATAGCCTCATAAAATTCCATTCCAGTGAATGTGAGCATTTGGTTTAGATAGAATTTTGTGGTCTCTAGTATATCGGGGTACCCCATGCCGCCTCCATGTCAGCTTACTCTATCGCACTTCAAGATCTTGTAGCCAATGGATATTGCTGCAGCAATGTCCAGTAGGGTGCAGGTATTGATACAAGATTCAGTGATGAGTACTAGATCTGGCTTAGTGTCATTGATTAATACAATGTTTGGGGAGAGGTCTGGCATTGAAGTACAAATATCTCATATTTAATCCTTCCAAATTGTTGATGGAAGGCTCCTTGTTACGCCAGCCTTCCCATTTACAATTAAGGTAAGAGAAAGGGCCCTCTATATGCCCCAGCATCCCTAACATATATTTGTTTGTGGTGAATGCCTAATATTAGGAGAGCTTGTGAGTTGGACAGTCTTACCTGTCTTCCTTGGGAGACACTGGCAGGGGTCCCGGCATCTGACAATGGTTGGGCACAGATGGGCGCAGACGGGTGTCCCTTTGGCACGCCAGCGGTGCTATGTGAAAGATTGAAAATTAGCCTAGATGTTGTCCAGTAAAAGTAGTAAAATGCCCCCAAGTAAAAAAAGTGTCACAAGATAAAATACGCCGATTTTTAAAAAAAAATCTCCATTTTAGCAGTCTGATAAAGTGCTTCAATTTAGTTAGCAGCAGTGCGGATGTGCAAAATACAGTCAACAAAGTGCTAGGTGCCTAGTGTAGGAAGATGGTTAGGGTGACAGCAATCCTTCTGTCACAGCTCAGTGCCTGTGTTTTTATTCATGGGATGAATGAACAACTAGACCCCTGACCACTATTGTCACAAATGGTGGTAGGAAACCACACTTAGTCAGCGTGGTTTGAACACACCACTGCCAATTCAATACTATGTGCACAACTGAAAATTATACTTGAAAAAATATATAAAATAGACAGAAGAAGAGGTGTAATTGTTTTGATAATACTAACACAAGAGAAAGTCAAATTGATTTAAAGGCACTGCTGAAGCATTTTGTGTATATCAGAACTGAATTGAGGCGAAAGCCTGGCACTGTTCTTCCCTAAAAGGGAAATATCTGAAGCTTTATCTGCTTAAATACGGTTGGCATGATGTTTCCATCACGGTCACTAATTCAATAGTGAGCATGACAGGGATTTCTCCTCGGGGATTTGGGGCAATGTAAAACCTTTGGTGCCGGTACAAGGGTCTTCCCCATTTAGAAAATAAATTTAAAAAACAGGGTCAAGATGAAATCTCTTCCATGTTATCCCCTACTCCTACCCTTCCCACGTTTTACCAGACTGTGCACCAAAGCAGTCTCTCTCTTTGAAGTATCGCAGCTCAGGGATCCTTACTGTGCCACAATTGGTGACCATGAATCCCCACTAGACTTCTGGTATATTTTTTGGTTGAAAAGTGGTTGTCTTACCAGCCATGTGTTGTCCCACTCCCAAATCCCAACTCATTTTATTAACTTTCCCTTTCACAATAACTCAATAGGTTCGTGTTGCGTGGAAACTGATAACATGGGGGACATTTTCTTTTGGCTCACCCCTGCGTATGGTTTTATGCATCCCCCGGGTTGCAGATATGCCAACCCACCAGGGGACAGGCCACATAACCCATTGATCTGCTATTGTTTCATTCACATTATGATTTCACTCACCACAGCATATAACTTCACCATTTGGTCTGTTATTGTGACATTCACATTTTGCTTCTGCAAAGGGGTCAGCATAAATCAGCCATTAATTGGTTATTGTGACATTCAAATTAAGCTTTAGTCCACCACACCAGTGACCATGGGGCAATGAGGCAGGCCACTTCAGCCTTTGATCTGTTATTGTGACATTCACATTTTGCTTTCATCATCACAGCATACATCATGAGACAAGGGGTCAGCCCACTTCAGCCATTGATCTATCATTCCTACTATCATGCATTCCCACACTAATTTCAATAAAAATATTACCCCACTTGTGAAGCTAAATGAAAATAGATGAGATAATACCCCCAAAGCTCACGTGAAGATATCAGCACTTACTACCAAAAAAAGTTATCTGTTTTGGCAGTGTAGGTAGCTACGGAATGTATACCCTGGCCCAGACCAAATCAGGGACCATGCAAAGATTGCATTACCTTCAAATGGATAAAATTTGTATCCTTTCCTGCTGCAGATGCAAAGACCAGCCACACAAGTTGGTTATCATTTTTACTGGAAGAAGTGAAGGAAAATTGAAACATAATTATTTTGTAGATCCCCATAAATCCTGGATGTTTCTGTCATAGAAAGGTTATGAAAGTGTGTGATTTCAGCCAACGTTTGAGGCTTACGGGGCCCTGAGGATAAGAACGGTCATGGGACCCATCCAAGTCAGACCACCCTGGACTCTCTTGTTTGTCTAGGTTTCTGGGTTTCCTGATAATGGTGACAAGAGGGCAACATAGGAACGGTCTGTAAGTTGACCTGCTATGATGACAACTTGTATTGGCTATCCTCCCAAGATTTCACGCAAAACAAGGACAGGATTTTGATTACACAAAAGACAACTGGGCACTGAATTTTAGCTTAACCTCTGGTAGTCCTTTGGTTGTCTGAGCCATCCTTTTGAAGTGGGTCAGTAAGCTGTCTATAAGGTGGTTTCCTTCTTGTAGAAGTAGCTTCATTAGATAGGATGTCTGAGCATGAAATCATCACAGCTTGTAAATCCAACATTTTGGAATCAGAAAGATGCTCAATAAAGCATTCAGATGTAAACGTTTTATCCTTCACAAGAGCACTTCAAACAGGGCAGTATTGAGCTTTTGGCTGGGTATTTAACATAAGAACGTTACCTAGTAGGAAATAAGATCACTCTTGTTTCCCATTCACCTTCAACTCTGCTACAGAAATGCTAGGAAAGATTTTGGAAAACTCCACCTACTAGTTTATCACATTAACTAGGCATTGACCTTACGAGAAATGTGCACAGAAGTAGGTGATTTACCTTCACTTACACAGGGGAATAACGCCCACAAGCAGATTTAACTTCTTCTGGAAAACCAGACATCGGCCAGTAACCATATAAGGAACTACAATCCCCGTTACAGAAGGTAAAAGGTATAACTATGGACCTGGACAACTAATAAATATAATTATTATTAGGTATAAGTCAAGGCAAACTACAAATCAAAGAATGAATCTGTGTGGCAATGAGACAAAACAAAACTATTTCCTTGTGATCTCAAAAGAATAAACATAAAGGTGTTGCTTGGATATGTATGTGACTTGGAGTCAACATTGCACCATCCACTGCCTGCACCAAGTCTGCTTTTCCCTTCTGATGATAGGAATGGACTGTTGTTTCACCCACGCATGGTTGATATGCATGCCAATAGCTGCTCATTTCTGAAGTGCTGGCACTTGCAAAGAGTGCCCAGAACCCACTTGAATAGGCACACTAAGAAGAAATTATTTAAACACACTACTATAATTCATTTAGTGCCTTATTATGACTTTGGCGGTGTGGGAGCGGGGCCACCATGCTGCAGCCCTGCTCCCACACTGCCAAAACAGACTGCCTGCCAGATTACCACATTTTAAGTCACAGGTGGGCAGTTCTTTGGTATTCCCACAGTGGTACCTTTGAAATAGGCACCGCAATGGGAATGTCAAAGCATGTTCCTGCACGGACCTGTACAATGTTGTGCATTTCCTTACTTGCAGGAACATGGGGGTGCATGCAGACAGGTGGGCACACCATGTGCCCCACTGCATGCACCACATGGCTCAGAGGCAGAAGAGCCCCCTTTGTTTCCTCACTGCCAGAATTTTCATGGAATTCACACCGCCATAAAGAGTGCGGCAGTGAGGAAACTCCGAATATGCTTGGCGGTGCCACAGCGGCACTGCCAGCATGTTAGGGGCCTCAGACTGCTGCGCTACTACCAGGAATCATGAATCCCTGGTGGCAGCAGTGGTCCCGTGGTGTTCCTAATGCGGCGGGTGGACCCCCAATCTGACAGTCCACTGACCGCCACCACAAGGTTTGGTGGTCCACTGGACCACTGAACTCATAATCAGACCTTTAGTAACATTCAAATTGTTCTGTGAATGTTTTGACAGAGTCAGGATGCAACTAACCTTTTCCTCAGAATCAAATGGAAGCGATGTACACTTCTGTCTGCGACCAATGACCACATACACTGAAATGTGAAGGCCAGTGTTAGGAATGGTGAACGGGATAAGAAAGAAAACAGAGCCACTGGACTCCACCACTCTGTCTCAGCATGTCTACTGGTCTGTAATGTTTGCTTGCTGTAAATAAATATCTAAAGGCAAAGATAGATCTGTAATAACTTTTTAAGAAAAAGCTACACTTCACTGAAATAGTAAATGTGTATACTTTGACAATATCTCTGTTTAGCCACTCTCTGTAACTTGTAATTTCTGAACCTAAACAAACCACTAATGAGTAGCTAAAGTAGATGTTCAATAAACTCTTATCCCTGTGAATGCAACACTTACCTCAAGCTTCTGTGAACGATGAGTTATAGTTTCTTCTTGACTTGTGCAGCACTGCAATGTAACTAACAAACATTATTCTGTTATTCCTTCTCTAGCAGTGTATTTAAACATATATGAACTCTAATAGTGTATTGTTAGAACTGGGGGTCTCTAGTTGGCAGAGGTAGGTACCTTTGTCCAAATAGGGACCCTTGCTTCTAGTCAGGGTAAGGGGGTACACTCCTGAAATAACCCCTGCTCACCCTCTTGGTAGCTTGGCACGAGCAGACAGGCTTAGTTCAGAGGCAGTTTGTAAAGCATTTGTGAACACATACAGTAATCCAGTGACAATACTACAAATGGACACCACACAGGTTGTATTATAAAAATAAGTATCTTTTATATAGATTTACCACAAGACCATAAATGACATAAATAATCCACAATACTGTACTTTAAGGATGGTAGAATTAGCTTGAGTCTCTTAAAATGGCAATGCGACACTTTGAGTTCAATGTACCTTAAGATGCGTAACGCAGGGCAACGAAAAGTGTTGCAGGGAAGGTGATGCGGTAGTCCCTTACACGCAAGGACGATGATGCGTTGAAGATCTGGTGCAAAAGAAACACAGTGGCGTCTTCTTGAGGTTGCGACAACGAAGAGGTGATGCGTGCACGCCCGACGGCCGTGCGACGATTTCGATGAGTCTTTGGAGCCGCGACAGGCCCTGCGACACGCTTCCCTGGCGATGCGACGGCGTCTGATGCGAGGTCAACGATCTTCTCCTGGGATGCGGGGTGCGCCTCGTGTTGCGATGCGTCGGCGTCTGATGCGAGGTCGATGCTCTGCCCCGGGGATGCGACGGCATCTGATGCGACGGCGACACTTTTCTCCGGTGCTGCGAGGCGCTTCGAAGGATGCAGCGCGCTTCTTCGGGGATGCGCCGGCGTCTGCTGCGACGTCGACACTCTTCTCCGGCGATGCGATACTCAGCGGCTGCGGCGACACGCTTCTTCGTGTTGAGTCGCGCTTCCAGCTCCCAGAGACACGCAAGTGTGTCAGAAGGTCCAAATTCCAAGCAAGGGAACACAGGGGGAGCTGGTGGGTGAAGTCTGTTGTCCCTGAGACTTCAGCAGGAGGCAAGCTCTGAAATCAAGCCCTTGGAGATCCTTCACAAGTTGATGAAAGTACACACAAAGTTCCCTTCTCCTTTCTTTGGCAGTCAGGCAACCACTGCAGGCAGATCCCTCTCAGCTTAGGGATAGTCTTCTCCTCAGTTTCTTCTTGGTTCCGCTCCTCAGCAAAGGTTTCTTCTTGTTTCCCAAAAGTGATCTAATTTCCTAGGGGTCTGGGTCCCCTTTTTATACACCTTTTCTCTTTGTTCTCTGGAGGCAGAGAGGCCTCTGCCTAGCCCAAAACCAGTTCTGGTCAGTCCTGGAACACTTTGTTTTTCTGACTCCTTCTTTCCTTTCAGAATGTGGGGCAGAGTGCTCAGCCGCCCGGCAGGAGGTGGAGCCAGCATTGTGGAAGGCAGGCACAGCCCTATTCAGACCCAGGTGCAACTCCTCCCTCCACTCTGGATGCAGATCTTTCTATTCAGCCCTGTGCTGACTCACCCTGTCTCCTGTAGCCACCCCCAGCCCCTGTCACTCAATCTCCAGACAAGGAATACACAACCTAGCAGAGGCAGGCTTGGATAGTTAGGCAAGAAAATACCCACTTTCTAAAAGTGGTATTTTCAAACACAGAATGTTAAAACCAACTTCACTAAAAGATGTATTTTATCATCCTGAGTTCAGGCATACTAAATTCGTTTTTCTACCATGTTCCCTGGGACAGTTCTGACTATAACGTGTAATAGTCAGTCTGCCCATTCTGGCCTATGGGGAGCAGGTAGCCTTGCAATAGTGAAAAACGAAAATGGCTGTAATTCACTATTAGGACATGCCACATACACCAGGGCATGTCCTACCTTATACTGACAATGCACCCTGCCCTAGGGCCTACTTTAGGGGTGACCAACATGCAGTAAAGGGAAGGTTTAGGGACTGGTAAGTGGGTGCACTCACCAAGTCGACATGGCAGCCCTAGGCTGCACACAGGCTCTGCAATGGCAGGTCTGAGACATATTTTACAAGGCGCTTCTGTGGGTGGCACAACCCGTGCTGCAAGCCCACCAGCGGTATTGGATTTACAAGCCCTGGGCACACTCAGTGCACGGTACTAGGGACTGACAAGTAAACCAATCATCCAATCATGGAGTCACTAATACATACATCAATTTATAATGGGGAGAGCATATGCACTTTAGCACTGATCAGCAGTGGTAAAGTGCCCAGAGTCATAAAACAGCCAACAACAGGTCAGAAAAAATATAGGAGGAAGGCAAAAAGTTTAGGGATGACCCTGCAAAAAGGGCCAAGTCCAACATGTATACTTCAGCACGTATACATAAAATAAATACCCACTACTGACTTAATACTCTTTCCTGTTCCATCATAAGAAACATTTAAGTGATACACAACAAACCAACAATCTCATAAGAGTTTGTTTCAGCGTTCAAAATAGTTCAAAGTCATTTTCCCTTGACAATGTGATTTTCAGAACTAGATCTCTGTACTCCCAATGTCCTTCAATATAATCCCAAGAAGCAACAAGGAAATCCTAGTTACGCGTAGCAAGGTCCCAACTGAAGCAGCATTGTATCACAATTACTTATCAAAGACGTTGTGGGCCAGGAGGACTAAAATGACCACCACATCTCCAGATTATGTGAGAGATCATAACATGCTGGGATTTGTAGTTCATTGTCAGGACACTGTCACACATTTCATTCTCTTTGCATGCAAAGCCTACATCCAGATAGCGCTGACTCTCTGTAGAGGCCATCAGCTTCTCTTTTTCCGGTGTCAGCAGGTTTGAAGTATAGCTCCCCAGCAAGTTCCAATCAGCAAGGAATGCCTCCAGCCCTTCTTCCTGACTGTTAGGAAAAATATGTTGTTTCTAAGCACAATAAAGACAAAGCTCTAGGTGGTGTCTATCTTTAACTGATAGGGGTTCCCTAGCAGTTCCAATTTTCATAGGCTCTTCAGGTGAAGCATTAGGAAAGCCTGAGGTTTGGCTGTCTGGTTACTGGAAATCAAGGTCATCTGAGGAAACAGTTTATTGGCGAGTTCTTTTTTCTTTTTTGTTCTTTTTTCATTGACTCAATGCTCTTTCGTCTCAATTAGGTCAGTTAATTCAGGCACGGAAGGAGCATGAGGCATATCCTTGAATTCTTTTTAAATACCTCTTCTGAGAAGTGTCATTTGTGTCCTTTCAGCTCAAACAGTCTCTTTCCCTGTTTACTTGAATAGTGAACATTTTTAGTGCATCTGTACAATTTTGATGAAGATCACAAATTTATTTTCTGCAGAAGCATCAGGATGAACAAACATCTGTTTGAACATTGTCACGAATAGAGCATAATCATTCAGGGAGGGTTCGTCAGTGACTCACCAGTGGTGCAGCCCAGGATAGGGTTGAGCTAGTAAGGCTATATATAAAGTAGCTGGCTTTGGAATGAGACAAACTGGAATTGACAAAAGGCAAAATGTGAACAAAGAGGGTGTCCAGGAATTCTCTCTACTTCATGGAATATCTATTGAAGCTATTGAATATGGGCCCCAGGGCAGGATCCCAGGGTGGATGTGTGTCTAAGGGTTGCCTTAAACCCTAATATTCATTCTGAGAGTTAGGACCTGAGGGCCAGATTTACTAATGTTTGTCACAACATACCTTAGCAACCAAAGATATCTCTTCGAGTGCTGGTGCACCAACGCACTCACCCTTGCAACATAGTGAAAAGGTGTGTATGTTCTGTCAAGCATAGGCTTTGAATTACATGGAAACCCTTCTAATATAGCCATAATATTAAGCTTTGGCATGGTTTACTACTTTTCCAAATTTGTATGTGTGCTGTACAATGCAGCACACATGCAAAGTTTGAAAAATGTGGAAACAGCTGTAACTTGCTCCACTGATGTGCCTGCCTAATTGTTTTGCAGAAAATCCTTTCGACAAATGTTAGTTACTAGGGATTTGTGTTAAAACCCATAGGTGGTTGAATGGTGATGCCCATGTAACACAGTTGGGGTGCCTGTGACACAAAGTAGCACAATGTAGTATTTAGATGTCAGAATGGGTGAATACAATGTCAACCAATGTCATGATAGGTGCACGCACAACAGCGGAAATATCAGTAAATGCAATGTGAATGTATGCCACAGCTTGCACCCACACACTGCCTGTCAATGCAATGTCAATGTATACCATAACTTGTGCCCGCACAGCAGCGCCAACATCTGCAATAATGATACAAATGTGTACCATGATCCATGCTCATACGATAATATTATTGTTGCGAATAAGAACAATATCAATGAATATTCAGACCAGAGCAAACATAACCTTTTTAATATCAGTACGAATGATACAAATGTACAAAATGATAAGTTTGTGCGTAATGTTCATAATGTCGATAAAAATGATACCAGTGGCTGCCATATTATTTTTAGGAGTTCCTATGAACTCACATCATTGCTGTCTGATTCACCCAAGGTGACCTCTCCATCAACCCCAAGTCAGATTAATGTGCTCAGGCAGGTCTTGGGGCACATGCCCACCCCTATCGAGTAACAGGCAACAGGTGGGGTCCCCCGTAAACCAAAGACTAACACGCACCTAGGGAAAACCCTGATTAATTTCACAGATATATACTTGAACCAGAAACAAGTCTGAGATAATTGTCCCAATAAAACCTGTTTGGCCAAAGGCTCGCATTCACCAGAAATACCAGAAAGCTAGATACCACATGCAGATAGGCACACTCAACCAATCAGGGCACGCAGGCACACCACATGTAGTGATCACACGCTCCTCATGCTAGACATCTGGACACATACACTAGGACCCACACTAGCTCTTCCTGAGGTCGAGAGCCATCTGTGTCCTTATCAGATGGCCGCGTTTGTTGATTTACAACTGAGATGCTTTTATGGAATGTAGAAAATTGTTTCATTGTATCTCACGAAGTGTAGAAATGGATGGCTAAAACTTTGTACATCAAGAGATTTTCTGTAGATGCATTCTGCCCAGGGTGTCCCGGCTGCAGTGTTTAATTAGACCAACTTGTTCCTACTTTGCCAAATGCCTCTTGTCATTTCATTTATTTAAGGTAAATTCATAACCGAGCAACATAGCACTAGTTTAAAATACTTTAGGCAGCTCTTAAATGCAATCCATAATGAAAAAACAACAAATCACCTTCTACTGGGTATGTATCACTTGTGTGATGCAAACCTGGCACAAATATTCAGTGAATTTCCACCTGACTTTGATGTTGCTGACTGGTAGACAAAAAACCATGGACTTGTTTATCAATAGAGGCTAAGGGGCCAACATATTTAGGCTTCACTCTTGTCAAGGGCTAGACATGGGAATTGATCCTTCATCTTTTTGTGAGCATTACACATGTTACAAACAGGATTCCTGCTGGAAAGGAGTGCTTCACAGCACAAAGATGAACACATACAAAAATATAACACTCTGCAAAGTGCTGGGGTTCAGTTCTGGGGCAGTGCTTTATTATATCTGGGAAAGCCCATATCTGGAGCAGAGCTGGAGTATGAGCTGGCAGGCTGACAGGAGCATATCTGGAACTGGCTGTAGGTAGAGCAGAGATGAAGAAGAGCTGAAAGTGGCAGGGCCTGTTGCAGGGATGGTTTCTGCTCAGGAACAGAACTATGCCTGGGACCAAAGAACATTAGCAGATAGGGGCTGAGTCACAATACCTCCCCAGTACCATGAGCCCAAGTCTGACTAGCTATAGTGTCTCACTTGCCATCCAACTCATATCTACAGAGACAAGTGAATTGACACCCCACAACACAACACTCCAACAATCTCAGGAATCTCTGTAACAGGACAGCCCCTTTTGCTCACTCACTCTTACTTGCCCACAAAAAGATAAGACAGAGACAAAAAGGAAGTCTGAAGTGTTTATTTAAACTATTGTGCCATGGAATGCATTATACGTGCCACAATCAGAAAACCACTGCTTAGCAAAAATTCCATCAGCATTGTCAATAGACCGTATATTATGAAAAGCTCTGTCCTATTATAGGACAGAGTAGAATAACCCCTCCCCTTCTACAGAAGCAAACTGATTATACGGCATAGATCTCTGGGTTTTGTTCCGGACCCGCACCTTAGAAAACACAGATGAGCATTCTACATCGCAGATACAGCTGTGATCATCTCTCAGAAAACATCTGTCTCTCTCTCTCTGTGTTGCATTGCTGTGCGTACCTAAATGGCAAGGTTTACATGTTCATAAACAACAGCTGCATCTCTGTGTAGTGTCTAGGTGTGCCTGACTAGAACAAAATAACAAGGGACATTGTTGTTTGACCTTGTCTTTTGTTCAGACTAAATCCCAGGAAAGAACAGAACAATAAAACAACTGCAGGTTCTGTGTGAAAATATAATGAGGCACAGAAGCAAACATGTTTATGTTATAACGTGCACAGCTAATGCAGCCTGTGTCATGCACAATTAGGCTAACATAGGGAAGATGCAATGGGCCCTGTATAGAACACATGACACAGTAATATTCATTCTGAGAGTTAGGACCTGAGGGCCAGATTTACTAATGTTTGTCACAACATACCTTAGCAACCAAAGATATCTCTTCGAGTGCTGGTGCACCAACGCACTCACCCTTGCAACATAGTGAAAAGGTGTGTATGTTCTGTCAAGCATAGGCTTTGAATTACATGGAAACCCTTCTAATATAGCCATAATATTAAGCTTTGGCATGGTTTACTACTTTTCCAAATTTGTATGTGTGCTGTACAATGCAGCACACATGCAAAGTTTGAAAAATGTGGAAACAGCTGTAACTTGCTCCACTGATGTGCCTGCCTAATTGTTTTGCAGAAATCCTTTCGACAAATGTTAGTTAATAGGGATTTGTGTTAAAACCCATAGGTGGTTGAATGGTGATGCCCATGTAACACAGTTGGGGTGCCTGTGACACAAAGTAGCACAATGTAGTACTTAGATGTCAGAATGGGTGAATACAATGTCAACCAATGTCATGATAGGTGCACGCCCAACAGCGGAAATATCAGTAAATGCAATGTGAATGTATGCCACAGCTTGCACCCACACACTGCCTGTCAATGCAATGTCAATGTATACCATAACTTGTGCCCGCACAGCAGCGCCAACATCTGCAATAATGATACAAATGTGTACCATGATCCATGCTCATACGATAATATTATTGTTGCGAATAAGAACAATATCAATGAATATTCAGACCAGAGCAAACATAACCTTTTTAATATCAGTACGAATGATACAAATGTACAAAATGATAACTTTGTGCGTAATGTTCATAATGTCGATAAAAATGATACCAGTGGCTGCCATATTATTTTTAGGAGTTCCTATGAACTCACATCATTGCTGTCTGATTCACCCAAGGTGACCTCTCCATCAACCCCAAGTCAGATTAATGTGCTCAGGCAGGTCTTGGGGCACATGCCCACCCCTATCGAGTAACAGGTAACAGGTGGGGTCCCCCGTAAACCAAAGACAAACACGCACCTAGGGAAAACCCTGATTAATTTCACAGATATATACTTGAACCAGAAACAAGTCTGAGATAATTGTCCCAATAAAACCTGTTTGGCCAAAGGCTCGCATTCACCAGAAATACCAGAAAGCTAGATACCACATGCAGATAGGCACACTCAACCAATAAGGGCACGCAGGCACACCACATGTAGTGATCACACGCTCCTCATGCCAGACATCTGGACACATACACTAGGGCCCACACTAGCTCTTCCTGAGGTCGAGAGCCATCTGTGTCCTTATCAGATGGCCGCGTTTGTTGATTTACAACTGAGATGCTTTTATGGAATGTAGAAAACTGTTTCATTGTATCTCATGAAGTGTAGAAATGGATGGCTAAAACTTTGTACATCAAGAGATTTTCTGTAGATGCATTCTGCCCAGGGTGTCCCGGCTGCAGTGTTTAATTAGACCAACTTGTTCCTGCTTTGCCAAATGCCTCTTGTCATTTCATTTATTTAAGGTAAATTCATAACCGAGCAACATAGCACTAGTTTAAAATACTTTAGGCAGCTCTTAAATGCAATCCATAATGAAAAAACAACAAATCACCTTCTACTGGGTATGTATCACTTGTGTGATGCAAACCTGGCACAAATATTCAGTGAATTCCACCTGACTTTGATGTTGCTGACTGGTAGACAAAAAACCATGGACTTGTTTATCAATAGAGGCTAAGGGGACAACATATTTAGGCTTCCCTCTTGTCAAGGGCTAGACATGGGAATTGATCCTTCATCTTTTTGTGAGCATTACACATGTTACAAACAGGATTCCTGCTGGAAAGGAGTGCTTCACAGCACAAAGATGAACACATACAAAAATATAACACTCTGCAAAGTGCTGGGGTTCAGTTCTGGGGCAGTGCTTTATTATATCTGGGAAAGCCCATATCTGGAGCAGAGCTGGAGTATGAGCTGGCAGGCTGACAGGAGCATATCTGGAACTGGCTGTAGGTAGAGCAGAGATGAAGAAGAGCTGAAAGTGGCAGGGCCTGTTGCAGGGATGGTTTCTGCTCAGGAACAGAACTATGCCTGGGACCAAAGAACATTAGCAGATAGGGGCTGAGTCACAATGCCTCCCCAGTACCATGAGCCCAAGTCTGACTAGCTATAGTGTCTCACTTGCCATCCAACTCATATCTACAGAGACAAGTGAATTGACACCCCACAACACAACACTCCAACAATCTCAGGAATCTCTGTAACAGGACAGCCCCTTTTGCTCACTCACTCTTACTTGCCCACAAAAAGATAAGACAGAGACAAAAAGGAAGTCTGAAGTGTTTATTTAAACTATTGTGCCATGGAATGCATTATACGTGCCACAATCAGAAAACCACTGCTTAGCAAAAATTCCATCAGCATTGTCAATAGACCGTATATTATGAAAAGCTCTGTCCTATTATAGGACAGAGTAGAATAACCCCCCTCCCCTTCTACAGAAGCAAACTGATTATACGGCATAGATCTCTGGGTTTTGTTCCGGACCCGCACCTTAGAAAACACAGATGAGCATTCTACATCGCAGATACAGCTGTGATCATCTCTCAGAAAACATCTGTCTCTCTCTCTCTGTGTTGCATTGCTGTGCGTACCTAAATGGCAAGGTTTACATGTTCATAAACAACAGCTGCATCTCTGTGTAGTGTCTAGGTGTGCCTGACTAGAACAAAATAACAAGGGACATTGTTGTTTGACCTTGTCTTTTGTTCAGACTAAATCCCAGGAAAGAACAGAACAATAAAACAACTGCAGGTTCTGTGTGAAAATATAATGAGGCACAGAAGCAAGCATGTTTATGTTATAACGTGCACAGCTAATGCAGCCTGTGTCATGCACAATTAGGCTAACATAGGGAAGATGCAATGGGCCCTGTATAGAACACATGACAGGCCAAAGCAGGGCTGAAGTAAACCTGTGCCTGGAAGAACTGAATCAGGGCTGGGGTAGAGTTTTAGTTGCAAGGATTGCAGCTAAGCAGCAGTGAAAAAATCAAAAGCAGGAGTAAGTCAGTGGGGTTATATCTCTGAAATTGTGTTCACACACCTCACACCCTATAAGTAACCTTCTCTCATCCTGCACTAACACAATTCTCAACCTGCAGAAACTTTTAACCTACACCACAACAGCTGCCAACCTGCATTGAGACAGCTCTCTCCTTACACTCATCCACCACTCACTCTGTACTAACCTCTCAAGCTGCAGACACACACCTCTGAATATGCACTCATCTTCTTCTCACCCAGCACTCCCACAACTCTCACCCTGCACTCACAAAGCTCACATACATCTCATCCTGTGCTCACACACCAGTAGCACATCACTCAAACACCACTCACCCTCCAACACACTTTCATACTGCCCACCTTCCACATTCACACGCCACTTACCCTGCACATTCTCCACTCCCCCTGCACACACACCATCCATCCTTCAAACTCTGCTCATCCTCTACTCATAAACTGCTCAACCTGCATCCAGAAACCATTCATCCCTCTCTCACCCTTATTCCAAATGAAGCTTATTTAGTTGTATTAAATACCTTTTTCTGATTTGCAAAAAACCTTGGCATATGTTTGTAGCACTCATTGCTTGGCAAATGCAGCTAACTATACATTACAAGTAATTACTAGCTGTCAATGGGCGTTAAATATGTGTGATAAAATACTGTAAATGTTTTGAACCTCTTATTGTCTGGTACATAATACTAAAGCAATAAGCACAACTTTAATTGGTTATCAGGAAAATGAAAACGGCAAATGAGAGGCTTATGCCTACAGGGTTTGTACAGGGACAATAGGGACTGTGTCGGGCATTTGATGGTGTAATTGAACATATGATCACTGTACTTATGCTTGTGAGGCCTGTGCCATGGCATCACTCCAACACCCTAATCTTGAGTACTCCTGCTGTATCAGTCATAAAACCTACACAGCTCATTTCTAATGCTCATCAGTCATGTACATTATGATGGTTTCTGATTCCAGTTGGAAGAGAAACATTGCCTGCATGTGAAGAAATGCTGTCAACTGGGGATAGTAAATAACTACAGTGTGTGGGCCTGATTGGACATGAAAATGCACTTTGCCAGACTCCCTGCATTGCCAATGGATAACACCATCTTTCCCAGACAGAAGGAAGAGGAACAGCCATCTTCATAACCTGGTTAAAGCAACTCATATTAGCCATCTTCTTAGATGAAAGGCTGTTAAACATACTATGAAAACGTAATATATAACAGTGTAGTACTATCTATAAAGCAATGTACATTGCCTACTACGTAACTATCTCAAGGTACCTGCCCAGCTTATTCTGTTCTGCTGTTTATTTAATATCTTTGATGGATAGTCCAGAAAGTATGGTAGTCTAGTCACATTTTCTTTGGTAATAACCAAGTACGCTCTGAATAACGTTATGCCTTCCTGAAAAAAAGAAAAGCTCCTGGGTGGTGATTTCCTAGGAATTATATAACTTCTCATATTCCTTGTGGATCTCACAAATATTGTTTTCTAGGAACGCAGAGCCTCATGTACAAATATTCAAAACAGGAAATCCTAACTTTCATCCAATAATAAATTGCAATTTGTGATTTCTTATTAGGATTTCACTAAAATGGATACAGTTGAAGTGGGTGCAATATGCACACCAAATGCATTTGTATTTTGTGAGCCAATCTTTGTATTATTAGGTTGATTCAGAAAATGCTGAATTGTAGAAGATGGCAATTTAACCTATTTGATTAATATGTATGTGCTAAGTCGAACATTGAGACCCGCTATGATTAAGGTCAAAGGCATGGCGGCCTGCTGTTTCAGACAGACCACCCTAATTGTGATTGATTTTAACTAAAGTAATCTTTTTTGCATTTAATAATGAAAATTAATAACTGTACAAACGTTGTTTAGGACCACTGTCTGCTCTTGATTTAGTATACATTCACAAAGGGGAAGGGGGCCCTTGGGGAACCTATCACATTTGTGAATGGTTACCATCAATTTAGATTGGGTGGAAAATATTAATGTTTTGTAATCAAAGGTCTATCACAAAACATTAATACATACGTTAAGGAAACTGTATTTGGAAATGTTGTAGCATTGCTAGGCTCATATCAGATATTGCATTTAATTTCCCTGTCTCAGCTTCATACCTCTCTCTTTTACTCTTGGCCCTCCAACGGATCTTGTTCTGTGCCGAGAGGGGTGAATATAAAGGGTCCCAGCAGTCATCCAATGAGGACCAGGAATTGGGAAACTGAACTACAGACTGGATCATGCTGACATAGATTAGTCTCAATACAATACCATAAAGATAGAAGATTATCACAGCAAGCCCAATTTTCCTGAAGGAACGGAGGCATGCCAAAATCATACACACTAAGGGGCATATTAGCAAGAACGGCGTTAAAATTATCGCCGCTTTAACGGCAGGAAACTGCCGCTAAAGCGGCGATAATGGGCTTGATAATATGCCCTTGAGAATTCCAATAGAAGCCCAGGATCACTGCAGAACATGGGCTTCTATTGGTATTCTCAAGGGCATATTATCAAGCCCATTATCGCCGCTTCCTGCCGCTAAAGCGCCGATAATTTTAACGCCGTTCTTGCTAATATGCCCCTAAGAGTTCTGTTAAAGCAATGTAAAATAACAGCATTAGTATTTGATGTTCTGAGATCTCTCTAATATGACCTCATCTGTTCATTTGTCATAGATTAGGAATGCACACTTAAATAGAGAGAGACAATCGTGATAGTTGAGTCGTTAGGATGGTTTAGTTTAGTTTAGCAGAATTTAAGGAAAACAAGTGCATCATTAGCAGATATAAAGTCAGTTTAGTAAAATTCTAATATAGTATTAAAATAGGATACTAACGCTCAAGAGTTCAGGAAAGGACATGAGGTATGCCAGTTCATAGCAGTCTCCCTAGAAGGAAGAGACCACTAAATGCACACAACGTATGCGTCAGTTTCTATAGGACACTAGGTGAGTCCTCATCAGGCAAACCAGGCTTTGACAAATCAAGTTCTGCAAAGATTTGCGTAAGTAAGTACATAGTGAGCAGCCAATCCGTCACCATCCAGCTCCAACAACTGCTCTGCTCGAACTGGGACTGTCCGTTAAATCGAGTAATATTATATTCCTAAAGTTCCGGGGGGTGGTACCTCCTGGGATCACCTCATCTGATCAGACCACCCAGTCCATTAGTATGTACATATAACATTGATGTCAGGTGACACAAAGAAGACAAGATTTACAAGCCTCTTGCGCTGCCGGTGCGGGACTTTTAATATGGAAAAAGTGACATATCGGTGACGTAAGGGCCTTGTAAATAACCCCTAAAGTGTGGAAAATGGGTGGGACTATTATGCAGTCCTTAAGCAATCCAGTGTGAGAAACGTTAGAACAATGCATCTTAAGCAAAAACACATAGGCAGGTTCAAGTGGACAGTTTCCCAGGCAGCTTGTTAGGATTGTAACAAATATTGTAGCAAAGCGTCTCGTACAATACATGAGAACTCAAGAAAGAAAACACTGTTTTGTGTTATTAGTAATACTGAGGAATTCTCTCACTAGCACTGGATTCACCAAGTCAAGAAACTTCACTATGGCCTACCTTATATGGCCTACCTTATATGTGATATGTGAGAATATAATGTGAATTGTTTAGCATAGATTTATAAGAAATAATAAGATGTCATGATTCTAGTCTGACTTTTTATGCACTTGAAATCATTTAGTATGGTTCACAAATAATGTGTCATTATGATAGACTTTTATCTTTTCGAATGTATTAACGAGTAATTACATTTAAAACATTTGTAAACTAAATTAATTCTGCGTGCTCTGCATTAGTACATGTATGAAATACAATCTATGTCTCATAAAGGCATCATTAGTTAGGAATCTGTGACACCTTGTTAGAAATGGGGGTCTATATTTGGCAGAGGTGGGTACCTTTGTCCAAATAGGGACCCTTGCTTCTAGTCAGGGTAAGGGGGATACACACTTTAGATAACCCCTGCTCACCTCCTGAGTAGCTTGGCACGAGCAGATTGACTTATCCCAAAGGCAATGTGTAAAGTATTTGTACTCAAAACACACAATAATACAGTGATAACGCCACAAATGAACACCACACCAGTTTAGAAAAATAAAGTATCTTTATCTAAATACAAGACCAAAAAGACAAAAATTTAACATACGTGTAATAAGAACTTTAAAAATGTTTCAAACAACTTGGTACATACAAACCTATGTATGCGTGATTTCTCACAAAGTACCTGTAGATGCATCCAAATTCCCAAGGCCAAACAGTCAAACTGCATGCAGGAGAAGTGATGCATCGAATCTGGTCTGTAGTGGGAAGTGTTGAGTCAACTCCAAGATGGTTCTGGTCCGCAGGTGACACGTCGGGAAAACTTGCTGCACAGGTGCGATGCGTGGAAATCCGGGATGCGTCGGAAAACGATGCGGTGGCGTCCAGTGGCGCTGCGCTGGTTTCCTCAGCCGCGATCCCTAGATGCGTCGGTTCTACCAGCCGTGACAGGTGCTGCGTCGGTTCTGCAGCGGCGCAGCAATGCATGGAGATTCTTCTCACACGGCGATGCTGCGTCGGAAAAACAGCCGCAAGAAGAGCGGTGCACCGATTTCTTCAGTTCTTCTTTTCATTCAGCTCTCAGCAGCAGGGACAAACTCCAGAGGCCCACAACTGGAATAGGTAACTCCTGGCAGGTCAGAACTCTCAGCAACACATTCAGGGGAGCTGGGGGTGAAGTCTTTGTGTCCCTGAGACTTCAGAACAGGAGGCCAGCACACAGAGGCCCTTGGAGATCTTCTTCAAGCAGGTTCACAACAAAGTTCCCGTCTCTGTCCTTTCCTTGGCAGAAACAGTAACTGCAGGCCAACCCCACACAGCACACAGCAAAGCGGCAGTACTCCTCCTCACAGCTCTTCAGCTCTTCTCCTTGGCAAAGGTTCCACTTGAGACCAGAAGTGATCTAAAGTTCTGGGATGTAAGGTCTACTACTTATATCCCATTTTGTCTTTGTTCTCTTTGTGCAAGGGTCTCTGCGCCAAGTCCAAACCAGTTCTGTCCTCAATGGTGCAGTATGACCACAGGGGTTGGAGACAGCATTGTTCAAGGGAGACAGGCCCTATTCAGGTGCAAGGAAATCTCCTCCCACCAGTCTAAATGCAGCCAAGGCCCATTCAGCTCATCTCTGAGTCATCCAGGAAGGGCCAGGCACACCTCACCCCCCCCCCCAGTGGCTGATTATAGTGAATGCACATCCCCAGCCCCCGTCACTCTAAAACTAGACAGTCAATCAACAAACAGGCAGAGGCACACAGAATGGTTAAACAAGAAAATGCCTACTTTCTGGAAGTATTCAAAGAGGCACGTGGCTTACACACCCATCTGCCGCACTGCTTGGTGCAGGAGGTTTTCTTCACCATGGGCTACTCTTTATATAGAACTCCAATTTTGAACCAAAAGTGAACCAATAGTTTATGTCAGAACCTTATTTCAGAGGTAATTCATACGTTCTTAATCACTATGAAGATAGCATGATTCAACCATGATTCTTTATTTAACATTTTCAAATGCCTCCTGCATGCCCATCCGGGCTTTCGACAGCGACACGTGAAGATGAATCATTCATATCAAGTAGGCTCATGTAATTCCACCCAATGCATTTCGGGCCCGAAGGCCCTTCGTCAGGGGTCACTGAAATGAATAAAAGAGATGTCTAAACCAACTGCTCAATACAAGCTCTCTATGTTATGTGAGTATGAGACCCAGTAATTCACCCCTCGTCAATCCCACCTCGCACCCTTACACAACCATGCTTAAATGAACATAATGCTGTCCCCCAACCCACATTGCAAAATCCCCAGCCTGAAATGAATAGTCAAAGAAGTCCAATACATGAATGCAAACGATGTCAAACTGATACGAAAAGCTGATGTACAACACCCCCTCCAATTCTCAATACATGCGATCCCCTAAAACCTTTAACAACATCCCCAAGATTCCCTGTTGTTTAAACCCCAATATCTGCTGATGCCAACCCTTTCATTATAACATAGTTTGTGAACCTGTGAAGTTACCTTAAAAGCCACGGCCGGCAACCTAATCTCCTCATCCACGTTCTCTCAATGCTGCCGTAAATGTGTGTTACCTCAGCTTTTCAAACCGTTATTTGCTGTTCCTGAGACCTCTTGAACAGGGGGCAAGCTCAACTTCAACCCCATGGAGACACTTTACAAGCAAGATACACACACAGTCATCTCCTTGGCAGAAAACCGCCACTGAAGGCCAACCCCAGACAGCACACAGCAAAGGGGCAGTACTTTTCCTTCAGATTTTCCAAGCTCTTCTCCTTTGCAGACGTTCCTGTTGAATTCCGGAAGTAGTCCAAAAGTCTGGGCTCTGGGCCCCACTTTTTATAGCAGACATTCCTTTGCTCTCTGGTGGCAGAGAAGCTCTTTGCCCAGCCAAAACCTGTTCTGTCCTCTCTGCTGCAGCTTCCTGGCAGGAGGTGGAGACAGCATGGTCCAAAGCAGTCCAGGCCAATTCAGGTGTGAAAGAAATCTCCTCCCCTTACTCTGAATGCAGTCCAGGTCTATTCAGCCCAGCTCTGACTCACCCTGGAAGGGCAAGACTCACCTTACCCCCCCAAGTGGCTGGCTGTACAGAATGTACATCTCCAGCCTATGTCACTCCAAAACCAGACAATCAATACACAAACCTAGCAGCGGCACACAGGATGGTTAAAGAAGAAAATACCCACTTTATAATAGTGGTATTTTCAAACACAGAATGTAAAAACCATCCTTACTAAAAGATGCATCTTTTTATTCTGAGTTCAGGCATACTAAACTTCATCTTCCCTTCTTGTCCCAATGGGAAGTTATATTTATAAGTTGTTATAAGTAAACTCCCATTCTATCCTATGGGACAGATAGCCTTTCAATAGTGAAAAACAAAATTGGCAGTATTTTACTATCAGGACATGCCACACACATCAGGACATGTCCTACCTTTCACATACACTGAACCCTGCCAACGGTGGTACCTTGGGCCTACATTAGGGGTGATTCACTTGTAAGAAAAGGGAACGTTAGGGCCTGACAAGTGGGTGCACTTGCCAGGTCGACTTTGCAGTACCAAACTGCGCAAAGACACTGCAGTGACAGGTCTGAGTTACATTTAAGGGCTGCCCATGTGGGTGGCACAATCAGTGCTCCAAGCCCACTAGCAGCATTTGATTTACAGGCCCTGGGCATACACATTGCACTGCACTAGGGACTTAATAGTAAACCAAATAAGCCAATTCTGGAAACAATAATCAATTACAACAATTTACAGAGGGTACACTTGCACTTTAGCACTGAACAGCAGTGGAAAAGTGCCCAAAGCATCTAGACCAGCAAAAACGAAGTCCAACACACAGCAAAAACACGGGAAGCAAAGGCAAAAATACAGGGGAAAGCCACGCCAAGGATGCCAGTTCTAACAGAAATATATAAGATATATTGTAAATCATGTTTTACATATAAACCAAGGGAATCTCAGTCAACAATTCTATGCCTTATACAGTGCAAGAACAAACAAAAAAACCTCAATGTCATTGATAGCCTGTAAATTTCTTTACATCACAAAATTGTTTCTTAGGAGTTCGGAAATACTATATAGTTGTGACTAATCGGTTCTAAGTTGAGCCCACAAGAAAATATCTATATTCCTTGAATCTTCAGATGTGTCGCCTCACACCTACATTACTTGTTAATAAGACTGGAGTATCTCTCTATGCTGTCCATCTACATTCCTAGACTATAGCCTCTTTGGCATGGATGTCAATTCACCAAAATGCCAGGGGTAGCGGAAGTGGCTTCACATGCCCCTTGATCTTCACTTTCAGTCACACATATACATGCTCACACATAAACATGCATTGACACATACATACACCCACACACATACACACACACCTTGCCTACACATACACTCACATTCACACATAAACACACTCTCTTTTACATAAACACACTCAAAACAGCAAGCATGTACACAACATACATGCATTTAAAAGCATTTCTTTACTTATCGCAGCTGATGGGGAAAGTCATATTCCAGCTATTTGTGCTTAATTTTTTTTTAAACTAGTAGCGAATAATGTAATATTATTTACTATTATCATATTAAAAATGTTCCAAAAAGTAAGGTGAGTAAAGCTCCCACTGAAGTCGATAAAGGCAACCTGCTTTTATTCCTGGCACAGATTTTACCACTGCTGATTGCTGATGCTAGAGATCGCAAAGGCAGTGCCAGGAGTCACAAGGGGCATGCCAGGGGTCGCAGCAGCGACCCCTGCTGACCCCTAAATAACATCCATGCTCTTTAGACAGCCCTTTTATCCTCCTGTTAGAAAGCAATATTTCCCTATGTATGCAATTCAATTCAAATTTATGTGGGCATCACAAATGAGTCCCAAAGGACTGGCTAACTATCAATGCTCCTGGTGCCACAATATGTAGTAAAGCCCATAAGTGTGTGGCCCCTTAAATAAAGTTAGCCTCTCAGGAACAGTGTATCCTTCTGCATTGTAGGATCTAGTTGATAAAAAAAGCTGCAAAATACTCCTTATTCTTATGATGTGATCTGACCCTGCCACAATTCAGAAATCTTGCCATGTTAGACCAGTCAGCCTTAGGGTGATCTTCCCCCAAACATTTTGTCTTCAACCCTCCTAGTTGCTGGACTTTGCACACTTTACCACTGCTAAACAGTGCTAACGTGCTTGCGAAGGGACTACGATTGACCTCGGTTTCAGCCATTCCTATTGTGGGCACTTGGCACAGCCACACAAGTTGAGCAGCATTTTTATTGGCACAAATGGGGTAATATTGCGTGGTGGGATTTTTGTGGATTCCTGTTTATTATGGAAGTTTCCTTCATAGGAATGCAAGAAAAATGCATGAGTACAGGCAAAGTGTGAGGTTTGAAGGGCATTGGGCGTAAGAAATTTTGAGGTTTGCCGATCATTGGAGGTAAGAAAACCTTGTGCAATACACAGAATGTGCACCACCATGGAATCACTTGGTTGTCTAGTGTTAGACCCGTCATCCTTAGGGTGGTCTTCTACCATCTTTTTGCCTGCTTACCTCCACTTTTTGCTGTATTCTTCTGTTGTCATTTAGGAGCACTTTATCACAGTGTTAAAGTGTGTGTGCTTCTCTCCTAAACACGGTGACATTGATATATACCTGATTGGCATATTTAGTTTACTTATGTCCCTTGTAAAGTGGTGTACCATATACCCAGGGACTGTAATCTAAATGCTACTAGTGGGCCTGCAGCACTGATTTTGCCACCCACATAAGTAGCCTTTCAGACCTGTCTCAGGCCTGCCATTGCCAGGCCTGTGTGTGCAGTTTACTGCCACTTCAACTTGCCATTTAAAATCACTTACCAAGCCTTAAAATTCCCCTTTTATTGCACATAGGTCATCCCTAAGGTAGGCCCTAGGTAGCCATAAGGTCAGGGTGCTTTGTAAGTAAAAGATAGGACATGTACTTTTAAGTTTTATATGTCCTGGTTATGACAAACAGCTAAATTTGTTTTTCACTACTGTGAGGCCTACTCCTCTCATAGGCTAGGATTTGTAATTCCTTAAACCACTTTAAAGCTGTAATTCCTCATTAGAAAGCTAAATCATGTTTCATATGTTTAGAATGGTAATGATAAATCCTCTTTAGTGATAAAGTTGGATTTGACATTACTATTTTAGAAATGCCACTGTTATAAAGTGGACATTTCGCTGCTCTTAACTTTGCTCTGTGTGCTTGCAGCCTGTCTCCAATAATTGTCTGGACTGTATGACAGCTACACTTTAAGCATTCCCTCTAGACAGCCATAGACACAGGTAGGGTGGCTGTGACAGAGTACTCATCTTCATTCATCTGCATTCTGACACCCTTCCTGGGCAAAAAGCGGGAGTGGCAACTAACACTTACGTCTGAATAGGCAGTGTCCTGTGTCCCACACAAAGGGCTGATTACAACCCACAGATAGCCTGACAGAGAGGGCTGGGATGAAAGGGGGGCCTGTACACTTCAAGTAGCTACTTTGAAGTCACCCTCACTTTAAAGGCATCTTTTGTTTAAGTTCCTGGGCTCTGACCCTATCTCAACGGTACACTTCTGGACCTGGGAAGATCCCTGCTGGAGTAAAGACTGCTGTGCTGTAAGGATTGTCACATTGCCTTGACTGACTTTTCTGAGGAATTGCTTCTTTGTTTTGCTGAGCTGCCCTGCTGCCTGCTGATCTCTGCCCTACTGAGGACAAGGACTGGACTAATTTCTCGTGAACCCAGACTGACTAAAAGGGATCGCTGGCTTGCCTCCTGTTTTCTTAAGTCTCAGGGGCACAAAATATTTTCTGCAATTCTGCTGGTGCTGCTGGACTCTGCCATTTGTAAGTCCTACCCTTGCCTGAGGTCAGTGGTGGCTGGTGACATTTGAAAGTGGTGGGGCGTAAACTTTCTGTCAAAGTGCACCGTGGCGAGCGAGCGCAGCAAGCGAGCCCGAACATCTTAAGGGAGGTTCGGGGCGTTCTCCCCGAGAACATTTTGAAAAAAGAGTGGGTAAATGGTACATTTTCAAGCAAATTTGAGAAGCAAGAAGGTTAATAAAGCAATTGTGAAAGTGCAGTTATTACATTAATAAAGGGATGTCATATAACAACATGTAGATAGAAATGTTTCTGAAGCTAGGCCCTGCCAGTGCCACGCACCTCTGAGCAATATACACGCTGTGTGCCAGTAGGGCTTAGCGTCAGAAACATTTCTATCGTTATGTTTTGGAAGCTAGGCCCAGTGCTGGCGCTCAGTGTGTATGCTTCTCAAAGGTGCATCACGCGTGGCAGCCTAGCCTGCCGCCAGTGGTAATTTGTAGGCAGCTTGCACCAGCCAATTTCTCCTGTTAGCGCCACCTTACACAGAACCAACTACTTTCAGTCAAATACATTATTCTTGTGTTCAATGTTCCTACCAGACTGGCACGTGTTCCTAATTGAAAGTGTGTCTTTACAAAAATTGTGAACTGGAAGCATTCTGCAAATAATGCTGCCAAGTCAACACTTGTGACCATAAAAGCCAGGCCCAGCAGCAGGTGTCAGACATGACATGGGAACTCCTGCCAGCTATGTCGATGCTGATAGGGCGCCAATATTTCAATACATGGGTATCATTTTAATAATATTATCAGATGTATTATTAAAGTATGTAAACAGAAGCAAATCTACTGCGCCCACATTACACTGATGTGTTAAATGACACCAAAGGACTGGAAACAAGATGTTGTGGAACGTAAAACAACCTGCTACCCCAGCCCTGACAAGCTTTTCAGATCCATGGGGGGAGGGGGTGCTGCTCCAGCTCAGGGTTGTTTTTATTTTTAATTTTGGGTCTTGCAGTCTTGTTTATTACATTAGAAAAAACGACTACAAATCCCAGAATTCCAAGGAAAAAACCTGGACTAGAGCAGTACATCCATCAGCCATGCACCTGGGAAATGTGGTAGCTATGTTACCATCATCTATAAAAGTTCTTTGTGCAGCACAAGTAACCTCCAAAGAGACATCATCTTATATACGAGAGTAGCCAAACACCAAAACAATTAACATCCATATTGTTAATCGCATTGCTCTACGTAAAACGATGAAACTGGTACAACATGCAATAGTTGGACAATGGATGTCAACACTTCAGCGCTCCCCCCTCACTTTCAGATATTATAAATGTACAGTCGTATTTGTGTAGAGAAATCCTATCTGTGTCGCAACGGACAGCTGAAACAAGCCACTACATTGTTTAAGTGACGTCGCCACCCATGGCATTTTATCGACTTCAACCACTGTTTCCAGCGCGATGCATGACTAAAAGATTATGGCCTAGCCTGGGCTGATTATTTAAAATAAACCTCCCTGAATCCTCGGTGCATTGTGGTGACAAAAATAACAATGATTAAAAATCCACATATATTTCCGAACAAGTAGTCTGCAGGCTGACACGCGTATCGCATTAAAGGCACCTGCAGGGCAGATATTCTGAGGAGCTGTTGCTGTGTTATGATTGCAGAGAACAGGGCGCTTGCTTGTTGTCTGCTTGCATCTTATCTGGCCATCTCACCAACTAACAGCAGCCCATGCAGGTCTGTTCACCTTTCACTCTCACTCCAGCTGCCCCGTTCTTCCTTTGGCTTCAGCAGCACCTGTGCGCACGCTCCCTCTCCCCACCTGCTCCTCGCAGACCAGGTGGGCAGGACCCAGTTATTCCTTCCATATGAACAAAAGGCAGTGAAAACGCCCTGGCACAGGATGGTCAAACTTCGCGATATTGCACCTTTCATTTTATACAGTGTTTCGGGCGCTTTGGCAAATGAATTCTACTTGCCAATGAAATAGTTAAGCTGCTCAACACAGAGGCGAGCCCAGATGCTTGTTAGCTTAATGAGGAACTCGGAGCAGGGAGTGGGGTTTGTTAGGCTGTTTAAAACTGCGACCCCCTTTGCGCGATAAATAACTAGTACCTTTCCGTGCAGACTTGTTGTGCGAGTTCGCACGGCTGCTTCATCTTGAATAATTTCCTAGTGCAATAAATAAATAAATAATCCTGCTTCTTTGTTGGGGGATGGGTGTTCTGCCTGGGACAGCTTATTAGCAAAATAGCCCGGCGAGCTCTCAAAGGCTACTGTGCATATTCCCAGTGGGTAAATGGAACTATCTGAAGCGTGTTTTGTCATTTAAAGGTGTAATTCCTGTGGAAGTGCACGGCCTGCCTCAGATTGATGTAAACAGACCGGAGCCCTTTATTTGCACTAATAGTGAAATCGCCTTATGTTGGGCACAGCTGACATACAAACTGTGATCGCGTACATTAGCTCATTAAAGCCAAAATGTGTGTTATGAAATGTTGTTATATTTACATAAACTACTCGCGCGGCTGTGATTGTATTTTCCCACAAGAAAGTAGTATTTTAGCTCCCATGTACTGTGACATGCATCACAAAGCACAATTGCAGATTGCTCCCATACTAATCTTTCCCTCTTGCAGTATTTGTAAATGATGTGTTGTGTGGCTCTACATTTATACACACCTTATGTTCGGGGTCTGTGCACAGCACAACTGCTTGTTTTTACTCGCTACCTACAATGTCACTCAAAGGCAAAGAAATGTAAGACACGAGCACACCGAAAACACAGAAATGTCATACATAAGTAATCTGAAACCTTGGCGGCTATGGGAATGTGTTGTTTTCTGGACTTGCTCAATCATACGGCCTAATACAGATACTGTCCAAACAGAACACCAGCGGCCCAGACCAAGCGATAGTCACAGTAAACCAATCTGATGCCTGCTACCCCTGACTGCACCGCGCGCAGGGCCTCACTACTGCCGAAGCACGCCAGGGCTACTTGTGTGTTGTTAAGATATGCTGCGAAGCTTATCTACTTTGGCAATTTCAGCGCATTGTCATAAGCCGGACTTGCAGCTGCTGATGCAATGAGAGATGTGTATGTCTTGAGAAAGTTCGACATGTAAGTCGCGGCTCGCGGGGGGGGTGCCGGGTGCCGGGGGCCCGGGGGAGTTTGGAAAATGATAATCCTACCTGAGCAGGTCCGCCGTCCGCGCCGCCTCGGGTCCGACTCAGTTTGCGCCTATAGCCCCTCTCAGCCAATCCTGGTGCTGCTGGCAGCGCCAGGATTGGCTTACGGCTACTGATTACCTCTCGCCCGCCTGCCCATTAGGAGACCGAGGTTTGAGCCTTTGCTCAACCCTCGCTCTCCTAATGGGCATGCGCTAAGCCAGTGCAAACACAAGTGCGCATGACTGGGCACGGCGCGAAAATTCACTGCCCTTCCCCACTCATGCGCACTTGTGCTGCAGTGCTGCCTGCTGCCCCTGGTCCCTCTGACAATCATGTCAGTCAACATGACGCAGGACCGCCCACCCCCTTCAGACTCTGAAGGGGGTGGGCGGTCCGACGTCATGCTGACTGACATGATTGTCAGTTCTCCCTGGCGTCTTTGAACTTAAGTAAACTGATTCAGTTTACTTAGGTTCAAAGACGCCGAGGGAGCTGCGGGTGGGGGGGCTACGCCCCAACGCCCCAATGGATGCACCGCCCCTGCCTGAGGTTTGCTCTCCTGTTCTGGGTCTCAGAATGGGATTCTGCAGCTGTTTTGCTACAAAACTGACGCATCGTCACCTTTGCATCGATCAGAATGACACATTGGCCTTTGACGCTGATGTAGAGGCTGTTCCAAGCCTGCACAACCCAAAGATGATGCGCTGCATGGCTCGATGATGACGCATTGCCTGCAACTCAATGGAGCTCGATGATTACGCAGCGACCCGACTACGTGAAAAGATCGTGGCATCATGTCATTGGTGTTGACGCTTTGCTCCATCCAAGGTACTTTTTCAGTAGGACCTGTGTGAGTCTCGTAGCTGACCTGCCCTCGATTGCAGTCAGTCAGAATTTTGGATTTACCCCAGTCCCTTGTGACCTCAAGTAACCTTTCAGCACGATTGACTTCAAAGCACTGTTTTTGCATTTATTCTTTAAAAATGCATAACTTGACTTCTACTGATTGGATTTTTGTCATTTTGGTCTTATTTTACTCAGATAAATATTCTGTATTTTTCTAAACCTGGGTGGAGCCTTTCGCGGTGTATTTATCGTGTTAGCGTGTGAGTGGGCTGCACAAATACTGTACACATTGCCTCTTTAGATAGTTTGCCTGCTCTGTGCTAAGCTACCAGAGGGTGAGCACAAGTTATCCTTTAGTATGTATGCAGATTAACCTGACTAGGATTCAGATCCCTGATTGGGCAGGGGGCATACCTCTGCCAACTAGAGACCCAATTTCTAACATCTAGATTAAAAAAATATCTGTGTTTGTTAGGTTCCAAATCCCATAACTTCCCCTATTGCTGATCTCTCCATGTAGAACTTAGGGTCTTTTGTGTCAAGGTCTCTTGACCCACCGACACAAGGTAGGTACCATTTTTATTGGGAGACTTATGGGAATGCTGGGTGGTAGGGTATTTGTGCTCCCTGCAGATTACTGAACTTTCTGTCACAGAAATGTGAGGAAAATGTGTATTTTTAATAAAGTTTGAGGTTTGCAGGGCATTGTGGGTAAGACAATGTGGTGGAACTCATGTGAAGCACACAACCCTGGACTCCCCCCAAGTTTTCAGAACTGTCTGAGTTTTGTAGGTTTTCCCAAGTGACAGCCTACCCAAACTCAAAAAGTGCAGCCATTAACCATTGCAAGTGAGAAAATATTGGGAGTTAGCCACACTCTCCTGGCCCATATGTAAAAACAACACCCCAAAGAATCAATTGTCCTCTCACTTACCATGGGGTTTGGATTTTTAAGTCCGCAGGGGACTGCCATACAGTGGGCTTTCTGCCCCCCCGGAGGCAAATTAGGAGCAAACTTCCTTTCTGCCCCTGGAGGAGCAAAATGACTGGTTTGTCTCATTTGGGGTGGGAGGGTGGCACTGCCAGATTGCAACACCTGCACCACTTTTCTTTTGTTATCATTTTTCCTTTTGAATATAGCTTGTAATTTTAGTTGATTTCGATTTTCTTTTCTTTTTGTATCATATTTTATAGTGTTGTAGGAGGTTGTAAGGTTTATAGGGGGTAGGGTGGAAAGGTAATTAGTTGATAATTAGTTAAGAATTATTTAATACATTTTATTTAATAATGTGATTGATATTTATTATGTAAGTCAAATAATGTTGAATTATTTTTGTTATATGTTAAGTGCGTGCTGTTAGGTTTGTATGGGTATAGGGTGGGACGTTAACTAAGTAAAAATCAAGAATTCATTATTAATCATTAATTAATTATTTAATAGATTTTTAATTCTATAATTTATGAAGTATTTATTGTAGTTATATTTTAGGTGGGGGCTGCTGGGTTTGTAGGGGTCTTGGGTGGGAAAGTTAATTACTTGTAAATTAATTATTTAATGTAACTTTATATATTTAAATTATGGAATACTTGTTTAATTTAATTATGTTTTAGTTGCGGGCTGCTAGGTTTGTAGGGGTCTAGGCTGGGAAAGTAATTAAATATTAATTAATTATTATTGTTAATTAATTATTTATTTGAGTTTAAATATGTAAACTATGGAATACTTATTTTGTAAGTTTTATTTTAGGTGCAGGCTGCTACGTATGTAAGGGTATGGGGGAAGTTAATTAATTCATAATTGAATAGCAATCATTTATTAATTGATAATTACAGATTTATTAATTATTTTATTGAAAATTAAACCTGTATATTGATTCTTTTTTTACATATATATTTTGTATGTGAATTAATAATTGTTATAATAAGAAATTAATATTTTTTCTACTTTCATGGTGTTACTTATATGTAATGTGTGAAGTGCTTTCCCTACTCTTGTTTACACTGCAGTAGGAATAGTAAAATTAACCTCTTTGCAGTTCAACACTACTGTTGCGCTGTTTGGAGTTGGAATAATAAATTTCACTCCTCCAAAATCCACCACTTCCCTCCTGTTGTAGAGACTGGAGTGGGAATAGTACATTTCTTCTGCCTCAAAGCTCCAACACTTTCATTCCTGTTGCGCTGAGTGTAGTGGGAATATTAAATGCCACCCCTCCCAAATCCATTACTATCCCTACTGTTGCACAGACTGGAGTGTGAACAGTAAATTTTACCCCTCCAAAGTCCAACACTTTCTCTGCTGTTGCACTGTTTGGAGCAGGAATAGTACATTTTGCCCCTCTGAAATTCAGTGCTTTCCCTACTTTTGTCCTGTTGGAGTGGGAATAGTAAATTTTACCCCTTTGAAATCCAATGCTTTCCCTACGGTTAACCTGTTTGGAGTGTGATTAGCAAATTTAACCCCTCTGAAGTCCAACGCTTTCCCTACTGTTGCACAGATTGGAGTGGGAATAGTTAATTTTGCCCCTCTGAAGCCTAACATTTCCCCTACTGTTGCATAAACTAGAGTGGGAATAGTGTATTTAATATTCGTAGACTTCGATATTTTTCATAATGTTGGTTGATTAAAGGTTATGGCATTAATTGTTTTATTTTTATATTATTTGTTTTATTATTACATTTCTTTTAATATCTATAGTATTTTTTGAAAATGTGTTTTTGGGATTTTCAAATTGTATTATTTTATTCATTGTCAAAATAATTAATACAATTTTCTTATTCAAATCATTATATTTTTTATGGTTTTATTGTGTATGTATATTACTGCCACCTCCCCATGGCTTTTGTTAAATTGAATGTGGGGGGAAAGTGCTGCCCTCCCCGCAACCGCAGGGACCACCACCTTCCCTGGGCAAAATTCAAGAAAGAAGGTAAGCGGCTCAGCCCCCTTCCGGGAGCCATAGATGGCCCTGGGGACCATCACCCTCCCAGGGCCAGCACCTGCTATGTCCTGGGGTGCCCACCTCATGTACATAGCTGTTTGCTATGGATTGGCAGGAGCTTTACCTTTCTGTGAAAGCAATGCCGGCTCCTGCAGGAGGAAGGAAGCCAGTAGGGACTGTGGGGCCTTGAGGCGGCAACTACTCTTCCTTTTACCTCCAGTAAGTCTCACACAGCAGGATTGCTGAGAGGTTGTTGGAGGCCACGCCCCTCTTCTCATTGTTGGCACCCAAGGACCCTCAGCAGCCAAGGGGACTATATCCCCCAACCAGCAGCGCGCCATGAGGTGCGATTGCAAAATGGTACAGAAAGGGTCCAGGGCCTCCAGCGTTGTGCCGGTAGCTTTTTCTTTAAAAAAAAAAAAAAATATGAAGGAAGGAGGGCTGTGTGGTCCCCCTTCCCTGGGCCAGTTATGGGCTAGGGGACCTCATCTGCCAGGTCCAGGCATTTTTAGAATGAGTAGGGGGGCCCCGGGGACTCCATCTCCCGGGGTCAAGTATTTTTAGAATGGGGAGCCCAGCCTTTTCTTTTTTAACTTTTTTTTAATAAAGGAAGGGGGGGCCTTTGCTGGGCCAATTTTGGCCCCAGGGACCGCATACCCCAGAGCCTGGTCACAATGCTGGTTGTCCTGGTCCCAGCCAGGGGACCCTGTTTCTCACATTGTGGACCACGGGGGAGCCTGAAGGCCCCCGCGGTCCCTGCTGGCACCCCGCATCCTGTAGGAACCAGCATTGCTTTTGAATAGATGGAGCTGCTGAAAATGCAGCTCCCCCTGTCCAAAAGCAATTTTGCTCCACTTTGTGTAAAGGAGAGCACTTTACATGCTCTTGCTTGTACGAAGCGGAGCGGCGTTTGCAATGGCTTGGACATAGCAAACTCAGTGGCGGCTCGCAGAGGGAGTGCTGTGGGGCGGTGGGGCAGGGCGGGGGAGGGGCTGGGTGGGGGTAGTGGAGTCGGACATACGACGGGCAGGAGTAAGGTAAGTAAATAGATAAATAGAACTATTTACCTTGCGCTCGCTGCATCGCCAACTCGGCGATGCAGCGAGCACGAGGTAAATAGTTTTATTTATTTATTTACTTACCTTACTCCTGCCCGTCGTATGTCCGACTCCACTTCCCCCCACCCAGCACCTCCCCCGTCCCACTGCCCCGCAGCACTCCCTCTGCGAGCCGCCACTGAGCAAACTGTAATGTCCTTGGGGTGGGAAGCCCAGGACATTGCAGGAGCCGGTCGTGCCGCCCCCTCCTTTGTTCTAATTTGCCTGGTGAGGTGGTGGTTCCTGGGGCTGCGCATGGTCCATGCACCCCTGCATTATTTTGAAGTAGAGTCCCAGGGAGGTGGTGGTACCCAGGGCAGGGGGGTTCAAGAGGGCCCCCATTTATAAAATTATAAGCCCCGGGAGGTGGTGGTCCTCGGGGCATCGGGGGAGGCCGTACTGGCCTCCACCACATTTTTTTTAAACACGCCTTAGGGAGGTGGTGGTCCCTGGGGCATTATTAAGCCCCAGGAAGTGGGGCCCATGCACCCTCACCTCATATATCTGCATAATACTCCTGGGACCTGACCCACCCGGAGGCCAATAATGAACAGAGCGCGGGAGCCCGCACTTCATTTTCTAAACAATTATCGGCCAGATCCATGGATCAGCTAAAATTTGGAAAAAAAGTATGCATTTTTGGCCCTGTGGGGTACCAGTGGGACCCCTCCAAGAGGCCTAGGGGGTCAGGGTGCTTCTACCCTGCCCCCTTTTCTTTTGTTTACATTTTTTGTGGGACTCGGTTTAACCGAGCCCCAAGATGCCTGCCAACACTTCCTGGTTGAAGTGTTGGCAGCCAGTCATTTTTCAGTAGGGTTTAAGTAGGATTTGGGGCTCCCAGAGATCTATATTTTTAAACTTTAATATCTCTGGAACAACTGAACCGATTTACACCACAAACAGCATGCTCTCTGGACTAACATCCAGCTTTCTATCATAGTTGGTATAAAACTGTTCAGCAGTTTGGGCTGTAATCATGTTAAAAAAATGAAAAATCCTCATAAACATAACATTGGGAAAACATGTTTTGGACACCCTTTTTCCCCACTTGACGGATCACCACGATGCTTGCAACATAGCAGCTGAACCAAAAAGGGGACGTTTTTTGGAAGTTTCGTGAAGATTCGTCAAGCGGCGCCAATGCTATTGGCAGAACAAAAATGCTTTTCCTATGGAGACTTTGGTCCTAACTATAACTACCTACTGGCAACGCTATATATATAACCTGATCCACAAATACAGTGGTTTTTAATTACACTTTGCACACTTTTTGCACTTCTTTTAGGAAACATTGGACAAATATACTTGTCATCTGTACTGTAGCTTGATGCATTTGCACTTTATTAGACCTTGTGGTAAAACCAGTGGGGAAGCAACAACCATGAGTCATTCCAAACCGGCTAAATAATATATAAAAATGTTTTGCACATTCATTGCTCAAGTCGGATATTGAAGTTAGTCTTGTGAAAAATGCATATGATATTTATTAGAGAGAACTATACAAAATTGTTTTTCGAACTGTTTTTAAAACTATTTCAAGTCTTTTAATATATCGCATGTATTTATTTGACTATTTATGTGGCAATATGCTCTTTCACAAATATGACAAGTGGGAAGTCTGTTGTTTACCACTCGCAAGAGAGCTTCAAAAGTATGTTTTCACTTTCCATGATTTAGCATTTGTTTCCGGGCACGTAGCACTTTAAAAAGCAAAAAATGTCAGGCAGCGTTTGTCATGTGATCAAGGTCCGGACGGACCGAAACGCGTAATGGCCGGCGAATAAAATCATCGTACCTGCACGAAGTTTGTGGTCTGCGTATGCTTTTTGCTGAGGATTGCATCAACAGGAGCGGATTTTCGTAATATATATATATATATATATTCACTGAAAAAACCATAGGTTTCAGACACGTTATAGTTAGAAATTAGCATTTAAAAAACCTTTGAAATTCACTGAAAAAACCATAGGTTTTAGGGACAGTTATAGTTAGTTGGACATTTCACTCGTACAAAACCATAGAAATTCCCCCGTTATAGTTAGTTCAGCTAACTATAACTCGCGCCTCGCAATGCACTGCTGATGATGTCACATATTACATCACTCATGACATGGTCAGTGACATCACTGATGACATCACTGATGACATCTCAAATGAAATCACTGATGACATCATCCTGTGACTGTGTGTTTCTGTAAAGTTTAAATATGTTTAATATATATAGGGAAAGGCGTATTGAAGAATGAGTGGGTGTATAAGTGTCTGAATGGATGATTTAGTACGTGAGTGACTGACTCTACAAGTGAGTGATTAAATGTATCTTACTGAATGCATGGGTTAGTGACTAAACTGTGTGAATGTCTGTATCCGTCTGTCTGTTGGTTTGTAAGTGGCTGCATGGCTTTCTGAATAGCTACATGAGTGTCTACATGGGTTATTGATTGATTGTCTGAGTATCTGTATGGGTGCCTGAGTGTTTGTGTGGGTGGGGTGTGTGTGACTCTGTGCATAGATGTGTGAGTTGGTGATTCACTGGGTGCATGGTTTCAAGAGTGCATCTGTGATGGACTGTATGGGTGGGTGAGTGTGTGTATGGGTGTGTTAGTGACTGAATGTATATCTCAGTGGTACATGTGTGAGTAACTACATATGTGAAAGGCAGTATATATGTGTGTTGGAGTATATAAATGGCTATAAGTGAGAGTGTGTGATTGTGAGAGTGGCTGTATGGATGAGTGTGTACTTGTATCAGTGATTGTATAAGAGCGTAAGAATGTGCTAGTATTTGTATGAGTAAGTGAGCTGGTGTGTGTATAACTGTATAGGTGAGTAAATGGGTGTGTGATTAAGTTTTTTGCATGACTGACTAGGTGTGTGAGTACCTCTATGGATGAGTGGCGGTGTGTGAGTGTTTATATAGGTGTATGAGTGCATATGATAGTCCTGTACTGAGTGACTAAGTATGAGTTACTGTACGGGTGACTGAGTGGATGTGTGTGTAGACCTAAGAATCAGTGAGTGGGTATGTAGTTTTTGGTGTTGGAGTGTCTATGGTTTTGAGAATGGCAGTCTGTAATTTAGAGTGGGTGTATCAAAAGTTATATTAGGGTGTGAGAAGATGCATGAAATTATCACATGGATGATGTCATCAGTGATGTCATTTGAGATGTCATCAGTGATGTCATCAGTGATGTCACTGACCATGTCATGAGTGATGTAATATGTGACGTCATCAGCAGTGCATTGCGGGCGCGAGTTATAGTTAGCTGAACTAACTATAACGGGGGAATTTCTATGGTTTTGTACGAGTGAAATGTCCAACTAACTATAACTGTCCCTAAAACCTATGGTTTTTTCAGTGAATTTCAAAGGTTTTTTAAATGCTAATTTCTAACTATAACGTGTCTGAAATAAGGCTGGGCGTAGTTCGCGAAGTAATGCTTCGCGAAGCTATGCAAAGTGCAGTTCGCACTACGCAAGCTTCGCGTAGCACTACGCGAACTGCGTAGCGCACTGTTCGCAATGATTGCACAGTGCCGGATGCTTGTCCGCACTGTGCAATCATTGAAAACGGCAACTTGCACAGTGCGAGCTGTCTTTTACTGCCGCTCGAGTAGATTTTTACTCGAGCAGCAGCTTTCTCAACGCGGACTGGTAGTTTCTCATCGCGAGCGGTCGCGAGCATACGCGACCACTCGCAATGAGAAACCTGACCTCCCCGCGTTGAGAATCTCGCCGGGAGGTTTATTTTCCACGCTCGCGATCGGCAACTTGATGTTGCTGATCGCGAGCGAGAAAAAGTCTCGCCGGGATGTCATTTTGCTTGCTCGCGGTCGCCAACTTGACGTTGAGGACCGCGAGCAAGCAAAAAATTACCGCGGCACTACGCTACGCTACGCGTGTTTGCACTGTGCTACGTGCAATTCGCGTTGTGCGAAGTAGCGCCAACTTCGCAAACTACGCGAGCGTAGCGTAGCACTTCGCCCAGGGTTAGTCTGAAACCTATGGTTTTTTCAGTGAATTTCAAAGGTTTTGTAAATGCTAATTTCTAACTATAACGTGCCTGAAACCTATGATTTTTAAGTGAATTTCATAGGTTTTTTTAAATGCTAGTTTCTAACTATGCCTACAGAGGTAGGACATGTGAAGAAAGAAGAAAAAACGCACAGAAAGAAGCAAAAGATGTGGAGAAAGAACCAACAGAGGAGCAGAAAGAGGCCTTGTTGCAAATTCATCCTGTGCCCACAACTTTTTCAGACGGGTACTGGTGGTAACTGACTCTGACTAACCAGAGCCAGTGCTATGCTAAAAGACACTTAGAATACAGTGAAAACACCTACATACACTAGGGAACACTATGCGTTGGGGTACCCCTGTGATTAGCATGACCTCCTCTGCAAGTCCCTAGTACATAATAGGGCAGGGGATTAAAACTACCTCTTAAAACGCGCTACAGGGCGCGTTTGCACAGTGGTGAAGGGAGGGGGGCCTGAGGTGACATGTGTGCAAACGCACCCTGTGGCGCGTTTTAAGTTGCGGGATTAAGTCCCCTTGAATTCTGAGGGTCCCTGGGGCCCAACTAGCCCCCAGGTACCTACAGTTAGGACCACAGAGCTGAGTTGCAGAGAGGCGTTCCGAGGCCACGCACCTTTTTCACCTCTCTGCAACGCAACTCTGTTGTGCTTACTGAAGGTACCTGGTGGGCTAGTTGGCCCCAGGGTCCCTCAGGATTCAAAGGAAATAATTCCCCAACTTAAAACGCACCACAGGGCGTGTTTGCGCACATGTCACCTGAGGCCCCGCCCTCCCTTCACCACTGTGCAAACGCGCCCCGTGGTGCGTTTTAAGTTGGGGGATTAGGTCACCTTGAATCCTGAGGGTCCCTGGGGCCCAACTAGCCCACTAGGTACTTCCAGTAAGCACCACAGGCCTGCGTTGCAACGCCTGTAACAAATTGTGCAGTTGTGTTTAGGTAGTGAAGAGGGTCGTGCTGGGGGTAGTGTTTTAGGGTTTAGGGTAGTGCAGTGGTGTTTGTGTAGTGTAGGGGGTCATTCTGGGGGTAGATTTAGGGTTTAGGGTAGTGCAGTGGTGTTTGGGTAGTGTAGGGGGTCGTGCTGGGGGTAGTGTTTTAGGGTTTAGGGTAGTGCAGTGGTGTTTGGGTAGTGTAGGGGGTCGTGCTGCGCGTAGTGATTTAGGGTAGTGCAGTGGTGTTTGGGTAGTGTAGGGGGTACTGCTGGGGGTAGTGTTTTAGGGTTTAGGGTAGTGCAGTGGTGTTTGGGTAGTGTAGGGGTACTGCTGGGGGTAGTTTTTAGGGTTTAGGGTAGTGCAGTGGTGTTTGGGTAGTGTAGTGGTTCGTGCTGGGGGTAGTTTTTAGGGTTTAGGGTAGTGCAGTGGTGTTTGTGTAGTGTAGGGGTAGTGTTTTAGGGTTTAGGGTAGTGCAGTGGTGTTTGTGTAGTGTAGGAGGTCGTGTTTTAGGGTTTAGGGTAGTGCAGTGGTCTTTGGGTAGTGCAGGGGGTCGTGCTGGGGGAGTATTTTAGGGATTAGGGCAGTGCAGTGGTGTTTGGGTAGTGTAGGGAGTTGTGCGGGGGTAGTGTTTTAGGGTTTAGGGTAGTGTAGGGGGTCATGCGGGGGGTAGTGTTTTAGGGTTTAGGGCAGTGCAGTGGTGTTTGGGTAGTGCAGGGGTCGTGCTGGGGGAGTATTTTAGGGATTAGGGCAGTGCAGTGGTGTTTGGGTAGTGTAGGGGGTCGTGCTGGGGGAGTGTTTTACGGTTTAGGGCAGTGCAGTGGTGTTCGGGTAGTGTAGGGGGTCGTGCTGGGGGAGTGTTTGAGGGTTTAGGGCAGTGCACTCATGTTCGGGTAGTGTAGGGGGTTGTGCTGGGGGTAGTATTTTAGGGTTTAGGGTAGTGCAGTGGTGTTCGGGTAGTGTAGGGGGTGGTGCTGGGGGTAGTGTTCTAGGGTTTAGGGCAGTGCAGTGGTGTTTGGGCAGTGTAGGGGTAATGCTGGGGGTGGTGTTTTAGGGTTTAGGGCAGTGCAGTGGTGTTCGGGCAGTGTAGGGGGTCATGCTGGGGGTGGTGTTTCAGGGTTTAGGGCAGTGCAGTGGTGTTCGGGCACTGTAGGGGGTGGAGTTTCAGGGTTTAGGGCAGTGCAGTGGTGTTCGGGCAGTGTAGGGGGTCGTGCAGGGGTGGTGTTTCAGGGTTTAGGGCAGTGGTGTTCGGGCAGTGTAGGGGGTCGTGCTGGGGGTGGTGTTTCAGGGTTTGGGGCAGTGCAGTGGTGTTCGAGCAGTAAAGGGGGTCGTGCTGGGGGTGGTGTTTCAGGGTTTAGGGCAGTGCAGTGGTGTTCGGGCAGTGTAGGGGGCGGTGCAGGGGTGGTGTTTCAGGGTTTAGGGCAGTGCAGTGGTGTTCGGGCAGTGTAGGGGGCGGTGCAGGGGGTGGTGTTTCAGGGTTTAGGGCAGTGCAGTGGTGTTCGGGCAGTGTAGGGGTCATGCAGGGGGTGGTGTTTCAGGGTTTAGGGCAGTGCAGTGGTTTTCGGGCAGTGTAGGGGGTCGTGCTGGGGCTGGTGTTTCAGGGTTTAGGGCAGTACAGTGGTGTTCGGGCAGTGTAGGGGTCGTGCTGGGGCTGATGTTTCAGGGTTTAGGGCAGTGCAGTGGTGTTCGGGCAGTGTAGGGGTCGTGCTGGGGCTTGTGTTTCAGGGTTTAGGGCAGTGCAGTGGTGTTCGGGCAGTGTAGGTGGTCGTGCTGGGGCGGGTGTTTCAGGGTTTAGGGCAGTGCAGTGGTGTTCGGGCAGTGTAGGGGGTCATGCTGGGGCTGGTGTTTCAGGGTTTAGGGCAGTGCAGTGGTGTTCGGGCAGTGTAGGGGGTCTTGCTGGGGCTGGTGTTTCAGGGTTTAGGGCAGTGCAGTGGTGTTCGGGCAGTGTAGGGGGTCGTGCTGGGGGTGGTGTTTCAGGGTTTAGGGCAGTGCAGTGGTGTTCGAGCAGTGTAGGGGGTCGTGCTGGGGCTAGTGTTTCAGGATTTAGGGCAGAGCAATGGTGTTCAGGCAGTGTAGGGGGTTTTGCTGGAGGTGGTGTTTCAGGGTTTAGGGCAGTGCAGTGGTGTTCGTGCAGTGTAGGGGGTGGTGTTTCAGGGTTTAGGGCAGTGGTGTTCAGGCAGTGTAGGGGGTCTTGCTGGGGTTGATGTTTCAGGGTTTAGGGCAATGCAGTGGTGTTCGGGCAGTGTAGGGGGTCGTGCTGGGGGTGGTGTTTCAGGGTTTAGGGCAGTGCAGTGGTGTTCCGGCAGTGTAGGAGGTCGTGCAGGGGGTGGTGTTTCAGGGTTTAGGGCAGTGAGGTGGTGTTCCGGCAGTGTAGGGGGTCGTGCTGGGGTTGGTGTTTCAGGGTTTAGGGCAGTGCAGTGGTGTTCGGGCAGTGTAGGGTGTCGTGCTGAGGGGTGGTGTTTCAGGGTTTAGGGCAGTGCAGTGGTGTTCGGGCAGTGTAGGGGGTCATGCAGGGGGTGGTGTTTCAGGGTTTAGGGCAGTGCAGTGGTGTTTGGGCAGTGTAGGGGGTCGTGCAGGGGTTGGTGTTTCAGGGTTTAGGGCAGTGCAGTGGTGTTCGGGCAGTGTAGGGGGTCGTGCTGGGGCTGGTGTTTCAGGGTTTAGGGCAGTGCAGTGGTGTTCGGGCAGTGTAGGGGGTCTTGCTGGGGTGGAGTTTCAGGGTTTAGGGCAGGGGTGTTCGGGCAGTGTAGGGGGTCTTGCTGGGGGTGATGTTTCAGGGTTTAGGGCAGTGCAGTGGTGTTCGGGCAGTGTAGGGGGTCTTGCTGGGGGTCGTGTTTCAGGGTTTAGGGCTGTGCAGTGGTGTTCGGGCAGTGTAGGGGGTCGTGCTGGGGGTGGTGTTTCAGGGTTTAGGGCAGTGGTGTTTGGGCAGTGTAGGGGGTCTTGCTGGGGGTGATGTTTCAGGGTTTAGGGCAGTGCAGTGGTGTTCGGGCAGTGTAGGGGGTGGTGCAGGGGGTGGTGTTTCAGGGTTTAGGGCAGTGCAGTGGTGTTCGGGCAGTGTAGGGGGTCATGCAGGGGGTGGTGTTTCAGGGTTTAGGGCAGTGCAGTGGTTTTCGGGCAGTGTAGGGGGTCGTGCTGGGGGTGGTGTTTCAGGGTTTAGGGCAGTACAGTGGTGTTCGGGCAGTGTAGGGGGTCGTGCTGGGGCTGGTGTTTCAGGGTTTAGGGCAGTGCAGTGGTGTTCGGGCAGTGTAGGGGGTCGTGCTGGGGCTGGTGTTTCAGGGTTTAGGGCAGTGCAGTGGTGTTCGGGCAGTGTAGGTGGTCGTGCTGGGGCTGGTGTTTCAGGGTTTAGGGCAGTGCAGTGGTGTTCGGGCAGTGTAGGGGTCCTGCTGGGGCTGGTGTTTCAGGGTTTAGGGCAGTGCAGTGGTGTTCGGGCAGTGTAGGTGGTCATGCTGGGGCTGGTGTTTCAGGGTTTAGGGCAGTGCAGTGGTGTTCGGGCAGTGTAGGGGGTCATGCTGGGGCTGGTGTTTCAGGGTTTAGGGCAGTGCAGTGGTGTTCAGGCAGTGTAGGGGGTCTTGCTGGGGCTGGTGTTTCAGGGTTTAGGGGAGTGCAGTGGTGTTCGGGCAGTGTAGGGGGTCTTGCTGGGGCTGGTGTTTCAGAGTCTAGAGCAGTGCAGTGGTGTTCGGGCAGTGTAGGGGGTCTTGCTGGGGCTGGTGTTTCAGGGTTTAGGGCAGTGCAGTGGTGTTCGGGCAGTGTAGGGGGTCGTGCTGGGGGTGGTGTTTCAGGGTTTAGGGCAGTGCAGTGGTGTTCGGGCAGTGTAGGGGGTCGTGCTGGGGCTAGTGTTTCAGGATTTAGGGCAGAGCAATGGTGTTCAGCAAGTGTAGGGGGTTTTGCTGGAGGTGGTGTTTTAGGGTTTAGGGCAGTGCAGTGGTGTTCGGGCAGTGTAGGGGGTCATGCTGGGGGTGGTGTTTCAGGGTTTAGGGCAGTGCAGTGGTGTTCGGGCAGTGTAGGGGGTGGTGTTTCAGGGTTTAGGGCAGTGCAGTGGTGTTCGGGCACTGTAGGGGGTCGTGCAGGGGGTGGTGTTTCAGGGTTTAGGGCAGTGGTGTTCGGGCAGTGTAGGGGGTCGTGCTGGGGGTGGTGTTTCAGGGTTTGGGGCAGTGCAGTGGTGTTCGAGCAGTAAAGGGGGTCGTGCTGGGGGTGGTGTTTCAGGGTTTAGGGCAGTGCAGTGGTGTTCGGGCAGTGTAGGGGGCGGTGCAGGGGGTGGTGTTTCAGGGTTTAGGGCAGTGCAGTGGTGTTTGGGCAGTGTAGGGGGTGGTGCAGGGGTGGTGTTTCAGGGTTTAGGGCAGTGCAGTGGTGTTCGGGCAGTGTAGGGGGTCATGCAGGGGCTGGTGTTTCAGGGTTTAGGGCAGTGCAGTGGTTTTCGGGCAGTGTAGGGGGTCGTGCTGGGGCTGGTGTTTCAGGGTTTAGGGCAGTACAGTGGTGTTCGGGCAGTGTAGGGGGTTGTGCTGGGGCTGGTGTTTCAGGGTTTAGGGCAGTGCAGTGGTGTTCGGGCAGTGTAGGGGGTTGTGCTGGGGCTGGTGTTTCAGGGTTTAGGGCAGTGCAGTGGTGTTCGGGCAGTGTAGGTGGTCGTGCTGGAGCTGGTGTTTCAGGGTTTAGGGCAGTGCAGTGGTGTTCGGGCAGTGTAGGGGGTCATGCTGGGGCTGGTGTTTCAGGGTTTAGGGCAGTGCAGTGGTGTTCCGGCAGTGTAGGAGGTCGTGCAGGGGGTGGTGTTTCAGGGTTTAGGGCAGTGCAGTGGTGTTCGGGCAGTGTAGGGGGTCGTGCTGGGGTTGGTGTTTCAGGGTTTAGGGCAGTGCAGTGGTGTTCGGGCAGTGTAGGGTGTCGTGCTGAAGGGTGGTGTTTCAGGGTTTATGGCAGTGCAGTGGTGTTCGGGCAGTGTAGGGGGTCATTCAGGGGGTGGTGTTTCAGGGTTTAGGGCAGTGCAGTGGTGTTTGGGCAGTGTAGGGGGTCGTGCAGGAGGTGGTGTTTCAGGGTTTAGGGCAGTGCAGTGGTGTTCGGCCAGTGTAGGTGGTCTTGCTGGGGGTGGTGTTTCAGGCTTTAGTTCAGTGGTGTTCGGGCAGTGTAGGGGGTCTTGCTGGGGGTGGTGTTTCAGGGTTTAGGGCAGTGCAGTGGTGTTCGGGCAGTGTAGGGGGTCTTGCTGGGGCTGGTGTTTCAGGGTTTAGGGCAGTGCAGTGGTGTTCGGGCAGTGTAGGGGGTCGTGCTGGGGCTGGTGTTTGAGGGTTTAGGGTAGTGCAGTGGTGTTCGGGCAGTGTAGGGGGTCGTGCTGGGGCTGGTGTTTCAGGGTTTAGGGCAGTGCAGTGGTGTTCGGGCAGTGTAGGGGGTCTTGCTGGGGGTGGAGTTTCAGGGTTTAGGGCAGTGGTGTTCGGGCAGTGTAGGAGGTCTTGCTGGGGGTGATGTTTCAGGGTTTAGGGCAGTGCAGTGGTGTTCGGGCAGTGTAGGGGGTCTTGCTGGGGGTAGTGTTTCAGGGTTTAGGGCAGTGCAGTGGTTTTCGGGCAGTGTAGGGGGTCGTGTTGGGGTGGTGTTTCAGGGTTTAGGGCAGTGGTGTTCGGGCAGTGTAGGGGGTCTTGCTGGGGGTGATGTTTCAGGGTTTAGGGCAGTGCAGTGGTGTTCGGGCAGTGTAGGGGGCGGTGCAGGGGGTGGTGTTTCAGGGTTTAGGGCAGTGCAGTGGTGTTCGGGCAGTGTAGGGGGTGGTGCAGGGGGTGGTGTTTCAGTGTTTAGGGCAGTGCAGTGGTGTTCGGGCAGTGTAGGGGGTCATGCGGGGTGGTGTTTCAGGGTTTAGGGCAGTGCAGTGGTTTTCGGGCAGTGTAGGGGGTCGTGCTGGGGCTGGTGTTTCAGGGTTTAGGGCAGTACAGTGGTGTTCGGGCAGTGTAGGGGGTCGTGCTGGGGCTGGTGTTTCAGGGTTTAGGGCAGTGCAGTGGTGTTCGGGCAGTGTAGGGGGTCGTGCTGGGGCTGGTGTTTCAGGGTTTAGGGCAGTGCAGTGGTGTTCGGGCAGTGTAGGTGGTCGTGCTGGGGCTGGTGTTTCAGGGTTTAGGGCAGTGCAGTGGTGTTCGGGCAGTGTAGGGGGTCATGCTGGGGCTGGTGTTTCAGGGTTTAGTGCAGTGGTGTTCGGGCAGTGTAGGGGGTCTTGCTGGGGCTGGTGTTTCATGGTTTAGGGCAGTGCAGTGGTGTTTGGGCAGTGTAGGGGGTCGTGCTGGGGGTGGTGTTTCAGGGTTTAGGGCAGTGCAATGGTGTTCAGGCAGTGTAGGGGATTTTGCTGGAGGTGGTGTTTCAGGGTTTAGGGCAGTGCAGTGGTGTTCGTGCAGTGTAGGGGGTGGTGTTTCAGGGTTTAGGGCAGTGGTGTTCAGGCAGTGTAGGGGGTCTTGCTGGGGTTGATGTTTCAGGGTTTAGGGCAGTGCAGTGGTGTTCGGGCAGTGTAGGGGTCGTGCTGGGGGTGGTGTTTCAGGGTTTAGGGCAGTGCAGTGGTGTTCCGGCAGTGTAGGAGGTCGTGCAGGGGTGGTGTTTCAGGGTTTAGGGCAGTGCAGTGGTGTTCGGGCAGTGTAGGGGTCGTGCTGGGGTTGGTGTTTCAGGGTTTAGGGCAGTGCAGTGGTGTTCGGACAGTGTAGGGTGTCGTGCTAAGGGGTGGCGTTTCAGGGTTTAGGGCAGTGCAGTGGTGTTTGGGCAGTGTAGGGGTCATGCAGGGGTGGTGTTTCAGGGTTTAGGGCAGTGCAGTGGTGTTTGGGCAGTGTAGGGGGTCGTGCAGGGGTGGTGTTTCAGGGTTTAGGGCAGTGCAGTGGTGTTCGGCCAGTGTAGGTGGTCTTGCTGGGGGTGGTGTTTCAGGCTTTAGTGCAGTGGTGTTCGGGCAGTGTAGGGGGTCTTGCTGGGGGTGGTGTTTCAGGGTTTAGGGCAGTGCAGTGGTGTTCGGGTAGTGTAGGGGGTCGTGCTGGGGCTGGTGTTTGAGGGTTTAGGGTAGTGCAGTGGTGTTCGGGCAGTGTAGGGGTCGTGCTGGGGCTGGTGTTTCAGGGTTTAGGGCAGTGCAGTGGTGTTCGGGCAGGGTAGGGGGTCTTGCTGGGGGTGGTGTTTCAGGGTTTAGGGCAGTGTAGGGGGTCTTGCTGGGGGTAGTGTTTCAGGGTTTAGGGCAGTGCAGTGGTGTTCGGGCAGTGTAGGGGGTCGTGTTGGGGGTGGTGTTTCAGGGTTTAGGGCAGTGGTGTTCGGGCAGTGTAGGGGGTCTTGCTGGAGGTGATGTTTCAGGGTTTAGGGCAGTGCAGTGGTGTTCGGGCAGTGTAGGAGGTCTTGCTGGGGGTAGTGTTTCAGGGTTTAGGGCAGTGCAGTGGTGTTCGGGCAGTGTAGGGGCGTGCTGGGGGTGGTGGTTCAGGGTTTAGGGCAGTGCAGTGGTGTTCGGGCAGTGTAGGGGGTCGTGAAGGGGGTGGTGTTTCAGGGTTTAGGGCAGTGCAGTGGTGTTCGGGCAGTGTAGGGGGTCGTGCTAGGGTTGGTGTTTCAGGGTTTAGGGCAGTGCAGTGGTGTTCGGGCAGTGTAGGGGGTCGTGCAGGGGCTGGTGTTTCAGGGTTTAGGGCAGTGCAGTGGTGTTCGGGCAGTGTAGGGGGTCGTGCTGGGGCTGGTGTTTGAGGGTTTAGGGTAGTGCAGTGGTGTTCGGGCAGTGTAGGGGGTCGTGCTGGGGCTGGTGTTTCAGGGTTTAGGGCAGTGCAGTGGTGTTCGGGCAGTGTAGGGGGTCTTGCTGGGGGTGGAGTTTCAGGGTTTAGGGCAGTGGTGTTCGGGCAGTGTAGGAGGTCTTGCTGGGGGTGATGTTTCAGGGTTTAGGGCAGTGCAGTGGTGTTCGGGCAGTGTAGGGGTCTTGCTGGGGGTAGTGTTTCAGGGTTTAGGGCAGTGCAGTGGTTTTCGGGCAGTGTAGGGGGTCGTGTTGGGGTGGTGTTTCAGGGTTTAGGGCAGTGGTGTTCGGGCAGTGTAGGGGTCTTGCTGGGGGTGATGTTTCAGGGTTTAGGGCAGTGCAGTGGTGTTCGGGCAGTGTAGGGGGCGGTGCAGGGGTGGTGTTTCAGGGTTTAGGGCAGTGCAGTGGTGTTCGGGCAGTGTAGGGGGTGGTGCAGGGGTGGTGTTTCAGTGTTTAGGGCAGTGCAGTGGTGTTCGGGCAGTGTAGGGGTCATGCGGGGTGGTGTTTCAGGGTTTAGGGCAGTGCAGTGGTTTTCGGGCAGTGTAGGGGGTCGTGCTGGGGCTGGTGTTTCAGGGTTTAGGGCAGTACAGTGGTGTTCGGGCAGTGTAGGGGGTCGTGCTGGGGCTGGTGTTTCAGGGTTTAGGGCAGTGCAGTGGTGTTCGGGCAGTGTAGGGGGTCGTGCTGGGGCTGGTGTTTCAGGGTTTAGGGCAGTGCAGTGGTGTTCGGGCAGTGTAGGTGGTCGTGCTGGGGCTGGTGTTTCAGGGTTTAGGGCAGTGCAGTGGTGTTCGGGCAGTGTAGGGGGTCATGCTGGGGCTGGTGTTTCAGGGTTTAGTGCAGTGGTGTTCGGGCAGTGTAGGGGGTCTTGCTGGGGCTGGTGTTTCAGGGTTTAGGGCAGTGCAGTGGTGTTCGGGCAGTGTAGGGGGTCGTGCTGGGGGTGGTGTTTCAGGGTTTAGGGCAGTGCAATGGTGTTCAGGCAGTGTAGGGGATTTTGCTGGAGGTGGTGTTTCAGGGTTTAGGGCAGTGCAGTGGTGTTCGTGCAGTGTAGGGGGTGGTGTTTCTGGGTTTAGGGCAGTGGTGTTCTGGCAGTGTAGGGGGTCTTGCTGGGGTTGATGTTTCAGGGTTTAGGGCAGTGCAGTGGTGTTCGGGCAGTGTAGGGGGTCGTGCTGGGGGTGGTGTTTCAGGGTTTAGGGCAGTGCAGTGGTGTTCCGGCAGTGTAGGAGGTCGTGCAGGGGGTGGTGTTTCAGGGTTTAGGGCAGTGCAGTGGTGTTCGGGCAGTGTAGGGGGTCGTGCTGGGGTTGGTGTTTCAGGGTTTAGGGCAGTGCAGTGGTGTTCGGACAGTGTAGGGTGTCGTGCTAAGGGGTGGCGTTTCAGGGTTTAGGGCAGTGCAGTGGTGTTTGGGCAGTGTAGGGGGTCATGCAGGGGGTGGTGTTTCAGGGTTTAGGGCAGTGCAGTGGTGTTTGGGCAGTGTAGGGGGTCGTGCAGGGGGTGGTGTTTCAGGGTTTAGGGCAGTGCAGTTGTGTTCGGCCAGTGTAGGTGGTCTTGCTGGGGGTGGTGTTTCAGGCTTTAGTGCAGTGGTGTTCGGGCAGTGTAGGGGGTCTTGCTGGGGGTGGTGTTTCAGGGTTTAGGGCAGTGCAGTGGTGTTCGGGCAGTGTAGGGGGTCGTGCTGGGGCTGGTGTTTGAGGGTTTAGGGTAGTGCAGTGGTGTTCGGGCAGTGTAGGGGGTCGTGCTGGGGCTGGTGTTTCAGGGTTTAGGGCAGTGCAGTGGTGTTCGGGCAGGGTAGGGGGTCTTGCTGGGGGTGGTGTTTCAGGGTTTAGGGCAGTGCAGTGGTGTTCGGGCAGTGTAGGGGGTCGTGTTGGGGGTGGTGTTTCAGGGTTTAGGGCAGTGGTGTTCGGGCAGTGTAGGGGGTCTTGCTGGAGGTGATGTTTCAGGGTTTAGGGCAGTGCAGTGGTGTTCGGGCAGTGTAGGAGGTCTTGCTGGGGGTAGTGTTTAGGGTTTAGGGCAGTGCAGTGGTGTTCGGGCAGTGTAGGGGGCGTGCTGGGGGTGGTGGTTCAGGGTTTAGGGCAGTGCAGTGGTGTTCGGGCAGTGTAGGGGGTCGTGAAGGGGGTGGTGTTTCAGGGTTTAGGGCAGTGCAGTGGTGTTCGGGCAGTGTAGGGGGTCGTGCTAGGGTTGGTGTTTCAGGGTTTAGGGCAGTGCAGTGGTGTTCGGGCAGTGTAGGGGGTCGTGCAGGGGCTGGTGTTTCAGGGTTTAGGGCAGTGCAGTGGTGTTCGGGCAGTGTAGGGGGTCGTGCTGGGGGTAGTGTTTTAGGGTTTAGGGTAGTGCAGTGGTGCTTGTGTAGGGTAGGGGGTCGTGCTGGGGGTAGTGTTTTAGGGTTTAGGGTAGGTCAGTGGTGTTTGTGTAGTGTAGGGGATCATGTTTTAGGGTAGTGCCGTGGTGTTTGGGTAGTGTAGGGGGTCGTGCTGGGGGTTGTGTTTTAGGATTTAGGTTAGTGCAGTGGTGTTTGGGTATTGTAGGGGGTTGTGCTGGGGGTAGTGTTTTAGGGTTTAAGGTAGTGCAGTGGTGTTTGTGTAGTGTAGGGGGTCGTGCTGGGGGTAGTGTTTTAGGGTTTAGGGTAGTGCAGTGGTGCTTGTGTAGTGTAGGGGTCGTGCTGGGGTAGTGTTTTAGGGTTTAGGGTAGTGCAGTGGTGTTTGTGTAGTGTAGGGGGTCATGTTTTAGGGTAGTGCAGTGGTGTTTGGGTAGTGTAGGGGGTCGTGCTGGGGTAGTGTTTTAGGATTTAGGTTAGTGCAGTGGTGTTGGAGTAGTGTTTTAGGGTTTAGGATAGTGCAGTGGTGTTTGTGTAGTGTAGGGGGTCATGCTGGGGGTAGTGTTTTAGGGTTTAGGATAGTGCAGTGGTGCTTGTGTAGTATAGGGGTCGTGCTGGGGGTAGTGTTTTAGTGTTTAGGGTAGTGCAGTGGTGTTTTTGTAGTGTAGGGGGTCATGTTTTAAGATGCAACGCTCCAATACCTGACCAGTCTGCACTACATAAAACTGCAAAAAACTAAAAATAAAAAGTGTTTTGCACACTTTTGTCATTGGGCTATATGTGGGCTACATCTGGGTAATATTTGTGCTACATTTGGGCTCTTTTTTCACTGGTGGCCATCTTGGAAGACTTCTTTGTTATGAAGTTTCCTAATTTCCTCATTTACTGCAGTCTCCTCAGTAGGAAATGCTTTCAGTTTTTACTTTGATTCCATCAAGAAGGCATTCAGATGTGTCACACATTTGCCATAAATTCAGAATGTTAGCACTCTAGTTGTTCATTAGATCACTGTACTAAAGCTACTGCTCACCAAGGAGTTAACTGGAAGTCTACTGCTGGTATTGAAAGTGATTGTTTCAGTCTGCATGTCAGAATTTTCTAATGAAATAGAAGAGGATTTGAGATCTCACTTAAAACATGCACTAAATTTTCTTTTTGCAGCACTAACCCTAATTTCTATGGCAAAATGAACCCCCTCATTTTGTTCCTTTTTAAATTAAATGTTTTAAGTGTTACCAGTTTATTCCAATCAAGATGGCTTCAGGTGTGCCATACTTTTGTCATAAGTAAGACTGTTAGCGCTCTAGTTGTTCTTTAGAACACTCTGGGAAGCTGCAGTAGAACACAAAGGCATCAACTGACAGGCTGCTCCTGTTGAAATATAACAGGAAGATATTTGAGATCACACTTGAAACATGTCCTAATTTTTCTTTCTACAGCACTAACCATAATTTCTATGACAAAATGAACCCCATCATTTTGTTCCTTTTTAAATTAACCCCTTGACCGCGATCGGAATTCCGCTCGTATGCTGGACATTCCGATCGCGGGTGGGGTCGTGACGAGCTCAGCTCGTCATGCGCACAGCGCTACCGCGCAGCATGACGAGCTGAGCTCGTCATGAGCACGGAAAGGGTTAAATGTTTTAAGTGTTACCAGTTTATTCCAATCAAGATGGCTTCAGGTGTGCCATACTTTTGTCATAAGTAAGCCTGTTAGCGCTCTAGTTGTTCTTTAGAACACTCTGGGGAGCTGCAGTAGAACACAAAGGCATCAACTGACAGGCTGCTCCTGTTGAAATATAACAGGAAGATATTTGAGATCACACTTGAAACATGTCCTAATTTTTCTTTCCAGAGCACTAACCATAATTTCTATGACAAAATGAACCCCATCATTTTGTTCCTTTTTAAATTAAATGTTTTAAGTGTTACCAGTTTATTACAATCAAGATGGCTTCAGGTGTGCCATACTTTTGTCATAAGTAAGGTGGTTAGCACTCTAGTTGTTCTTTAGAACACTCTGGGAAGCTGCAGTAGAACACAAAGGAATCAACTGACAGTCTCTGCCCTTGTTGGATGTACATGTTTTACTGAGAATGTCAGACTTCATTCTCACATGACTGAGAAAGATAATGTGAATTTACAGAAAATATGCTCTCATTTTAGCTTCTGGAGCACCTTCCAAAACTGTATGGGACAAGCATGTGAAAATAGTTTTCTCTCAAACATGATTCATGATATCCCAGCAGAAGGTTTTTCACAGGGTAAAATCACCTTAGAACACACCACAATTCCTGAAATTAGTATGGTACCATCAACAAATGAATTCTAATGTAACTAAAGTCTGTTATCACCCTTTATAGTTCTCCTTTTGGTAACCCTCAAAATCTTCGATTCACTACAATGCATTTCAATGGGGTACTATCATTTATATTGGTCCCAAAATGGCTGCCAGCAATTCCAGGATGAAGTGCTGACAGCCAATCAGATCTCACGATGACATGTGTGGTTAGGCTCCGCCCAGATATATATGTGTTTTTACTTTTGATTTTCTCAGCAACTACTGAACGGATTTACACCATTTAACAAAAAGGGTTCTTTCTGAACCAAGAACTACCTCTTTGCCAAATTTGGTGTAATTCCGTTCAGCAGTTCGGGCTGTAGCCTTGCATAAAGTTTCCTATGGGAAATTGATTTTTTGACTCTTATTTTTTTAATTTCTCCGCAACTACTGAACGGATTTACACCATTTAACAAAAAGGGTTCTTTCTGAACCAAGAACTACCTCTTTGCCAAATTTTGTGTAATTCCGTTCAGCAGTTCGGGCTGTAGCCATGGCTAAAGTTTCCTACGGGAAAATGAATGGGGAAAACACGTTTTGGGACCCCCCTTTTTCTCGGCCCTCGCTTGATCGAATCACCCCGAAACTTTCAGGGTAGGAGCGGACTGGAGCGGGCCATAAAGTTTGAAAGTTTCGCGAAGATTCGTCAACCGACGCAAGAGTTATTTCAAATAGAATGTTGTGGATTTCCTATGGAAAATAGGTCCTAACTATAACTATCTACTGGCGACCGCCAGTAGATAATATATATATATATATATATATATATATATGTTTATATACATACAAACACATATCTATGTGCTTGTGTGTTTATATAAGTATATATTTATATATAGTATCAAATATTAGTGGACTTTACATTGTATTAAAATGATATATTAAAATATTTTACATTTACTAGTTTAAACTCTATTTATAATAAAAAACATGATATTTTCATCTATTTTAGGATATTAGTTTCAACGATATTTTTTAAATATTTTTGTACTTACCATTATAAGTATGGGAGCACAATATTTTTGTCAACGACATTGTTTACTGTGTAAATGGTCCCCTGGGTGGGTGGAATTGGGGGTAATTGGTCCAATCTGCCCACCCGTGGGGCAGAAAGACTGTCTGTGCCTTTTTGGCATGGGATTATGGTTGACAGTCCCCATCCCTATGTTGTTTGCCCTTTTGTCTAGTGGGCTTTCTGTCCCCCGGGGGAAGATTGGGTAATTCCCTTGATCTCCCGTAGCATCAGAAAGAATGTGCATTCTCTCTGTTGGTGGCATGGCCATGCTCACGATGGGCAGACCCCACCCCTATTTTTTATTTTAATAAAATTGCTCTGGGGTCTAGTAGACATTTTTGGGGCTAATCACCCCCATTCGCCACACAGGAAGGCAAAAAGACTGTCGGCACAATTCATTGGGGTGGGGACATGGCTATGCAATGGTAGGTAGCACCCAATCTTTTTTATAACATGCCCTGGTGCCTAGTGGGCTTTCTGCCCCCAGGCAGCAGACTGGTCCTAATCAACCCATCCATCCCCCATGGGGGGGGGTAGAAAGACTGTATGCCTTGTTATCGAGGAGGGGGCATGGCAATGCCATTGGCCGGAAAGGCTGTTGCTGCTTTTTTCGGCATGTCCATGCACTTGGTGTGCAGCCCCCACCCCTATAAATTATTTTAACAAAATGTCCCTGATATCTAGCAGGCTTTCTGCCCCCTTGCGGCACATTAGGGTAATCACCCCATCCACACTCTAGAAGGGGCAGAAAGACTGCTGATGCATTTTGCGATGGGGGCATGGGCATGCCCATGGTTGTTGCTCCCACCCCTATACATTTTTTTGATAAGATTTTCCAGGTGTCTAGTGGGCTTTCCTCCCTCCCCTGGAGGCATATTCAGGGTAATCACTGCCATCTGCCCCCCAGGGGTGCAGAAAGACATTTGCGATGTTGTGTGGGCAGCCTTCACTCCTATATTTACTTATTTTTTATTTTTCCTTGTGTCTAGTGGGCTGTCGGCCCCCAGGAGGGGCAGATATGGGGTCATCAGCTCCATCTGCATACCAGGCAGAAAGACTGAAATGTGAGAAGTGAGAAGGGCATAAGTCCTTGCCTAGGGTGCCACTCTCCCATATCCTTGGGGCCTAGTGGGTGGATCCTTGCTTGGAGATCACTTTCCTGTGGTAATCCCAAACCAGTGATCCACTGGACAGAGATATCATTGGAATGGGGAGATTCTCTCCTTTCCATCGATACTGCTCCCAAAGCAATCAATGCTTGAGGGGTTGGGAAATGCCCCAGAGCACTGACTGTTATGACTGCCACTCACCTGTTCTCCAATGTGTTCTACTTTGGTGTCGATAAGTCCCCAAATCCTCCGAAGTAAAATAGAAAGGCAGTAGTAGAGAATACATGGCCAAACTATATCACTCCAGGGGGGAAAGGGAATGGGGACGAGAAGAGAGAGAGAGAGAAATGAAGAGATGTCACCAGGCGTCTTACTGCACTGAAGTCTCTCCTCTCTGGGGAATTCGGGAAATGTAGTTTCTCTGGGGTGATGCGATCTTCTCTGGGGTGATACGATCTTTTGAATTCTGTCTTGTTTTAAACAAGGACTGACAACGTGACTTCTCTGATTAGTTCTAAACATAAATAAAACAAAAGGTAAATACTAAACTATAAAGTGTTCAATGGTATTTAGAGTCTTACTAGAGTTTGTTGTGAATACCTAAAGTCTTGAGATCCTGATGCTCTACTGTTGAGCCTTCTAGGAATTTATTCTTACAGGAAATGACAAAGTTATTTTCCTAAAAACACAAGAAATGATTAGCGTAATTATTATCTGTAATCATGTTATGGCTGGAATAGTTCACAATCTTATGAATAAATAACTCTCCAACTTACAGGACTTTCCTTCTTTTGTTTGCCTCTCTATTACAATCCTTTTGATACATAACATATTAAAAACCATATTCATACAATTGTAGAAAGAGAGAGCTCAGCACAAAAGTTCTTATTCCAATGTTCAAGAAATAATAATTGTTCAGTTTTTTCCTTTAGCAGTGCATTCTCTTTACCAAACTGCTTCTTGCATGTCGCATTGTAGAAATAATCAAAAGTTCAAAGTCCGCAGCTATTCTTTAAATTAACCGTTGTCGATAAATAAAGTTAAATAAACTCACCAGGATGCGCTGACTAACATGCCTTGAAGATTCGATATCTTATTTGGAAATGCGCGATATCGTCGTCTTTTTAATCAGACCTTTTTGTGTTTCCTTTTCAGGATACGGAATTCCCAGCCGGGAAACAGGAAGGAGGATGGAGCAACAAGACGGACTCGCCGGAAGAGGGACGAAGCCCAGGAGAATGCCGCCAGGAGGAGAAGCCAGTCCACAGACGCCGCCGAAGAGGAATCCGGAAACAGGTGAGTGACACGAACAAACGAGACCAAGCGAGTCTCAAGGGGCGAGTGTGGTTTAAATAGTTTTGGAAGCAATCCGCTGGCTCATTCACTTGTACAGCACGTTTTGTCAGTTAACATGTTCTCACGTTTGACAGTTAACATGTGTGCATGTTGGTAGAGTCTGAGAGCTGTCAACTGCCAATGCTTCTATTTGCATACTCGTGTTAGATCACGGTGAAAGTATTATCGCATACTTGAATCTGTTTTTCACGAATAGGGGTATGGCTAAGGCATAATCATGTTGCATTGATTAGAGCTGTGTTGAGACTCATGACAGTCCCCCCCCCAAGGGTCTTCTTACCGGGCGAGTTTTGTCTGGATTTAGCATGTGGAACTGATGAACAAGTCTTGGTGCATGCACATAAGATGACGGTTCCCACGAACGTTCAGATGCATCATAACCCTTCCAGTCCACTAAATAAAACAATTTTCCTCGTATTCTTTTAGAGTCAAGAATACGCTGTGCTTCGTACTCAGTCTGGTTATTTACAATGATTGGGGGAGGAGGATTATCTTTTCTAGTCATTGAATGATGCGGTTTAATGAGGGAGACATGAAACACAGGATGAATTGTTAGTTCACTAGGTAATCGTAATTTCACTGTGACAGAATTCAGAACCTGTTCAATGGGAAAAGGACCAATAAACCTAGGTTGTAATTTTCTGGGACACTCTAAATGGATGTTGCGAGTCGATAACCACACCAGTTCTCCTTTATTATAGAGTGGTTCTGGAGTTCTATTTTTGGCAGCTTGTAATTTGGTATTACCTTTGTTTCGAATTAAGTTTTTTCGTGCCTCTTCTTGTTTTTCTTGTAACTGCTTCAATCTATCTGAGACTGATGGCATGTTATTAGGGTATGAAGGGAGTTGTGTTGGAATGGCACGTGGATGAAAACCATTAGAAAATAAAAAGACAAACATCCCAAAGCAGTATGGGTGCTATTATTATATGAAAATTCTGCTAGGGGAAGAGCTTGATCCCAGTGAGAGGTAAGCTCAGCTGTTAAACATCGCAAACTTTGTTCTGGGTATTGATTAACCTTCTCAGTCTGTCCCTCAGTTTGTGGGTGGAAAGCTGAAGATAATGCCACTTCTATTCCTAAGTCGGTACACAAATGTTTCCAAAATTTAGAGGTGAATTGGGGGTCTCTATCAGAAATGATCTTACTCGGGAGGCCATGTAGTTTTACAATGTGATGCAGGAATATTTTACTAAATTCTAGAGCTGTGGGTAATTTCTTTAGCGGAATAAAGTGGCCCATTTTTGATAACATGTCTACAACTACAAGAATAGTGGTGAATCCATTGGATTTTGGTAATTCAGTAATGAAGTCTAAACTAATAGTGTGCCATGGAGTAGACGGGACAGGCAAGGATGCAAGAGACCAGTTGGAGCTAAATGTTGTGACTTATTCCGGGCACATGTGGGGCAAGTCTTAACATATTCTCGTACTTCTTTTCAAATGTTTTCCCACCAGAAATTTCTTAAGCATATTGCCAAGGTCTTGTGTATACCTGGATGGGCTGCTGTGCTAGAATCGTGATGCCAAATCAAGATTTGTTTCCTTAATAGTTTGAAGGGAATGTACAATGCATTATTATGGAAGAAATAACCATCTCTTATAGAATTTTGTTTTTTGCGTAACCATTGTTCCTTATTTAGTTTGATAGATTCTTTTTTGACCGCGTTTAGAAAATCATCTGATTCTGTTACCGCAATTATTTTATTGGCTGGAATTATGCTTTGTGCTGGGAAATTCTTTATTTTGTTCTCTTTTTCATCAATTCTAGACAAGGTATCAGATAATATTTGTTTAGTTCCCGGATGGTATGTCATCAAAAAATCAAATTCACTAAAGAAATTTAACCACCTCATTTGTCTGGGAGTGAGCGCTTTTACACTGGTGAAAAATTGAAGATTTTTATGATCTGTATAAATCGTAATAGTGTGTTTTGCCCCAAAAAGGTGGTGTCTCCATTCAGAAAAATCTTATTTTATTGCTAAAAGTTCTTGCTCAGCAATAGTGTAATTTTGCTCTGCTGGAAGTAGTTTCCGTGAATAGTTTGCTAATGGATGTAAATGTCCTGTACTGGGATCTTTCTACAATAACACTCCCCCCAGTGCTGATTGAGAATCGTCAGCCTCAACAATGAATGGTTGGTCAGGATCAGAATGAGAAAGAATAGGTGCAGAAGTAAATGCCTTTTTTAGAGTACAAAAGGCAATCTCAGCCTCTTCAGTCCAGCAAAACACCTGTCCTTTTTTAAACAACTGAGTAATGGGAAGAACTATCTCAGAGAAGTTTGCTATAAAACGCCTATAAAAATTGGTGAAACCCAATACTCGCTGTACCTCTTTGACTGAGCTAGGAGAAGGCCACTTGAGGATGGCTTCCACCTTTCTCTGATCCATTGTAATACCTTCTGGTGAAAGAAAGTATCCCAAAAATTCTACTGATTTAGCATGAAATACACACTTCTCTAGTTTAGCATAAAGAGAATGTTCTCTGAGTCTTTGCAGTATGGCTTGTACATGTTCCACATGTTCTTGTTCAGTTTTAGAAAAAATCTGTATATTGTCAATATAGACAATAGCAAAAATATCTAAGAAATCATGGAGTACTTCATTTATAAAGTACTGAAACGCTGCAGGAGCGTTGCATAGACCGAATGGCATAACAGTGTATTCGAATAGGCCAAACTTGATGCGGAAGGCAGTCTTCCACTCATCGCCTTCCTTTACGCGAATGAGATGGTAAGCCCCGCGAAGGTCCAGTTTGGTGTAAATAGTGGACCCTTTTACTTGATCAAATAGCACAGCGATGAGTGGTAAAGGGTATCTATTCTTGATAGTGGCTTTATTCACTGCGCGATAGTTTATGCAAGCCCAGAGATCGCCTGATTTTTTAGCCACAAAGAAAAGAGGCAAGGAAACAGGGGACGTAGAATATCTAATAAATCCTAAATCTAGTACTTCGTCAAGGTAGTTTCTTAAATATTGCGTTTCTGGTTCAGTAAGTGCGTAAATTCTACTGCACTGTAGAACAGCTCCAGGAATCAAATCAATTCTACAATCGTAGACCCTATGAGGTGGTAATTGCGTCGCTTGAACAGGGTCAAAAACATCTGCATAATCCTGATATTGAGAAGGTAATTGAAGAGATGAATCAGACTGGGTACTTGCACAAAGGAAAGGAATGATTGGGTTTTGTGCTTCTTTATAACAATGTGTTCTATAATAGGCAGAATCTAGGGTTACGGCTCTTTTAGCCCAATCTATTTTCGGGTTGTGTAACTCCAACCAGGGCACTCCAAGTATTACCCCAAAAGTAGGAGTGTCAATCAAATCAAAAATGGTCTGTTCAGGATGACCATTTTCCGATACCAAAGTTAGGGGTGCAGTATGAAAACGGATGAGTCCAGGGGACAAGGCTGAACCATCAACTGCTCTTACCGGCTCTGGAGTTTGTTTTGAAATTTGTGGGATTCCTATTTTTTGAGCTAATTGCAAATCAAAGAAATAACCTGTGGCACCAGACTCTAGAAGAACAGAGAGACTATAGTGGCGATTCCGATGTCGGACGGACTCAGGTCCGTCCGACATCGTCCAGGAGCCGTAATCGACCGACCTGCTGTCGTCGGTTACGGCCCTGCAAGTACGATGCGACCGAACCCTGTTCGGTCGCACTCGTATACTTCACAATGGGAGCATGCATTCCGAGCGGAATGCATGCTTGCATTGTGAAAAGCAGGGGTGCAGTTCATCCCTGCATCCTGTGGCCGGCACCCCAAGGTGCCTGCCACCGGGTGCAGGGATCAACAGGGGGGCACCATAGGTGCCCCCAGGCCGCCATTCGGCAGCCTCGCACCCATGGGGGCCCTACTGGGGGCCCCCAAAGACAGTTACCGACTGCCTTTTCATGCCGGAAAGACCGGCATGAAAAGGCAGTGAAATACTGCCATCGTACTCCCTCGGTCGTGAAGAGGCGGCCGGGGAGTACTGAAGGATTTCCGGACGGCGGACGGGCTCTCCGAGCCCGTCGTAAGCCATCCGGAAATCCGAGTCGGATTCCTTTCCGACCGAGCCCATCGGAATGGCTCGGTCGGAAAGGAATCCGGCCGGCACGTTCCGATTCGGTCGGAAGGGCTCCGACCATCGTTCGGTGTCCTTCCGGCCGAAATCGGAATCGGCCCCTATGTCTTTGTTGAGTTGACACTATAAATGTTACTCTGATGGTCATATGTCGTGGTACTAGACTGATGACATTAGTAACGTATTGCGAGACCTGCAGTTGAGACTTTCTAGAAGGATCAATCTCAATATCCTTCAAGAATTTTAGTTTTCCGATTGTGAGTGAATTGTATCGATACTAGCAATAACTTTTTTCTTTTTTGGCTTAATTGGACATTCGCTAGCGAAGTGTCCTGACTTTCCACAGTATAAGCAGAGATTGCCCTTACAACGTCTTTCTTTTTCCTCTAGACTCAAAGAACCTTTGATAGTACCTATCTGCATAGGTTCTGAACCATTATGCTTTTCTTCAGCTTCTTTCTTTTTTGTTTTCATAACAATGACTATAGGTTCCCCTTGAGATTTTTCATTCCTTCGCTCACCTAGCCTGTGGCCTAATTTTACAACTAAATCTATAAACTCTGAGTATTCTACAGGTAAATCAACTATATGGGCGAGGGAATCTTTCAAATCATCTCTGAGTCCTCCGTGAAATAATGATATGGATTTTTCCTCTGGTCAATGGGTTTCAGCCAGTAACCGATTAAATGTGGTTAAGTATGTCAAAAGATCTTTTGAGCCTTGACGCAAATTAAGGAGTTCATTATCACTAGATTGTAGGAACACATGGCGTGAAAAAAGACATGTCATGGCATCCTTAAATTCGGCGAAATTATGTAACAAGGGACTATTGTTTTCGATCAGAGGTATTGACCAATTAGCGGCCACACCACCTAAATAGGAAATCACAAAGTCTGTTTTGGCAGTATCAGTGGTAAAGGATTGGGGTTTACATAAAAAGTGTAACTGACATTGACTCATAAATGAGGCAAAACGGGAAGTATCTCCAGTAAAACGTTCTGGGTTTGCCAAGGGAACCGGATTTGGTGTTACTATCGTAACTTGTAAGTTTTGCTCTGGGCGTTGAGAGGGTGTGGCTGGTGAAGCAAAGAAGTTTGGACCAAATTTGGGCAGAGTCAGAACAGGGTGGGTGTCTGAAGTCTTAATGTCTCTCCATTGCGTAAATCCTGATCTACTTCTTGTGAGTTCTTCTCTGAGTGAGTGATTCTCATGTTTGAGATGTTGCATTTACATTTCTAAGGTTCGTACTTAATCTGTCAATTGTGTCATATCTAGGGAAGGTTCCATGATGATACGACACCAACGTGAACAATTTTGTAGCTTAGTCTTCTGTTATGACGGCCACTCACCTGTTCTCCAGTGTGTTCTACTTTGGTGTCGATAAGTCCCTAACTCCTCCGAAGTAAAATAGAAAGGCAGTAGTAGAGAATACACGGCCAAACTATATCACTCCAGGGGGAAAGGGAATGGGGACGAGAAGAGAGAGAGAGAGAAATGAAGAGATGTCACCGGACGTCTTACTGCACTGAAGTCTCTTCTCTCAGGGGAATTTGGGAAATGTAGTTTCTCTGGGGTGATGCGATCTTCTCTGGGGTGATACGATCTCTTGAATTCTGTCTTGTTTGAAACAAGGACTGACAACGTGACGTCTCTGATTAGTTCTAAACATAAATATAACAAAAGGTAAATACTAAATGTTAGAACTGGGGGTCTCTAGTTGGCAATGGTTTGCACCTTTGTCCAAATAGGGACCCTTGCTTCTAGTCAGGATAAGGGGGAAACACTCCTAAAATAACCCCTGCTCACCCCCTGGTAGCTTGGCACGAGCAGACCGGCTTATCTCAGAGGCAGTGTGTAAAGCATTTGTGACCACATACAGTAATACAGTGAAAACACTACAGATGGACACCACACAGGTTGTTTATGTAAAAATAAGTAATCTTTATATAGACTTATCACAAGACCCAATAGCAAAAATCCACAATACAGTACTCAAAAATAGACTTAAAATGATAGAGACAGTTCACGTTATCTTCAAAAATAGGATAGTCAATCAAATAAAGCTTGTAGCAACAAATAACTCCACTTGGAGTTATCACGACGTCGTGACCGGTGGAAATCCCAAAGTACGGCGCCGACCGCGAGGTGCGCGGCGTCGGGCCCGGAGTCGAGCAGACCCACAAAGAACAGTACCTGGAATTCGATGAAAACAAAGACGGTGCACGGCGTCGGGGAGGTGATGCTTCGTTGGCGCCGGCGGCGTCGGTTCCTTACGACCCCAGGGGAGGTGATGTCTCGGTTCCTTACTGCAGCGCAGGGGAGGTGAGGCGTCGGTTCCTTACTGTGTCGGGGAGGTGACGTCACGGATGGCGGCGAGGCGTCGGTTCCTTACGATGGTGCGGCGTCGATGGATTCGGGGGTCACCCACGTCGAGGATCGGCTCCGCGATGATGAAGCCCTGGCGTCGGTGAAGTCGGGGCTGCGGTGCGAGTCGGGACGGTGCGTCGTGAGCGTCACGAGCGGTGTCCTCGGCTCCGGTGCAGGCAGCGGCCTCGATGACGGCTTCGGAGTCGATGTCGCACGGCGTCGGCAGGCGTCGGGCCTATGGTGCAAGTCGGGGCGGTGCGTCGTGCTCTTCACGAGCGGTGCCCACGGCTTCGGTGCAGGTTACGGCGTCGCTCGCCGGCGTCGGTGTTGCAATTTCCCTCTGTTAGCAGCTAAAACAGCAGTTCCAGATGCAGGCAAACAGAAGGGGTGAAGTCTTTGTGTCCCTGTGACTTCAGGCAGGAGGCAAGCTCAGTTCAAGCCCTTGGAGATTCCCTTCTTCAAGATGACAAAGCACAGCAAAGTCTTTTCTCCTGTCCTTGGCAGAAAGCAACCACTGCAGGCCAACCCCAATCAGCAAAACAGCACAGGGGCAGTACTCCTCCTTCAGCTTCTCCGGTTCTTCTCCTTGGCAACAGGTTTCTTGATTTCCCAGAAGTGATCTAATTTCCTAGGGGTCTGGGTCCCCTTTTATACACCTTTTCCCTTTGTTCTCTGAAGGCAGAGAGGCCTCTGCCTAGTCCAAAACCAGTTCTGGTCAGTCCTGGAGCACTTTGTTTTTCTGACTCCTTCTTTCCTTTGTGAGTGAGGGGCAGAGCCATCAGACGCCCGGCAGGAGGTGGAGCCAGCATTGTGGAAGGCAGGCACAGCCCTATTCAGACCCAGGTGCAACTCCTCCCTCCACTCTGGATGCAGACCTTCCTATTCAGCCCTGTGCTGACTCACCCTGTCTCCTGTAGCCACCCCCAGCCCCTGTCACTCAATCTCTAGACAAGGAATACACAACCTAGCAGAGGCAGGCTTGGAAGTTTAGGCAAGAAAATACCCACTTTCTAAAAGTGGTATTTTCAAACACAGAATGTTAAAACCAACTTCACTAAAAGATGTATTTTATCATTCTGAGTTCAGGCATACTAAATTCGTTTTTCTACCATGTTCCCTGGGTCAGTTCTGACTATAAGGTGTAATAGTCAGTCTGCCCATTCTGGCCTATGGGGAGCAGGTAGCCTTGCAATAGTGAAAAACGAAAATGGCTGTAATTCACTATTAGGACATGCCACACACACCAGGGCATGTCCTACCTTATACTTACAATGCACCCTGCCCTAGGGCCTACTTTAGGGGTGACCAACATGCAGTAAAGGGAAGGTTTAGGGACTGGTAAGTGGGTGCACTCACCAAGTCGACATGGCAGCCCTAGGCTGCACACAGGCTCTGCAATGGCAGGCCTGAGACACATTTTACAAGCCGCTTCTGTGGGTGGCACAACCAGTGCTGCAATCCCACCAGCGGCATTGGATTTACAAGCCCTGGGCACACTCCGTGCACTGTACTAGGGACTGACAAGTAAACCAATCATCCAATCATGGAGTCACTAATCCATAACACAATTTATCATGGGGAGAGCATATGCACTTTAGCACTGATCAGCAGTGGTAAAGTGCCCAGAGTCATAAAACCAACAAAAACAGGTCAGAGAAAATATAGGAGGAAGGCAAAAAGTTCAGGGATGACCCTGCAAAAAGGGCCAAGTCCAACACAACCCCCTTCCAGCCAAAACGCAGGGGAGACCAATCACTACCCTGATGGGCTTCTCTGCTTTGGGCGATAGAACCTGGACCCTGGCCCACAACAGCAGGGGCATACTCCAGTTCTACGCCAATCTGAACCTATTTGGATCCCTCTGTCCATACTCTCAGGGCCCACCCAGCTAACCCATGGGGAACCCTTCTCCTCAACTGTGGACACCACCTGTGCAGCACCTAACCTTAGCTTGCTCACAGGTGTGTCCCAACCGACAGACAGTACCCACATGGCCAACACAAATGTGTGGCCTAGTCCACCCCCGGGGTGTGACTTCTGTCCCCCTCCCAGGGGCAACTCTGTCCACCAGGACAGCAAGCCACAGTGGCCACTGACAGCCGTCAGTGATGAGAGCCAGGCCCCAGGCCTTTCATGGCTCTCCAACCTCTGTGGTGTCAGAGAGCGGGGGGCAGTAGCCCCAGGTGCCTGGCACCCTTTGTCCACTCTCCCAACCGTCAGGTCAGGTATGACATCCTGACACTGACCCACCAGCCCCGGGCCTGTAACCGGCGGCTGGACAGGAGACTGGGGTGGGCTCTCCCACACCTGGTCCTCCTCCTTGGGGCTCTGCACCCTCCCACCTGGAGCTGTACCCCCTTCCAGAATTGTCAGGGCACCTGTGGCAGGGGTCCTGCACACTCGCCCACCAGTTCAGGGGTTCTATCCTGCAACTGGGATCCCAGCATAGGGTCTGTACCCTTAGACTGGGCAGAGGCCAGGGGTGAGGCTGTCCTCTCCCCGCCCCCCTTACTGGGGTCCTGCACCCTCCCACCTGGAGCGGTGCCCCCAGAAGACAAACTGGTAGGGGCACTGTTAGCAGCTGCCCCTTCCTCCAGGTCAGGGGGGACACCCTGAACCTGGTCCTCCAACCCAGGGTCTGTACCCTTAGGCTGGACCTGTGCCTGGCAACCCAGGACTTCCGGGAGGGTACACCAACCCCCCCCAAGGGAAACACACTCCTCTAGAGTTGTGTAATAATCTGCCTGGCGCACCAGGACTTCCTGGGGAGCACGCATGCCCCCCCAGAGGGTAACACAGCTCTCATGTGTTGTGTGACAGTCCGCCTGGCGCAGATCTCCCGACCCCTGTCCATCTGACAGCGCGCGAAGATCCCCCAGGACAGAAGTGGTGTCACCATGGTCATTCACTGGTGACTCAGCCCTTCTGGCTGGTCCCTGACCCACTGGTTCTTCCACTGGGGACTCTCTCCCCCTCTCACCCCTCACTCTGGGCTTCTGCACCCTCCCAAGTGGAGCGGCACTGCCAGATACCAGAAACACTGGAGCTCCATTTACAGACGCTCCAGGTTCTCTAGACACTAGGAGATCCTCCTCAAGAGGCGGCCCATCAGGACAGCCTAGGCTCCCTACCTGGTGTTCCCTTAAAGAACCATCCAGGCTCTGAGACTGGGTTTCGGGCACCTTGGGACACGCAGCCCCACACTCCCTCCTTCTCCACTGAGACAGGACGTGAGCCCCTACACCCCTCCCACTACACCGGGACCTAGCTGGGCTACTCTGAACCACTTCCACCACTCTGGGCTGGAAGATACCTGAGCCACTCCTCTTAGGGTCACTCCCCAATGCCTTTTCAGACCCTCTGGAAACCACCAAAAGGTCTTCCTCCCTCGTGAGCTCCCTGGGGTCAGAGAACTCACTCTCCAACAGGCGTTGGCATAGCTCTGGAAAACAGGGACTTACAATATGCTCTCCCACAATTGGATCACACAACCCCTCACAGGTGTTAACCAAGTTATCCTTCACCTCACCATCCAGTGCCTCACACATGTACCCCACACCACTCTGCTGAGATTGGCAAGACAGTATCTGACTGTCTCTGTCACTCAACCCACACTCTTCTGGGCGGTCTTCACACTCACACCCCAGGAATTCAAACATGGGGGAACCACTCTCCCTGCACCTCCCATCTAGAGTCAGTAGAGTGTCCCTCCTGCTACTAGGACCATGAATCCCTGCGTCAGTTTCCCTATTCCTCTCAGGGACACTGCGCACTACTGGAGCTACCTCATGTCCTTGAACCTCCTGGTGTATATTAACCCCCTCCAAGTCAGGCACCACATCTCTGGGTGTGTGTACTACTCCCTCAGCACTAGGTAATACAATTTTGCTGCCACCAGAGGGAGGAATCCCTAAGCCCCTGGCTTTGAACTCCAACACCCTCATCATTCTCTCATGCTCTAAAAGCATCTTCCTTTCTTCCATGGCCAACCTCTTACTTTCTAACTCCAATTTCTTATGCTCAAGGCTATCATGGCTTCCCTGTTTCAGTTTGGCCATTTCCATTTCATGCATCCTGCTTTTGTCCCTGTCCTCCAGCTCCTCTGGAGACAGGCCCTTTTGAGAAACACTGCTGCCCTCCCTGGAAGGCGCTCTCCTCCCAGTTAAGCCCAATGGCCCCTCAAGCTGCCCATCTAAATTCTCTGCCTCCTCCACAGGCTCCTCGGACTGCCCACTGGCATTCCGTGCTTCCAACCAGGCTCTCAGTGCCTTGTGAAACTCCTCCTTCCTGGTGAGGCCTCTCATAGAGATTTTAAACTTTTTGCAAACAGCTTTGAGTTCTGGCACAGTGTAGGTATCAACCCTATCTTCTTCAAATTCAATATCTGCAGGTGCAATGGATCCTTTTTGCTCATGGTGAAAATTGGCAGTTCTCAACAAAAATAAAGGTTCCAAGGAAAAAAGTCCTATCAAAATGTATGTGGTCGCGTATTGGTCTGCACTCACTAGTAGTGTACACCAATCACTGTATATGAATCACAAATGCAAGTCCAAATCCTCACCGCTGACCACCAATGTTAGAACTGGGGGTCTCTAGTTGGCAATGGTTTGCACCTTTGTCCAAATAGGGACCCTTGCTTCTAGTCAGGATAAGGGGGAAACACTCCTAAAATAACCCCTGCTCACCCCCTGGTAGCTTGGCACGAGCAGACCGGCTTATCTCAGAGGCAGTGTGTAAAGCATTTGTGACCACATACAGTAATACAGTGAAACACTACAGATGGACACCACACAGGTTGTTTATGTAAAAATAAGTAATCTTTATATAGACTTATCACAAGACCCAATAGCAAAAATCCACAATACAGTACTCAAAAATAGACTTAAAATGATAGAGACAGTTCACGTTATCTTCAAAAATAGGATAGTCAATCAAATAAAGCTTGTAGCAACAAATAACTCCACTTGGAGTTATCACGACGTCGTGACCGGTGGAAATCCCAAAGTACGGCGCCGACCGCGAGGTGCGCGGCGTCGGGCCCGGAGTCGAGCAGACCCACAAAGAACAGTACCTGGAATTCGATGAAAACAAAGACGGTGCACGGCGTCGGGGAGGTGATGCTTCGTTGGCGCCGGCGGCGTCGGTTCCTTACGACCCCAGGGGAGGTGATGTCTCGGTTCCTTACTGCAGCGCAGGGGAGGTGAGGCGTCGGTTCCTTACTGTGTCGGGGAGGTGACGTCACGGATGGCGGCGAGGCGTCGGTTCCTTACGATGGTGCGGCGTCGATGGATTCGGGGGTCACCCACGTCGAGGATCGGCTCCGCGATGATGAAGCCCTGGCGTCGGTGAAGTCGGGGCTGCGGTGCGAGTCGGGACGGTGCGTCGTGAGCGTCACGAGCGGTGTCCTCGGCTCCGGTGCAGGCAGCGGCCTCGATGACGGCTTCGGAGTCGATGTCGCACGGCGTCGGCAGGCGTCGGGCCTATGGTGCAAGTCGGGGCGGTGCGTCGTGCTCTTCACGAGCGGTGCCCACGGCTTCGGTGCAGGTTACGGCGTCGCTCGCCGGCGTCGGTGTTGCAATTTCCCTCTGTTAGCAGCTAAAACAGCAGTTCCAGATGCAGGCAAACAGAAGGGGTGAAGTCTTTGTGTCCCTGTGACTTCAGGCAGGAGGCAAGCTCAGTTCAAGCCCTTGGAGATTCCCTTCTTCAAGATGACAAAGCACAGCAAAGTCTTTTCTCCTGTCCTTGGCAGAAAGCAACCACTGCAGGCCAACCCCAATCAGCAAAACAGCACAGGGGCAGTACTCCTCCTTCAGCTTCTCCGGTTCTTCTCCTTGGCAACAGGTTTCTTGATTTCCCAGAAGTGATCTAATTTCCTAGGGGTCTGGGTCCCCTTTTATACACCTTTTCCCTTTGTTCTCTGAAGGCAGAGAGGCCTCTGCCTAGTCCAAAACCAGTTCTGGTCAGTCCTGGAGCACTTTGTTTTTCTGACTCCTTCTTTCCTTTGTGAGTGAGGGGCAGAGCCATCAGACGCCCGGCAGGAGGTGGAGCCAGCATTGTGGAAGGCAGGCACAGCCCTATTCAGACCCAGGTGCAACTCCTCCCTCCACTCTGGATGCAGACCTTCCTATTCAGCCCTGTGCTGACTCACCCTGTCTCCTGTAGCCACCCCCAGCCCCTGTCACTCAATCTCTAGACAAGGAATACACAACCTAGCAGAGGCAGGCTTGGAAGTTTAGGCAAGAAAATACCCACTTTCTAAAAGTGGTATTTTCAAACACAGAATGTTAAAACCAACTTCACTAAAAGATGTATTTTATCATTCTGAGTTCAGGCATACTAAATTCGTTTTTCTACCATGTTCCCTGGGTCAGTTCTGACTATAAGGTGTAATAGTCAGTCTGCCCATTCTGGCCTATGGGGAGCAGGTAGCCTTGCAATAGTGAAAAACGAAAATGGCTGTAATTCACTATTAGGACATGCCACACACACCAGGGCATGTCCTACCTTATACTTACAATGCACCCTGCCCTAGGGCCTACTTTAGGGGTGACCAACATGCAGTAAAGGGAAGGTTTAGGGACTGGTAAGTGGGTGCACTCACCAAGTCGACATGGCAGCCCTAGGCTGCACACAGGCTCTGCAATGGCAGGCCTGAGACACATTTTACAAGCCGCTTCTGTGGGTGGCACAACCAGTGCTGCAATCCCACCAGCGGCATTGGATTTACAAGCCCTGGGCACACTCCGTGCACTGTACTAGGGACTGACAAGTAAACCAATCATCCAATCATGGAGTCACTAATCCATAACACAATTTATCATGGGGAGAGCATATGCACTTTAGCACTGATCAGCAGTGGTAAAGTGCCCAGAGTCATAAAACCAACAAAAACAGGTCAGAGAAAATATAGGAGGAAGGCAAAAAGTTCAGGGATGACCCTGCAAAAAGGGCCAAGTCCAACACAAAACTATAAAGTGTTCAATGTATTTAGAGTCTTACTAGAGTTCGCTGTGAATACCTAAAGTCTTGAGATCCTGATGCTCTACTGTTGAGCCTTCTAGGCATTTATTCTTACAGGGAATGACAAAGTTATTTTCCTAAAAACACAAGAAATGATTAGCGTAATTATTATCTGTAATCATGTTATGACTGGAATAGTTCACAATCTTATTAATAAATAACTCTCCAACTTACAGGACTTTCCTTCTTTGGTTTGCCTCTCTATTACAATCCTTTTGATACATAACATATTAATAACCATATTCATACAATTGTAGAAAGAGAGAGCTCAGCACAAAAGTTCTTATTCCAATGTTCAAGAAATAATAATTGTTCAGTTTTTTCCTTTAGCAGTGCATTCTCTTTACCAAACTGCTTCTTGCATGTCGCATTGTAGAAATAACCAAAAGTTCAAAGTCCGCAGCTATTCTTTAAATTAACCGTTGTCGATAAATAAAGTTAAATAAACTCACCAGGATGCGCTGACTAACATGCCTTTAAGATTCGATATATTACTTGGAAATGCGCGCTATCGTCGTCTTTTTAATCAGACCTTTTTGTGTTTCCTTTTCAGGATCCGGAATACCCAGCAGGGAAACAGGAAGGAGGATGGAGCAACAAGACGGACTCGCCGGAAGGGGGATGAAGCCCAGGAGAATGCCGCCAGGAGGAGAAGCTGGTCCGCAGACGCCGCCGAAGAGGAATCTGGATATTGGTGAGTGACGCGAACAAATGAGACTAAGCGAGTCTCAAGGGGCAGGTGTGGTTTAAATAGTTATGAGAGTAATCCGCTGGCTCATTCACTTGTACAGCACATTTTGTCAGTTAACATGTGCTCACATTTGACAGTTAACATGTGCGCACGTTGGTAGAGTATGAGAGGTGTCAACTGCCAATGCTTCTATTTGCATACTCATGTTAGATCACGTTGAAAGTATTATCGCATACTTAAATCTGTTTTTCTATTAAATGTCCGCTATAGATCAGCTTATACAAAACATATGAATATGTACAACAACTTAAGTCCTATCAATCCTTCATACTTGAATACATATGTTTGAACAATTTCACGATTAGGGGTATGGCTCAGGGGCGAACCTGCTGGGAGGTGAAGCAGTGTGATCCCACATTGGTTTCCTGTTTAAAAGGCTCCCTCGAGCCGGCTGAGCTGACGAGCTGGTGGAGAGGCACCTGCGTGCCTTGAGAGGTACTGTGACCTGAGAATACTTTGGCAGCCTGCTCAGCAACCCCAAATATTTGATGCCTAATCTCTACGGACGACGGATAATGATCCAGAAACACGTGTATAGAGATGGCCAGTACAACTTTGTTATTACTCGAGACAATTCTGCAAGCACGCACGCTTGGTGAACTGCATTGACCACAATGCTCAGGGGCGAACCTGCTGGGAGGTGAAACAGTGTGATCCCACATTGGTTTCCTGTTTAAAAGGCTCCCTCGAGCCGGCTGAGCTGACGAGCTGGTGGAGAGGCACCTGCGCGCCTTGAGAGGTACTGTGACCTGAGAATACTTTGGCAGCATGCTCAGCAACCCCAAATATTTGATGCCTAATCTCTACTGATGACGGATAATGATCCAGAAACACGTGTATAGAGATGGCCAGTACAACTTTTATTACTCGAGACAATTCTACAAGCACACACGCTTGGTGAACTGCATTGACCACAATGCTCAGGGGCGAACCTGCTGGGAGGTGAAGCAGTGTGATCCCACATTGGTTTCCTGTTTAAAAGGCTCCCTCGAGCCGGCTGAGCTGACGAGCTCGTGGAGAGGCACCTGCGCGCCTTGAGAGGTACTTTGACCTGAGAATACTTTGGCAGCCTGCTCAGCAACCCCAAATATTTGATGCCTAATGTGAGAAGTTGGCCTGGCATATGCTGTCCACTAATTATAGTGGGCACCTTGCACCAGTCCAAATCGACTCTTATGGTAGATAGGTTAAAGACAACCTTATTGAAAGCTATCCTAGTGGTAGCTATGGAGAGCAGCCTTCAGGCTAAGTCTTGAAGGAATGTAAAGCAGCTTGTTTTACAAGTCTATAATCTCTTGAGTGACCAAATGAAAGAGCACCACACCAGGTATATATTCAAAATATATGTATTTATTACTAAACACACCCCTCTAGTCTCTTTATGAGGCTAGAGTTCGAAGTACATAGGTTATAAGATCTTAAATCACAGTAATAGCACAAATACCCGTTTGGGCCCTAGGGGCGTACCAAACCATATACCAATAAAGTGGTATGCGAACCACGACTGAACTAGACACTAGGCCTAGAGCCTCTAGAAGGGCTTGGACCACAAGGAACCACCCAAGGTAGTGACACAGGGGACCCACGGGAGACGCGTGCAGTGTAAATACACAACCGCGATACGCCGTTAACTTCTATGGAGAAAGTCGGGATCGGGAAAATAGAGGAAAGGGACACTTAAAAGAGGACTAGGACAAAACCCTTTGAGATCTAGGACTTTGAAGAGTCTCTACCCACGGGAGCACCGGAGTACTCGTGTTACCTCACCCAGGGAAGCCGGGTGCATAGGTGCCTTTCGGGGTCGGGTTTCGTCGTCGATTCGAATGGCGATCTGCTGCAAAGTGCTGCTGGCGGCCAAGAGAAAAGTGTCCGGGTGGATCCAAGAGTGGATCGGAGTTCTGGTGAACCTGAAAGCAGAGGGGACAGAGTCTGGGTCACTAGCCAGTGACCAGGAAGGCGATGGACAGATGCCCACCGATGTTGAGTGCTTCAGGTGCGTTGATGGTCATCTTGACTCTTCAGCCACGAGGTCCGGGAGGCATTGTCGGCGACCAGGAGCAGGATTCGGGCTGGTGCTCGATGTCTGTCGAGTGCTGAGGTGTCGGCGACCGAATTGGACCCAACAAGCCTTGGCAACGGCAAGTCTCGAACAAGATGTAGATCGTCGATGGTGCAGACCAGCAAGGTCTGGGGAACTCACCCAGCAAGGGTAAGTGAAGGCAGGCCTGGAGCAACCAGGATGCCAAGTAAGGAAAAGATTGACCTTCGTTAAGGGCTACTAGCCAACGGGCTAGCGACCGCGAAGGAGCCTCGTGACGCCGCACGTGGAGCTGGCTTACAGGACACTCGTGGAGTGGGGGCCAGTGATCTTCGGTGCAGGTGGTGCTGGAGGCTAGGGCTACTCGAAGCCCAAAGCACGACTTCTTGGGAGACCCAGAAGATGGTGCACTTGCAAGTGTGCTCGGTGTCCAGGGGTCACGGTCTCAAGTCACCCACGATAGCCACGGGCCTCAGCTTTGCTGGGGCCTCAGGGTAGCCTCGGGGAAGTCTGAGAATCCACCTCTGGTGATGCGATGACTTCGGCGTCCGACGGGAGCTTCAGAAATGCGAACCGGACAGATGCTTCTTTGGTGCCTGCCAAGCAGGGGAGTCACTCCTTGACCCCAAGGGAGATTCTTCAGTCCTCTAATCGTGAGTAGAGCGTCGAAGGTCCAGGATTCAGTTTCAGAGTTTCGTCCAGGTATAATCTAAAGTCCTAAGGACTGGGTTCCTACCTTTATTCTAAAAATAGGGGTTGGACTACTCTGTGGCCCCACCTATGGGTGGGTCAGGGCAGAGGGGTGGCTACACCCCTTTCCCTTTGTCCAGTTCGCGCCAAAGCAGGGGCTGCAAGCCCCTGATCCGGTTTGAACTGGGGTATGCACAGGGACACCAAATGTGCCCCCAGTGCAGGACTTCAAAGCACCCGAAAGTGCTCCCGCCCAGCCCCAATACACATTATCCTGTCTGGGGAGGTGGTCACACCTCCCTGGGACAGGAAACCTATTGTCCAGGCCTCCCCTGCCGGAGTTTCGTCCAGCAGCAGGAGGCCAGACTCGTGTCTGTGGCAGCAGCATCCATTTTGTGATGCCAGGGCTCTGGAAAGAAGTTACCGGACTCGTCAGAGTTAACATGTCTTTCCCTCTAGAAGGGTGGAATGCTACCCCCGCCGCCAGGATTGGCGGGGGGTAGTATTCCAAGATGTTTGACACCAAACACGACATGTTTAGGTGCAGCCATTCCAAAGTTAGCATTTTACCGCGAGGATATAATGCGCTTAAGAGTATATGGTCAGGCTGCACTACAAACAGCATCAGAGATGGTCTCCGAACGCTGCAGAGGGGCCCTGCTCATGCAGGGGCACCCTCTCACATAGGAACCACACACTCTGCCTTTAGGATTGATAAGGCCTGCCTTAGGAGTGACTTATAGGTTTATATGTGTGTATGTATTTAGTGATATAGGTAACCTATATCACAGTAAGGGGTGCATGCACCACCTTACCCAGGCTGCAGTAGCAGACCTGTGGTGTCAGTTTGGATGGCCTTCCAGGGGTGGCATAATACATGCTGCAGCCCCTGGCAGGCCTCTGAGGTACCTATGCCCTGGGTACATAGTATACCATATACTAGGGACTTATAAGGGCACTCCAGATTCCAATCAGAGATGTGCCTAAGGCACATGGAAACCTTTTACAGAGAAAGCAGATAGACTGGGGCCCTGAATAGCAGGATCCCAGTCCAACTAAGTCATAAACCAGCAAAACACCATAAAAAAGTGGGGGCAACCATATAGTCAGATTCCACCTTCCTACACCTAATCTCTACTGACGACGAATAATGATCCAGAAACACCTGTATAGAGATGGCCAGTACAACTTTGTTATTACTCGAGACAATTCTGCAAGCACACACGCTTGGTGAACTGCATTGACCACAATGCTCAGGGGCGAACCTGCTGGGAGGTGAAACAGTGTGATCCCACATTGGTTTCCTGTTTAAAAGGCTCCCTCGAGCCGGCTGAGCTGACGAGCTGGTGGAGAGGCACCTGCGCGCCTTGAGAGGTACTGTGACCTGAGAATACTTTGGCAGCCTGCTCAGCAACCCCAAATATTTGATGCCTAATCTCTACTGACGACGGATAATGATCCAGAAACACGTGTATAGAGATGGCCAGTACAACTTTGTTATTACTCGAGACAATTCTGCAAGCACACATGCTTGGTGAACTGCATTGACCACAATGCTCAGGGGCGAACCTGCTGGGAGGTGAAGCAGTGTGATCCCACATTGGTTTCCTGTTTAAAAGGCTCCCTCGAGCCGGCTGAGCTGACGAGCTCGTGGAGAGGCACCTGCGCGCCTTGAGAGGTACTGTGACCTGAGAATACTTTGGCAGCCTGCTCAGCAACCCCAAATATTTGATGCCTAATCTCTACTGACGACGGATAATGATCCAGAAACACGTGTATAGAGATGGCCAGTACAACGTTGTTATTACTCGAGACAATTCTGCAAGCACACACGCTTGGTGAACTGCATTGACCACAATGCTCAGGGGCGAACCTGCTGGGAGGTGAAGCAGTGTGATCCCACATTGGTTTCCTGTTTAAAAGGCTCCCTCGAGCCGGCTGAGCTGACGAGCTCGTGGAGAGGCACCTGCGCGCCTTGAGAGGTACTGTGACCTGAGAATACTTTGGCAGCCTGCTCAGCAACCCCAAATATTTGATGCCGAATCTCTACTGACGACGGATAATGATCCAGAAACATGTATATAGAGATGGCCAGTACAACTTTGTTATTACTCGAGACAATTCTGCAAGCACACACGCTTGGTGAACTGCATTGACCACAATGCTCAGGGGCGAACCTGCTGCAGGTGAAGCAGTGTGATCCCACATTGGTTTCCTGTTTAAAAGGCTCCCTCGAGCCGGCTGAGCTGACGAGCTCGTGGAGAGGCACCTGCGCGCCTTGAGAGGTACTTTTGACCTGAGAATACTTTGGCAGCCTGCTCAGCAACCCCAAATATTTGATGCCTAATCTCTACTGACGACGAATAATGATCCAGAAACACGTGTATAGAGATGGCCAGTACAACTTTGTTATTACTCGAGACAATTCTGCAAGCACACACGCTTGGTGAACTGCATTGACCACAATGCTCAGGGGCGAACCTGCTGGGAGGTGAAGCAGTGTGATCCCACATTGGTTTCCTGTTTAAAAGGCTCCCTCGAGCCGGCTGAGCTGACGAGCTCGTGGAGAGCCACCTGCGCGCCTTGAGAGGTACTGTGACCTGAGAATACTTTGGCAGCCTGCTCAGCAACCCCAAATATTTGATGCCTAATCTCTACTGACGACGGATAATGATCCAGAAACACGTGTATAGAGATGGCCAGTACAACTTTGTTTTTATTTGAGACAATTCTGCAAGCACACACGCTTGGTGAACTGCATTGACCACAATGCTCAGGGGCGAACCTGCTGGGAGGTGAAGCAGTGTGATCCCACATTGGTTTCCTGTTTAAAAGGCTCCCTCGAGCCGGCTGAGCTGACGACCTCGTGGAGAGGCACCTGCGCGCCTTGAGAGGTACTGTGCCCTGAGAATACTTTGGCAGCCTGCTCAGCAACCCCAAATATTTGATGCCTAATCTCTACTGACGACGGATAATGATCCAGAAACATGTATATAGAGATGGCCAGTACAACTTTGTTATTACTCGAGACAATTCTGCAAGCACACACGCTTGGTGAACTGCATTGACCACAATGCTCAGGGGCGAACCTGCTGCAGGTGAAGCAGTGTGATCCCACATTGGTTTCCTGTTTAAAAGGCTCCTCGAGAAGGCTGAGCTGACGAGCTCGTGGAGAGGCACCTGCGCGCCTTGAGAGGTACTGTGACCTGAGAATACTTTGGCAGCCTGCTCAGCAACCCCAAATATTTGATGCCTAATCTCTACTGACGACGGATAATGATCCAGAAACACGTGTATAGAGATGGCCAGTACAACTTTGTTATTACTCGAGACAATTCTGCAAGCACACACGCTTGGTGAACTGCATTGACCACAATGCTCAGGGGCGAACCTGCTGGGAGGTGAAGCAGTGTGATCCCACATTGGTTTCCTGTTTAAAAGGCTCCCTCGAGCCGGATGAGCTGACGAGCTCGTGGAGAGGCACCTGCGCGCCTTGAGAGGTACTGTGACCTGAGAATACTTTGGCAGCCTGCTCAGCAACCCCAAATATTTGATGCCTAATCTCTACTGACGACGGATAATGATCCAGAAACACGTGTATAGAGATGGCCAGTACAACTTTGTTATTACTCGAGACAATTCTGCAAGCACACACGCTTGGTGAACTGCATTGACCACAATGCTCAGGGGTGAACCTGCTGGGAGGTGAAGCAGTGTGATCCCACATTGGTTTCCTGTTTAAAAGGCTCCCTCGAGCCAGCTGAGCTGAGGAGCTCGTGGAGAGGCACCTGCGCGCCTTGAGAGGTACTGTGACCTGAGAATACTTTGGCAGCCTGCTCAGCAACCCCAAATATTTGATGCCTAATCTCTACTGACGACGGATAATGATCCAGAAACACGTGTATAGAGATGGCCAGTACAACTTTGTTATTACTCAAGACAATTCTGCAAGCACACACGCTTGGTGAACTGCATTGACAACAATGCTCAGGGGCGAACCTGCTGGGAGGTGAAGCAGTGTGATCCCACATTGGTTTCCTGTTTAAAAGGCTCCCTCGAGCCGGCCGAGCTGACGAGCTCGTGGAGAGGCACCTGCGTGCCTTGAGAGGTACTGTGACCTGAGAATACTTTGACAGCCTGCTCAGCAACCCCAAATATTTGATGCCTAATCTCTACTGATGACGGATAATGATCAAGAAACACGTGTATAGAGATGGCCAGTACAACTTTGTTATTACTCGAGACAATTCTGCAAGCACACACGCTTGGTGAACTGCATTGACCACAATGCTCAGGGGCGAACCTGCTGGGAGGTGAAGCAGTGTGATCCCACATTGGTTTCCTGTTTAAAAGGCTCCCTCGAGCCGGCTGAGCTGACGAGCTCGTGGAGAGGCACCTGCGCGCCTTGAGAGGTACTGTGACCTGAGAATACTTTGGCAGCCTGCTCAGCAACCCCAAATATTTGATGCCTAATCTCTACTGACGACGGATAATGATCCAGAAACACGTGTATAGAGATGGCCAGTACAACTTTGTTATTACTCGAGACAATTCTGCAAGCACACACGCTTGGTGAACTGCATTGACAACATTGCTCAGGGGCGAACCTGCTGGGAGGTGAAGCAGTGTGATCCCACATTGGTTTCCTGTTTAAAAGGCTCCCTCGAGCCGGCCGAGCTGACGAGCTCGTGGAGAGGCACCTGCGCGCCTTGAGAGGTACTGTGACCTGAGAATACTTTGACAGCCTGCTCAGCAACCCCAAATATTTGATGCCTAATCTCTACTGATGACGGATAATGATCCAGAAACACGTGTATAGAGATGGCCAGTACAACTTTGTTATTACTCGAGACAATTCTGCAAGCACACACGCTTGGTGAACTGCATTGACCACAATGCTCAGGGGCGAACCTGCTGGGAGGTGAAGCAGTGTGATCCCACATTGGTTTCCTGTTTAAAAGGCTCCCTCGAGCCGGCCGAGCTGACGAGCTCGTGGAGAGGCACCTGCGCGCCTTGAGAGGTACTGTGACCTGAGAATACTTTGGCAGCCTGCTCAGCAACCCCAAATATTTGATGCCTAATCTCTACTGATGACGGATAATGATCCAGAAACACGTGTATAGAGATGGCCAGTACAACTTTGTTATTACTCGAGACAATTCTGCAAGCACACACGCGTGGTGAACTGCATTGACCACAATGCTCAGGGGCGAACCTGCTGGGAGGTGAAGCAGTGTGATCCCACATTGGTTTCCTGTTTAAAAGGCTCCCTCGAGCCGGCTGAGCTGACAAGCTCGTGGAGAGGCACCTGCGCGCCTTGAGAGGTACTGTGACCTGAGAATACTTTGGCAGCCTGCTCAGCGACCCCAAATATTTGATGCCTAATCTCTACTGACGACGGATAATGATCCAGAAACACGTGTATAGAGATGGCCAGTACAACTTTGTTATTACTCGAGACAATTCTGCAAGCACACACGCTTGGTGAACTGCATTGACCACAATGCTCAGGGGCGAACCTGCTGGGAGGTGAAACAGTGTGATCCCACATTGGTTTCCTGTTTAAAAGGCTCCCTCGAGCCGGCTGAGCTGACGAGCTGGTGGAGAGGCACCTGCGCGCCTTGAGAGGTACTGTGACCTGAGAATACTTTGGCAGCCTGCTCAGCAACCCCAAATATTTGATGCCTAATCTCTACTGACGACGGATAATGATCCAGAAACACGTGTATAGAGATGGCCAGTACAACTTTGTTATTACTCGAGACAATTCTGCAAGCACACACGCTTGGTGAACTGCATTGACCACAATGCTCAGGGGCGAACCTGCTGGGAGGTGAAGCAGTGTGATCCCACATTGGTTTCCTGTTTAAAAGGCTCCCTCGAGCCGGCTGAGCTGACGAGCTCGTGGAGAGGCACCTGCGCGCCTTGAGAGGTACTGTGACCTGAGAATACTTTGGCAGCCTGCTCAGCAACCCCAAATATTTGATGCCGAATCTCTACTGACGACGGATAATGATCCAGAAACATGTATATAGAGATGGCCAGTACAACTTTGTTATTACTCGAGACAATTCTGCAAGCACACACGCTTGGTGAACTGCATTGACCACAATGCTCAGGGGCGAACCTGCTGCAGGTGAAGCAGTGTGATCCCACATTGGTTTCCTGTTTAAAAGGCTCCCTCGAGCCGGCTGAGCTGACGAGCTCGTGGAGAGGCACCTGCGCGCCTTGAGAGGTACTTTGACCTGAGAATACTTTGGCAGCCTGCTCAGCAACCCCAAATATTTGATGCCTAATCTCTACTGACGACGAATAATGATCCAGAAACACCTGTATAGAGATGGCCAGTACAACTTTGTTATTACTCGAGACAATTCTGCAAGCACACACGCTTGGTGAACTGCATTGACCACAATGCTCAGGGGCGAACCTGCTGGGAGGTGAAACAGTGTGATCCCACATTGGTTTCCTGTTTAAAAGGCTCCCTCGAGCCGGCTGAGCTGACGAGCTGGTGGAGAGGCACCTGCGCGCCTTGAGAGGTACTGTGACCTGAGAATACTTTGGCAGCCTGCTCAGCAACCCCAAATATTTGATGCCTAATCTCTACTGACGACGGATAATGATCCAGAAACACGTGTATAGAGATGGCCAGTACAACTTTGTTATTACTCGAGACAATTCTGCAAGCACACACGCTTGGTGAACTGCATTGACCACAATGCTCAGGGGCGAACCTGCTGGGAGGTGAAGCAGTGTGATCCCACATTGGTTTGCTGTTTAAAAGGCTCCCTCGAGCCGGCTGAGCTGACGAGCTCGTGGAGAGCCACCTGCGCGCCTTGAGAGGTACTGTGACCTGAGAATACTTTGGCAGCCTGCTCAGCAACCCCAAATATTTGATGCCTAATCTCTACTGACGACGGATAATGATCCAGAAACACGTGTATAGAGATGGCCAGTACAACTTTGTTTTTATTTGAGACAATTCTGCAAGCACACACTCTTGGTGAACTGCATTGACCACAATGCTCAGGGGCGAACCTGCTGGGAGGTGAAGCAGTGTGATCCCACATTGGTTTCCTGTTTAAAAGGCTCCCTCGAGCCGGCTGAGCTGACGACCTCGTGGAGAGGCACCTGCGCGCCTTGAGAGGTACTGTGACCTGAGAATACTTTGGCAGCCTGCTCAGCAACCCCAAATATTTGATGCCTAATCTCTACTGACGACGGATAATGATCCAGAAACATGTATATAGAGATGGCCAGTACAACTTTGTTATTACTCGAGACAATTCTGCAAGCACACACGCTTGGTGAACTGCATTGACCACAATGCTCAGGGGCGAACCTGCTGCAGGTGAAGCAGTGTGATCCCACATTGGTTTCCTGTTTAAAAGGCTCCCTCGAGAAGGCTGAGCTGACGAGCTCGTGGAGAGGCACCTGCGCGCCTTGAGAGGTACTGTGACCTGAGAATACTTTGGCAGCCTGCTCAGCAACCCCAAATATTTGATGCCTAATCTCTACTGACGACGGATAATGATCCAGAAACACGTGTATAGAGATGGCCAGTACAACTTTGTTATTACTCGAGACAATTCTGCAAGCACACACGCTTGGTGAACTGCATTGACCACAATGCTCAGGGCGAACCTGCTGGGAGGTGAAGCAGTGTGATCCCACATTGGTTTCCTGTTTAAAAGGCTCCCTCGAGCCGGATGAGCTGACGAGCTCGTGGAGAGGCACCTGCGCGCCTTGAGAGGTACTGTGACCTGAGAATACTTTGGCAGCCTGCTCAGCAACCCCAAATATTTGATGCCTAATCTCTACTGACGACGGATAATGATCCAGAAACACGTGTATAGAGATGGCCAGTACAACTTTGTTATTACTCGAGACAATTCTGCAAGCACACACGCTTGGTGAACTGCATTGACCACAATGCTCAGGGGTGAACCTGCTGGGAGGTGAAGCAGTGTGATCCCACATTGGTTTCCTGTTTAAAAGGCTCCCTCGAGCCAGCTGAGCTGAGGAGCTCGTGGAGAGGCACCTGCGCGCCTTGAGAGGTACTGTGACCTGAGAATACTTTGGCAGCCTGCTCAGCAACCCCAAATATTTGATGCCTAATCTCTACTGACGACGGATAATGATCCAGAAACACGTGTATAGAGATGGCCAGTACAACTTTGTTATTACTCAAGACAATTCTGCAAGCACACACGCTTGGTGAACTGCATTGACAACAATGCTCAGGGGCGAACCTGCTGGGAGGTGAAGCAGTGTGATCCCACATTGGTTTCCTGTTTAAAAGGCTCCCTCGAGCCGGCCGAGCTGACGAGCTCGTGGAGAGGCACCTGCGTGCCTTGAGAGGTACTGTGACCTGAGAATACTTTGACAGCCTGCTCAGCAACCCCAAATATTTGATGCCTAATCTCTACTGATGACGGATAATGATCAAGAAACACGTGTATAGAGATGGCCAGTACAACTTTGTTATTACTCGAGACAATTCTGCAAGCACACACGCTTGGTGAACTGCATTGACCACAATGCTCAGGGGCGAACCTGCTGGGAGGTGAAGCAGTGTGATCCCACATTGGTTTCCTGTTTAAAAGGCTCCCTCGAGCCGGCTGAGCTGACGAGCTCGTGGAGAGGCACCTGCGCGCCTTGAGAGGTACTGTGACCTGAGAATACTTTGGCAGCCTGCTCAGCAACCCCAAATATTTGATGCCTAATCTCTACTGACGACGGATAATGATCCAGAAACACGTGTATAGAGATGGCCAGTACAACTTTGTTATTACTCGAGACAATTCTGCAAGCACACACGCTTGGTGAACTGCATTGACAACATTGCTCAGGGGCGAACCTGCTGGGAGGTGAAGCAGTGTGATCCCACATTGGTTTCCTGTTTAAAAGGCTCCCTCGAGCCGGCCGAGCTGACGAGCTCGTGGAGAGGCACCTGCGCGCCTTGAGAGGTACTGTGACCTGAGAATACTTTGACAGCCTGCTCAGCAACCCCAAATATTTGATGCCTAATCTCTACTGATGACGGATAATGATCCAGAAACACGTGTATAGAGATGGCCAGTACAACTTTGTTATTACTCGAGACAATTCTGCAAGCACACACGCTTGGTGAACTGCATTGACCACAATGCTCAGGGGCGAACCTGCTGGGAGGTGAAGCAGTGTGATCCCACATTGGTTTCCTGTTTAAAAGGCTCCTCGAGCCGGCCGAGCTGACGAGCTCGTGGAGAGGCACCTGCGCGCCTTGAGAGGTACTGTGACCTGAGAATACTTTGGCAGCCTGCTCAGCAACCCCAAATATTTGATGCCTAATCTCTACTGATGACGGATAATGATCCAGAAACACGTGTATAGAGATGGCCAGTACAACTTTGTTATTACTAGAGACAATTCTGCAAGCACACACGCTTGGTGAACTGCATTGACCACAATGCTCAGGGGCGAACCTGCTGGGAGGTGAAGCAGTGTGATCCCACATTGGTTTCCTGTTTAAAAGGCTCCCTCGAGCCGGCTGAGCTGACGAGCTCGTGGAGAGGCACCTGCGCGCCTTGAGAGATACTGTGACCTGAGAATACTTTGGCAGCCTGCTCAGCAACCCCAAATATTTGATGCCCAATCTCTACTGATGACGGATAATGATCCAGAAACACGTGTATAGAGATGGCCAGTACAACTTTGTTATCACTCGAGACAATTCTGCAAGCACACACGCTTGGTGAACTGCATTGACAACAATGCTCAGGGGCGAACCTGCTGGGAGGTGAAGCAGTGTGATCCCACATTGGTTTCCTTTTTAAAAGGCTCCCTCGAGCCTGCCGAGCTGACGAGCTCGTGGAGAGGCACCTGCGCGCCTTGAGAGGTACTGTGACCTGAGAATACTTTGACAGCCTGCTCAGCAACCCCAAATATTTGATGCCTAATCTCTACTGATGATGGATAATGATCTAGAAACACGTGTATTGAGATGGCCAGTACAACTTTGTTATTACTCGAGACAATTCTGCAAGCAATCAATCAATCAATCAATCATGTCTCTTATAAAGCGCACTACATACCCGCGAGGGTCTCAAGGCGCTGGGGGAAGAGGGGGGTGGTGCTGCTACTGATCGAAGAGCCAGGTCTTGAGGAGTCTTCTGAAGGCCAGTAGGTCTTGGGTCTGTCGGAGTTTGGTGGGGAGGGTGTTCCAGGTCTTGGCGGCGAGGTGGGAGAAGGATCTGCCGCCGGCGGTCATTTTCCGGATGCGGGGAACTGTGGCGAGGGCGAGGCTGGTCGAGCGGAGCTGGCGGGTGGGGGTGTAGAAGCTGAGTCGTCTGTTGAGGTAGGCTGGTCCGGAGTTGTGGAGTGCTTTGTGTGCGTGGGTGAGGAGCTTGAAGGTTATCCTCTTGTTGACAGGGAGCCAGTGCAGGTCTCTCAGGTGGGGTGTGATGTGGCTGTGTCGGGGGATGTCGAGGATAAGACATGCAGAGGCGTTCTGGATGCGTTGCAGCCGTCTCAGGAGCTTAGCCGTCGTTCCTGCGTAGAGGGCGTTTCCGTAGTCCAGCCTGCTGGTGACGAGGGCCTGGGTGACTGTTTTTCTTGTTTCGGTGGGGATCCACTTGAAGATCCTACGGAGCATTCGGAGGATGTTGAAGCAGGATGAGGAAACGGCGTTGACCTGCTTAGTCATGGAGAGGGTGGGGTCGAGGATGACCCCTAGGTTGCGTACGTGGTCGGTGGGTGGCGGGGCTGTTCCCAGTGATGTTGGCCACCAGGAGTCGTCCCAGGCTGAAGGGTTGGAACCAAGGATGAGGACCTCCGTCTTGTCCGAGTTCAGCTTCAGGCGGCTGGTCCTCATCCATTCGGCGACGGCCTTCATTCCTTTGTGGAGGTGGGCTTTGGCGGTGTGAGGGTCTTTGGTGAGGGAGAGGATCAGCTGGGTGTCGTCGGCGTAGGAGATGATGTTGAGGTTGTGCTGTCGGGCGACGTGGGACACGCTTGGTGAACTGCATTGACCACAATGCTCAGGGGCGAACCTGCTGGGAGGTGAAGCAGTGTGATCCCACATTGGTTTCCTGTTTAAAAGGCTCCCTCGAGCCGGCTGAGCTGACGAGCTCGTGGAGAGGCACCTGCGCGCCTTGAGAGGTACTGTGACCTGAGAATACTTTGGCAGCCTGCTCAGCAACCCCAAATATTTGATGCCTAATCTCTACTGATGACGGATAATGATCCAGAAACACGTGTATAGAGATGGCCAGTACAACTTTGTTATTACTCGAGACAATTCTGCAAGCACACACGCTTGGTGAACTGCATTGACCACAATGCTCAGGGGCGAACCTGCTGGGAGGTGAAGCAGTATGATCCCACATTGGTTTCATGTCCAGGTTTCCTTCCTCAGGCAGCAAGGCAACAGGGCAGTCCTTCCGGCAGCAGGGCAGCGGAGCAGTCCTTTTTCTGAGTCCTCTGCAGGTCAAAAAATGATCTGATGAGTGGTGCAGGAGGTCCAATATTTTTACATAGTGCCTGCCTTTGAAATTAGGGGACTCTCTACACTACCCCAACATCTGGCCCAGGAATGTTCCTCCCTTCCCCTGCCAAGGCTCCAAGTAGTCTGGGGTTACAAAAGATTGGTGTCAGGTACCTTGTGTGTGTGCTGGAGACAGCCCTTTGAAATGTAAATGGTTCAGGGAATAGCTTCCCCCTTTGTCTCACTTTCTGGGAGGAATACCCAAAGCCCAACAGCTCAGCTATTCTCAGCCATGTGACCCAGGGCCCGGCCAGCAGTCATCAAATGCTTAGAACAAGCAAATGCCATCTTTCTAAAAGTGGGATTTTCAGAATAGTGACTCAAAATCTGACTTTACTAGTGAAGAAAATGTTAAATTACAATTCATGTAAGTGCTTTACGAGTTTTTCACTGACTGAACATGTAAAACTTAAACACATATGTCCAACTTTTTAAATTCAGTGTACCCTGCCTTATGAGCTTTCAGGGCCTGCCTTAAGGTGACTTATTTGAATTTAAAATGAAGATTTAGGGCTGGGTAAAGATTTATTTTGTCAGGTGGAAATGGCACTTTGAAACTGCACTACAGGCTGCAGTGACAGGCATGAGACATTTTCAAAGGCTTCTTTAGTGGGTGGCACAATGAGTGCTGCAGGCCCACTATTAGCATTTAATTATCAGGCCCTGGGTACATGTAGTACCAATTTACTAGGGAATTGCATGCAAATTAAATGTGCCAACTGCGTTTAAGTCAATTTTACCATGTTTAAAGGAGAGAGTACAAACATTTTCGCATTGGTTAGCAAGCCAACAAAAGCGTGTTCTGAAAACAGAAGGGATAAAGTCCAAAGATTTGGAGTTGACCCTGCAGAGATGGCAAGGTGCAACAGAGGGGATTAAGAGAGGGGAGATAGCAAAAAACTGTGAGGTAAATTGAGACATTGGGTGGCAAGAGTGTGGTGTGAAACATGAAGTAGTCAGAGAGAAATAAGATATACAGAGAGGTGAGGTAGAGAGGTAGATGGTGAATGTCATAAATACGAAATCAAAAATATTGTGTTACTTAATATATTGTGTTATTAATATCATCTCTACAAAAATACCGAAACAGAATATAAAAAGTAAGAATAATGTTTTTTGTATAGAATATTGTTTTTAAATATATGGTATAAATTATTGTTTACTTTAATATAGTTGTATGTAAAATCTTTTATAAATTAGTTTATTTTATTTATATTGTTTTTGATGTTTGTATTATTATTATAATTATAAGGTGAAATTAGATAGGTAGTAATTTATAATTTAGTAAGGCTTGCAGGTTTGTAGGGGAATAGGGTTTGATGTTCTTTAAATATTAAATCATTCTTTTTGATTTTAAGTTAATTGTTTATGTGAATAAAATATTGAATTGGTGATTATTTATGTGAATTGTTTAGTTGATTAATTGTAATTTTAACATTTTCAGTGCATTTTGTTATTTTTTATGTATGTCTTAGTTTGCATAGTTAATTATAATTTACAAGTTGCAGGTTGTTTAGTTTGAAGAGGAATGGGGTAGAAGTTATTTAAATTATATTTTTTCTATTTTTTTAATGAATTCATTTTATGATAATTAAACATTTAATTTGTAATTATGTATGTTTTTAATTGATTATTTGTCATATAATAACTTTTGTATGCTTATTATTTGTTGTATTTTTGTTAATTGTTAATTTATTTATTAATGCATTGAAAAGTAAGCTTTGCAAAATCTATTTTATATGTGCTATTTGTTTTTATTTTATTTGTCGTATTTAATGACTATATTAATGTTATTATTGTTTTATATATAATTTGTTTTAATTTTGAGGGCTTTAGGGGATTTTGTTGGATATAAGGGACAAAAGAATACTTATTTTAAATGTATTTATATAATCTTTAAAATCACTTCTACATTTTTATACATATTTAATTTTATTTATTTATATTGTATCTATTTTCATATCTTAAAAAAATGGATGTAAGCTAATCAAATGTTTGCTTAATAATGATCAGACGTTGGAATAATATATGTAATCTCCTTAAGTGCATCACTTTCTGTGCTACTGCTTATATTGGAGTGGGAATAGTAAATCTACCCCTCTAAAGTCCAACACTATCCCTGCTTTTGCTAGAATGGTAGTAGTAAATGTAATCTCTTTTCAGTCCGACACTATCTCAACTGTTGTTTAGACTGGAGGGGGAATAGCAAATCTAACCAAAAGTCCAATGATTTCCCTATTGTTGTTTAGATTGGAGTGGAGATAGTAAATCTAACCCCTCTAAAGTCCAACACTTTCCATGCTGTTAGGCTGGAATGGGAATAATACATCTTATCCCTCCAAAATCTAATGCATTCCACACTGTTGCATACATTGGAGTGGGAATAGTAATGCCTTTGCTTCTGAGAGAATCTTTCTGACAAACCTCCACACTTACAACAGGCATTGTTTCCTTTTCTTCTGCAACTAAGTTTTTTTTTTCCTTTCAGACAGCAGCTTGGCTGTTGAATTCCCAATAGTTCTGGGTGCAGTTCCTCTCTAATCTCTTCTTCTGCATATATCATCTCAAGTTACATCAGGATTCTGCTCTAATATGGAGTTCAGCCTTGTTGATGATTGTTGATGAGTAGACTCAGGTTCACACTGGTTACGTATGGCACCCAAGACAAGTTCAGGTGTGGAGAGTGGGATAAAACTAGACCAGGTAATTTGCTTCAGCAAAGCAGCTATTGGTGGCATCAAAAGATACTTGACATTCTCAGGATCATCTGTAGGGCTTTTTCATCTTTGTAAGTTATTTTAAAAGCACACTAATAGATAATATCCTCATTGCATGAGAAACAATACACCACTATACTGATAATTAATCGCCGTAATAAAACATCCAGAAGAGCAGGTGCAGAATTGAGGGCTTCTGAATTTCCCCAGTCATTCTTCAAAACCTCTGGCAAGAATATGTGAACAAAAAATGTTGGAGTCAGCCTGCAAAATCCACATTAACTTTATTGAGTATTAGATTGACATCTGCCAGCCAGTGCACCACATGCTTTTCACAAAGCCTTGTTATTGTCTTTCTCGATCCTCCAAAAAGCAAGATTATCATTTTTTTAATTCGGGTAATTGGGAATGATGTGTATCTCTTCCCTTACCTCTTCAAGGAACACATCCAGTGCATGTATCTGCCCTTGTAACTCAAGAATGTTATGATGTATTGTGATGATCTTCTTGCTCCAGCTGGTATTAGATAATTTAGAGGTCAGGTTTGAGAATAAATAGGGCCAAATTCAGTTGATGACAAATATTGACACCTAAAACATGACCTGACTCGCACTAGCATGCCAACCAGAGCATTCCATCTTCCTAACAGAATAACCTGTCAAGAATCAAAAACAACCTGCTTGTCCCACAGGGCCTATTCTCAGAAGCTCCTGTCTAACAAACCTCACTACTCTACTCCTTTACTCTACTCCTTTCCTACTGTGTCTACTGAAGGGCCTTTCTTTTCCCCATTTGCTCAAGTACCAATCAGGGCTGGACTGGGAACCCAAAGCAGCCCTGGCAAATTTTGTCAGACCAGCCCCTGTACAGTTTGTCGTGAGCAAGTGCAGCAAGCGAGCCTGACCACTACAAAGGGGTCTTGAGGAAGGGGTTCTCTCCTCAAGAAATTTTTTAAAAAACAGTTACAAAAAAGGTGCGTTCTACAACATATTTGTATGATATATTCAATTGTATTAGCTGTTAGATCATAGTAAATGAGGACCTTACAGTGCACAAGGATACACAATTTTGTTGGGGCCCTTCAATGGTTCTCCCACTATCATCCTTCAACAGTGCTGCTCATCTCTCCATATCCCCTGTCACATGTATTACATTTGTTTTATAGCACCTGTCATACCAGTGTAGGGTGTCGGATGTTACATCACACACGCATACAAATACAATGAAAGTGGGTAAATCAGATGCATATGATGCAGCCCCGTGAACCAACCTGCTCTGGGGCAAAAGTTAGCAGGCCACCACCGATGCAGGCACACTTGCACCATTGTGCAGGCGTGCCTGTGTGGGGAAGATAGTGCATGTGCAGTAAGGTCCCCCTTCCTGCACATGTACAATCTTCAACTCAACTCAGACACCCTTGCACAATGGTGCATGTGTGCCTGCATCGCGGTGACCTGCTAACTTTTGCCCCAGAGCAGGGTGGTTCACGGGGCTGCATCATATTGTTGTCAATGAGATGCAGCCCTGTGTTCCCAATTTGGCTGAGTGTTGTGTTGAGCCAAGAAGGCTTATGCAACACTCTGCCACCTCTACAGTCAATATGCCCCTTTGCTTGTTCATGAGATGCAGCCCTGTGTTCCCAAAATGACAAAGCATGTTGTGAGTTTTCGTGGATTAAACACATGCATCGCCACTCCATTTCAAATATGCACCCTTGTGTCTAAAAGGTGCACATTCCATATTGTCAAAAATGAACATACTGGAGGGCAAAGGTGATGCACAACTATGAGCAGAAGGGATATGCATCCAAAAGTACAGTGTAAGGACTCTGCATATCAGGAATGTGCCCCCTAAAACAACAACATGTTTGTTCTGTATACCATGCTCACAGAACCACACAGTCGCTGTCAGGTGCATGTCAAGTGAAGTATGACAATGAGCAAGATTTACAATGTTGTACCAATGCATGTCATCTTGCTACATGTCACCTTCACCCGATACATCAAAATGCAGTCATCCACATCAAGGTATCTACATGTGTTGTACAGTTACCAGTATTGAATTGTTATCACGGTCCTGGTGTGGGATGTCCAAGACACATTAAAATGCATGGAAACCGGTCCTTAGGTAAAGTCAACAGTGGCAGTGAACAAATGCATTGGCAGTCATGACTGTAAACATCTGTACACAAACAAAGGCATCCAGTTACTCTGAGCAGAACAGCATGTATCATCCATGTGGTCATCTTAGGGGTCATATTTACAAGCCCCTATCACTACGCCAATGTCACTTGCTGGGAATTTGGGATGGTGATAGTGGCTTTGCACCACTTATAAGCCAGCTTAAAGTGCTGCCATGTAATCAAGGGCCACTTACACACTTCACTTGGCGTGAAAGTGGGTAATGGGTGTTGTGTTGGGTGTCCCCCCGCAACACCCATTGAAAAACACTCTGCCCTATACCCACAAGGGTGAAGTTAATAGGAGGCGAATAAAAAAGTTAAGGGCAGAAAAAACATGATCTCAAACATGCAAACAAATAGAAATCCTTCATTTCTCATTGTTTTTGCTGTTTCCATGTGAACTGCATTGTGCAGCAAACATAGAAACAGCAAATTGTCAATCATCGTTAATGTGCATGAAGGGGTCCCTCCCTGCACATAAGCATTCTTACCCTGAACCCAGACACAATTGCACTATCTTGCAAAGGTGCCTGTGTTTCACCACGCTGAGAAGTTAAGCGCTAGTGCACGCTGAAACGCAGGGCTGCACCATAAACTTGTAACTATGGTGCATGTCTGTGTTACTGAAGTGGAGGAGTGTGGAGTTAATCCCATAAGGAGAAGGCCTCACTCTGTCACTTCATTGTAACTATACTCCCAGTGAGGCATGAAAAACGTCTGCAGTCCAACAATTTTCAAGTTCATAAGCCTGACTAAGAGTCATATGTCCTACAGCTTGCAACATATCACCATTGACAATGCACCAAAGTGCAAGGGTGATTGGGTGTAGGGAATACAGGGCAATAAACAAGATTCTGTCCCCTCTCTGCATATCAACATACATCAATGTGAATGACATGTGTGAATGTGATATGGCCACCTTCAAATACATAGACACTTGTCGGAGCATGGCAAATCAAGCACATCTACTTGTCATGTCATGGGGTACATCACAGCAACCCTGATCTCAAGTGCATGATTGCCCTCCTCATGCCACAATAACAATCATGTGGCAGTGGCAACATCAAGGGGGTGTGCTATCCAATATACACCTCTAAAACTAGATAATAAAAACTACACTAAACTTAAATGAGTAGGGGTGACTCAATCACAATGCAATGTACAGACACATTAATCAAATCAGCATTGTCAAGAAGGTGATACAACCTGCACCACTGTCACTACTGAACTGAGGATATAACAGGTGGAGTACGTGTGTATAAACAGGCCCCTCACAGATGTCATACAGGGAAATTGTCAAAAACCATGTCCAATTCAAATGTCACATCAGTGTTGTTGTACGATGATTTACAAACCTGCTTGTAATAGGTGTAGCTTTTTAAAATTGTAAATGGACATTGTCATGCAGTCTGCCTGTAAACTGCTTAAATGCCTGACCAAAGTGGACAAAAACATACAACAGCATCTCCCCTTTACATTGCAGAGGGAGAAACATCACCTCCTGTTCAGCAGCCTGCCCCACTCTTCAATGATGAAGAGGGAGAAGACATCTCAACCATCCACCAGGACACCCTCCAAGAGCTGCTCAACTCCATTGGCACCACATCTCCGGAAGCAGGGACATCCAGCAGCGTCGTGGATGCTCCACCAGCTGCAAAAAACACTCAGCAGCAAGCACCTACAAACACAGCTGTCTCCCTGGACTTCGAGGACCCACTGTTAACATTTCAACAATGTGCGGTAGCTGTCCTGCATGAGATGGCTGGTCAAGTGCAAGTGGGGTTTAACAGCCTGGCAGCCAAAATGGATGGGATCCGTGGGTGTCTCATTCCCATTAGGGACCGCCTAGAGTCCATCAGAGGCACCCACATTCCGCTCCATGATTTTCAGCATTCCATGGCTGAAATCACTGGAGTACTTACTCGGAGACAAGAACAACTGTCCAGTCAAAGTGGCTCCTGAGATGTCACCAAGGAGTTGCGGGAAATGCGAAAGATCATGGAGAGCATGGAGCCGAGGCGGGCTTCACACTTGTCTGCCATGGCTGCCTACGACAGAGACATTGCTAGAGTCTTGCAAGCCCTGCAGCTTATCATCACTGCAGTGATGCATCATCATTTGGCACAGATGAATGCTGATGGACCTTCAACATCCACCTCTTACCCCTCTGATGTGTCACTGCCTCACAGTGCTACAGCCAATCTACCATCAGGCACTCAGGAGGCACATGACACATCAGAGGAGGAAAATGTGGATGAATCAACATTCAGGCAAAAAAGTCAGCGGTAGCATTCATCTGTGTCAAATGGACAGTTTCAGATTGTATCTGTGCTTACCATCATGCCCCGGTACATCAGCTTCCACTGTCCTCTGAATGACTCTGGTACACTCACCTTGGACTTTAATATGGACTGCCAATTTTGCCATTGTTCCCAATGACACTACAATCAGCCTGCTGACTAAACTCTGCCTCTTCCTCAACATGTCTCTGGACATGTTCCCCCCCCCCCCCAAGGACTCTGTCTGGCCCTCCACTGGACATTTACACAATGGGGTGTTGTTGTACAAAGAACTGTGCCAGTCTGCTACCTCAGTTAATGCACATGAATAATAGGGGACCTGCCTTAATAAAAAAGCTGGTTGCACACTATATCCCAAGCAGGGACCTAAGATCCTCCTCAGACTTTCTCATGCAGCAAGGCAGAATAAATAGAGCTAGATGGGGAGGAAGATCTTTTCGGCACCTGGTTCCCAAAATTTGGAACTCACTGCCCAAAGATGTACGCATGCTAACTGATGAACTAGCCTTCAGGAAGAGACTTAAAGCACTGCTCTTTCCCTAAAATCCCTCCTGACGATCTGACTAAGCCCACCGTTGTTATTTTCTCCTAGCGCTGGGAAGCCTACGGGCAGCTACGCGCTCTATAAATCCATAAACATAAACATGTAAATAAAATAACTTATGTCATAAGATATGTGTTGCCTGTGACCATTTATGTTTAAATGTGCCAACAATGCATGGTCAGTTTAGCCACCACTACGAATCAGGGACATTTGGAAAAGGGAATCTGCCGACTCCGTGTCCCTGATAGGCATTGAGAAGCCCGGACAGGTGTGACTCTACCAATGTCCAGATCTCTAAGACAACACTGTTTCAGCTACATAAAAATACTATAAACTCAGGATGTTGATCGTGACTTGGAACAACAATTAAGTCAGTGTCAAGCTACATGAAGTGGCTCAAACTTTGGGGGATATGTACAACAGAAGTGACGGAGTGAGGCATTAGCCATCATGGCTTAATGCCTCACTCTGCCACTTCAGAAATGCAGGGCTGCACCATATTTACAAGGATATGGTGCAGCCTTGCGTTTCCTCCTGCGTTGGTGCTACACTTAGCAGTGTGGCACCAGCACAGGAACCCTTGCACCTTAGTGCAAGGGTGTCTGCGTGCAGGGGAGGATTGTTTATGTGTAGGAAGGTGTCCCTTCCTGCACATAAACAATCTAAGGCATTTTGCTTTTTCCATAAATGCTGCACAAGGCAGCACACATGGAAAAAGCTAAATCAAGGAGAAATAAAGCATTTCTCCTCGTTTCGGCAAGTTAAGACTAGTTTTTCCCTGGTCTTAATTTTGGTGCAGCCTCCTATTTACGCCGCCCTTGTAAATAGGGGGCAGCTTCAAACTCAATGGGTGTTGTGGTGGAACGCCCACCACAACACCCACTGCCCACCCCTTTCACGCTAAGCATAGCGTGAAAGGGGGCATTATTTACAAGGCAGCGTTAAGCCACGTTAAGTGGCTTACCGCTGCCTTGTAAATAAGGAAAAGCCCCTATCGCCAATGGAAACCTCACATAAAGTGACGTTCCTGTGGTGATAGGGGCTCGTACATATGCCCCTTTCTGTGCAAACAATGAATACTTAGAACATGTACTCATTGTCAATGTGGTGGACAATGGTTGAATAGATGAGTGTCATGCCATGACACATGTAAAGACAGTTCCCTCAACATGTCATATATGACCACAAATCTATCTAGCTGAAAGAAGAGGAATGGTGTAGGATAGCATATGTCAAAGTGTGTTTCTCTGTCAAATCCTTGCGCTATTGTGCTGTAACGCACATCACAACACCCCTTGCCCTACACTTGTATACAACATATTTCCCAGTGTTATTCACAATGTAGAAGGTTGTGTTGAAACACGCACAGAGGCATTAGGATGACTGGTAAATAATGGAAAGCACACATCCCCTGGACTCCCACAGGGAAAGTGAAGCTTTTGTGGGGACCGGTGTTATCAAAGATGCCCCAAAGTATCCTAACAACATACCTACAGCATGCAACCAATGTTGTGTGAGCACAATGCCACAGTGCATCCTGTGTATATCTGTACCTGCAAAATAGTAGCATATGGATATAAATTTCTCAGACCACTCCAAAACATTCTCGAAACTGAACTTTGCTACCCTAAACATCAATCAGTTTGGTTCACTCACATTCCAAATTAACATTGCCAGTAGCCGGTCCCTTGAAGATGGCATGATTACATTTGTTGACATTCAAATTGATTGTACGGGTGATGCATCTATTGTAATCCACTACAAATTCAACAGTAGATGTCAACACATCAACAATCATTGGCACCACAAACCATCAACCAGTAGTAATTTATTTTAACAAAATACAATCTTAACAAACTAAAATAATAATACTGACTTATCATAGACTACACTAACCTAACTTGTACTAATATTAACCTATACTAAACTAACTAGCTTACCTAAGACTATATACATAACAACATATATCACACATCAACCCACCTTCCCTCTTACGGCACATCCATGTACGGGACAAAGACAGCTTAACCTATACATGAACTAACTAAACATACATACTAAACAAATATATATATATATGTTTTTTTATTAAAACAAGTCCAAAACCACATCAACCCCCCACCCTAAGGAAAAGGAAACTTAATCAAAAACACTAAGTGGAAATTCTGAAAAAACTAAGAACTAACTACACCTAACACTATATTAGCCCTACACTAAAACTACACTTATCACTAAATAACAAAATATTGTACCAAATGGATGGGAACTGGGTGAAGGGAATTAGGGGACTGTACGGGGGGACAGCAAGCATCCTTCAGGCATCAATAGGGGATCCCAGGGCCCCCTTAATATCCATGTCCCTTGAACTCATCATTGTCACGTTCCAGACGGGCCACTCGAACGTTCAAATTGTAGAGTAGCCTCCGCTCCTTCTTGTCAGGACTGACCGCTGTTGTTGTCCTGCAGGTCTTGATGAAGTGCCTCGTTGAGGACTCAGTGATGGTGCTACAATGGTTTGAGTAGAGATGTGTGCAGCACGTTGAGCAGGTGTTGATGGACCACGAACTGCTGAGGTTTGTTGATGTGTGCCACAATGTCGTACACCTGAAGGGCCAGGGATTGGCTGTGTCTGGCTCAGGTGTGTCGAGGAGGCAGATAGGGTAGCATGTCTTTTGCCACATTTCTTGGTGCTGTCTGAAATTGACTTCCACTCGCCAGAAGCCCTCTCCTCGCGGTACGTTCGTGCCGTGTCATTAAAGCCCTTTGTCACATGCATAATGTGTTGGTACCGTTCCTTACTCTTCAGGAACTGCCTCTGTTCCTCCTGTGACATGTTGTCTGAAAACAATGTTTGCTGACTCCAAAAAAATGATGCCATTCTGCATAATTGGCACAAACAAAATTCTCACAATATGTTCTCTTAACACCATCATGAAAAACAGGGTACATCACACATGACCTGACAACTCCTAAGTAAATAATACCAGTAATCCGAATAAGATGTTGATGACAACATGTTGACTCCAGGGATGGGACAAAGCAAGCGCAGAGTGCAGTGACAACAGTTGTAGAATAGCTGTTTGCTATTAGGCTGTGGCCACAAACAACGATTGAGTCCAACAGGGGGAGTTCCGTAAGGATGAAGTTTAACAGGTTCATAGCAGACCCTGATCATTCAAACTAAAAAAAGACAGCAGGCTGCACTGTCTGCAATCATGTCAGATGACTAATCACAACAGTGGTAGTCATGTAGAACATTTGAGGAAACGGAAGATCATTGTATTAGGGACACTTTGGAGGTGCCAACACAGCTACACATCCATAATAGATGATGAATACATTTACTAGCAAATCTGTGGAACCCTGCAGATAAATTTACATGAATGCAAGTAAAGAGGGCATATTTTGCATGAATCATTGTGTAGCAGTATTAGCCTGCTCTGCACCGTTCTGTGCTATGACCCAATGGGACAGCAAAGCTGCAGCATTTCCACATCAAATTGGGGTTCACTGCTTTTCAACTAGTGGCAGTGTGAACCTCTTCATGCTAGTGCTAAGGAATGCACCATTGCACAACAGTGCTATGGTGTCTGACTTGAGCAGATGATAGTCAATGTGATTCAAGGATCACCATCAGGCACTTGATCAATCATTGAACTATAGTGCTTTTCATGTGTGTCACACTCTGATGACCAAATCATAACATATATTGATGATCTGTTGAGCATTTCACAGTAAAGAGCATGTTAGAAACATATTTGAGTCACAGTCTAAACTTTTACACACTCCACAATATTCAAGGTGCTCCTGTGGAAATGGTTCTGCGTGATGTTGAATGGGCTTAGCAGTGTAACAATGCCCACCCCTCATCCCCTAAATGTTGTCACACTGCTTTGGCACTGAGGCTGAGACAGTCTGGCCAAGACAATGTTGTGCCACCAAACTTTGTATCGGCTACAGAGGCCTTCTGACTTACTTCAGCATGGAAAGGAATCACGAGATTCATTATCAAATTTGTAAGTAGTCTATGAAACATATTTAGGTACTATCAATCTGTGTTACATTGGACAAGAATCTTTTACCAAAGTTGTTGAAGTTTGATCATGTCAGTCAGCCATTTGTGAGATGTACTCACCTTGTAATTGTGGTTATGTGACCTGCTCTTTAGACAACTAACTGTCAATGTCAATTGTAACTGGACTAGGAAATGACAATTGCCGACAGGCACATCAGTGCTGGGTGTCAACGGATTCCAGGTCTGTTCATACACACCAACAACATGTATCCTCTAAAGTATGTACACACTGAGATGTACCTGCAATGGCTGGAGATCTTACAAATTGTGTCTTAATGCGCTCAGAAATACTTTACCTGAAACTATACTATATTCATGTGACAAATAATTCCATGCTCAGTAAACATATTTAACTTGATGTAGAAAGTGGATGCAACATGTCCCCAAGCTGACCTGTACACATTATACCATGTCAAGGAGCCATGCTCATTTGGAGTTTTGGATGAGATTATGCACAATACATCAGGAATGTGTCTCTCCATTGTTTACAAATGACATATCCCATTCAACGTGGCATGAGTACCCACAACCACAGCTTACATCAAATCATTGAGTTGTGTTGACACAGTTGATACTATGGGGCAAACATCATATGGTAATGGTTGTACATGCCAAACTTTGGAAATAAGGCTGTATTTTCATGTTTGTCACATGTTCATGACAAAATGCTACAGCACGTAGCAAATGATATTAAACAACAGATGTGACATGTTCAGGGGTAGGAACTTATCATCATTT